>JAWUZG010000001.1:21200000-21770000 GCA_036785705.1 Acanthornis magna
CCCTTGTGTATTTGCATTTCATACAGCAGCCCAGGTTACACCTTTCACTGAGGTGAGTTTGTTTTCATCACTTCAGTGACATGATTCATGGGAACTGCATGGTCTTGACAATTTTTTACCCTCTACCCAAGTGATTCAGAGCTACTGTTTGAAGGTTCTGACAAAAGCGGCAACAATTTGGTTCTCAAAGGTATATGGAGGACACAGCAGTGCTGGAGCATTTTTACAGTTATTGAGCTGTTGACCTTTGAAGGAAATGCTTCAATGCTGTTGCAATTCTTGTGGCCAGGTGGCAGATATGTCACATAGGCATGGATAGTGATATAATAGACCAGATAATTTCAATAGATACATTTCCAGTGACTAACGATGGATGAAGAAGCCATTCAGATAATTAAATTTCTCTACAAAAGACAAAAGTTACATGGTGAAAGTGTTTTAAACTTCTGATGACAGTTGTCATTCCTGTAGCAGTAACCTCTTCCAAGGTTTGCTTAAAGACACTGATAACATGCAATTGGAGTTGGATGTGACTCACTCCTTGTTATGTTCCGCTTGCTGACGAGGGTGTATGTGTTGTCACATCTCCCCATGTGTTTGCCATCAGCTCTCTACCATGAGCTCCAATAGGCTGCAGCTCTGCTCTTTCTTAAGTTGCTTTTATTTTACATTGAACCACACAAGATAGAGAATATACCACTGTTGTCTGGAGGCCTTTTCTCCTTCCTAATTAAATCTCAAACTCTATTTTTAGGATTTGCGTTCAGTTTTGTCACACTTGCAAAGCATGCCAACTGCCCCAGTGAGCTGCAGCCTCCTGGCAGCTGAGGTGCCCATGTTTGGTCATGCACCCTAAAGTTTTTGGCAACAACATTTTTCACATCCTAAAGGAGGATGTTCAACTGTCATTTGTGCCAGAGAGGGTCTCAATGTGTGCTTGATAATTAGAACCTGGCAAGTGTTAATGCATTGTGATTGTAGAAATGCACAGAGCCTCAGAGGCCCCAGCAAGGAGGACTTCCATGTTAAAATTGTCATAATGAGTGTAAGAAAATGTTCGGCAGGTACTAATGAACCTCCAAACAGCACTGGGCTGTATCAAAGTACTTACCACTGAGACAGAAAAGCACATGGAAACCAGAGGGTCTCCCTGGGATGAATATGGCAAGGATTTACCTTCTGCTGAGGGTCTCTTCCCAAGCATTGTGTGTAGTGAGTAGGCTGCTAGCTCTTGAAAGGAAACCACCAAAATTAATAGTAACAGCAGCCAGGGAAGCAGATTTTCTTACAAAACAGAAATCCTTTCTCTTCTGTCCCCTGGGAGGACATGGAGGGGCTACAAGTGTTTAGCCGTAATCAGAAAGACTCTTTTGGTATCCTCACTGGAGGTGATTACACCTCTAGCGTTAGCAGGTGGATGGGGATTGCAAATGGCAAATTCAGGTTTAGTGTCAGAGCACAGTTCTGGGGTGAGAGACTGATTTCCACTGGGCTGATGTCTGTTGAGTCAATAAGGTTGTTCTGAGTTCTCCCTGCTGTCTGTGAGATCACAGTTTCTTGTAAATGTTTTTACTGATCAGTTTGGCACAATCCTAACATTTCCTGTGTCTTTCTTTCATGCTCGGAATACTCAGTTCATGACCTGTTTGTTAAAAGTAATGGAAATTGGAATTTTCAGGAATAGATGTTTTGCCTAGTGAGTAAAAAACCTATTATGATTTCTGTTTCATTTATCTGCTATGACCTTTTCCTCTGATATAGTATTATGGCTGAATCCCAGAAATTCAATTTCTGAAGGGAGAGTTTCATGTTTAAGTTTAAAATTATTTTGAGGCCCTTTTGCAGTTGCTCACCTGTGCTGCTTTTGCCACTGTAATTCAAATTGCAACCTCATAATTTATTTACATAAAGCATGTAGGTCTCTTCTTCACGACTGCTTTTAGCACCAGAGACAGAAAATTAGCAATATGCAAAGCTTTAGCAACCCAGTGGGTACTGTGTACCATTTTCCTTGGCTTTGGAAACCTTTAATATTGTTGGATGTATTAAAAATCTTCCAAAATAGAGGCAAATGACTCTCAATGCTGGAGTTAATAGTGTGTTCAAAAAATTGGGTGTGAAATCAATAGGAAAATTTTTGTGGTGTGAGGATATCCCTCCCTATTTTTTAATCTCTTGGCTTTATGTAGGGTATCTGTTATGCAATGTTTTGAGCATGGGCCCCATCCACTGTTAATATTCCTGCAGTGGGAAGCCTGCCAGTATAAGTCAGCTACAGATCTGCTGCAGTGTGTACCTGGTATAAACAAAATTACTAGGATGAAAAACTGAGCATGGGAAGCTTGTGATACTGTTGACCCTTTCAAAAATGCAATATATAGCATCCCTGAGAAATCATGAGAAGTAATCAGAGGAATGTGTTACAAATCTGGTATTTAAGTTCAGACCATCATTTCACTGTGTGTAATGCTGGTTTAGATTGAAGATCCTGGTATTATTAGCAGACTGTGTTAAAACCTTGGAGATTTTTTTACTGGCTTTTCAGGGAAATCCTGAAAATTTATTGGAAAATAAATTAAATGCAAGCAATTAGAATAAAAAAATTGATGAGGCTTGTGACATAGCAGAATGTTTTCATTCTTAGCTACTATTTTCAATGCCTTTTTCACACAATAAAGGAATAGTTAGGATTGGAAGGGGCCTCTGGAGATCATCTAGTCTGAACATCTCCCTGAAATATACATTGAGTTGAAGCTGAGCGTATATATTTTTTGTTAAGAAGTAAATGTGTCTGGAGAAAATATATTTTTATGTTGGCTTTTCCTCATATTTTGAAATGACAAGAGCATATAAATGCTGTTTTTAATCAGCTGAGATCACAGAATCAGATAGGTTGGAGAAGACCTTTGAGATCATCAAGTCCAACCTATGACCTAACACCACCTTTTCAACTAGACCATGGCACTAAGTGCCACATCCAGATTTTTTAAAAACACCTCCAGGGATCCACCACCTCCCGGGGCAGCCCAATGCCCAATCACCCTTTCTGTGAAGAGCTTCTTCCTAATGTCCAGCCTAAAGCTCCCCTGGTGTAGCTTAAGACTCTGTCCTCTCATCCTGTTGCTGGTTGCCTGGGCGAAGAGACCAACCCCCACCTGGCCACAGCCTCCTTTCAGGGAGCTGTAGAGTGATAAGGTCTCCCCTGAGCCTCCTCTTCTCCAGGCTAAACACCCCCAGCTCCCTCAGTCACTCCCCCCAGGGCTTGTGCTCCAGACCCTTCACCAGCCTTGTTGCCCTCCTCTGGACATGCTCCAGCATCTCAACATCCTTCCCAAATTGGGGGGCCCAGAACCCACAAGGCACTCAAGGTGTGGCCTGACCAGTACTGAGTACAGGGGACAATCACTGCCCTGGTCCTGCTGGCCACACCATTGCTGATCCAACCCAGGATGCCATTGGCCTTCTTGGCCACCTGGGCACACACTGGCTCATGTTCAGCCTGCTGTCAATCAGATGTTGTGCATTGAAATATTTCTGAGTGAGTTAAGTACAAAATGTTCCCCTGAGATTAGATATTGGAGAAACAAGCTTGTAGTGTCCTTGGACTTAAGAGTGGCACAGGACAGAGTGTGTTGCAGTGTTTGTGAGGTACCCACTTAAAATACCCTTCACAAAAGGAAACTTGTGAATTCAGCAGGAGACATCTCATGTAACTGGGAGGAAATGTGTGGGAGAAGGGTGGGGCTGGCTCCTCTTGCTCCAGAAGAACCAAGACCCCTGTGGACTGCAATACCTTCTCTCTTCAGGTGTCACAGATACAAAACACCTTGCAGACATGAAATGCAGGATGAATGACCCTGAAGGACACAGATTCAGGTAGTTGAAATTTCTTGTGGATCATGACTGATTAGGGATGTGGATACCAAACACAAGCGCTGGCATCCTTGTTGGGCCATGTGGGTACTTCTTATGACAGTTAAAGTCCAAGCTTCAAATGCCACCCCAACTCTAAGTGCATCAAGAATTTTAAGGCTCTGCATGGGTACAGCCTGTGGTTAGGCAAGAGGCTTCCTATTCAAACAGACTATGCCAGTTGTTGACGACATATATTCTGCACCTTTCATTGACATATTAGTGGGTAGGAGCTGATGAACTGTGTGTTTGATGTATTGGTGCACTCTGTATTTTTATGTTTTTGGGTTGTTTCTCCTATATCCCACAGTTCCGCAGGTTGCTCTTCCCACGTTAGTAAGAAAAAACTGACAGACAGACTTGTCAGCTTAACAGTCAATGTGAACAGTAATTATAGCACTAGGATCGTAAAGTATTACAATAATTCATTTTAATAACATGTTTATTAGGTCGTAACAACAACTATAAACATAAGTACCATTCAGCTCTTAGCAGATATATGAACTTACTAACATCAAATCTTTACCAGAATCACATATTCTTACAGGTGTCCCAGACACAACATTAACTTTATTAAGCAAAAGTTCATAAATAGTAAAAATGTCCTCTGTTTCACATTGCAGCGTTCCTCAAGCATGTACGTACAAGTCTGGAGTAACTTCTCCAAATCTATGTGTCATAAACTTCCTTAGCTGTTTTAACAACCATAGAGATGATTTTTTTTGCCTGCAGCAAAGCCTTTTGTCCTTGAGCAATCTACAATTAGTATCACTCTCAGCAGACATGAAAGTTCATTTCTAAAATGAAAGTGGTGATGAAACACAATACAATATTATCTGCTCATAGCTTGCCTACACACTCTGCCCTCATTATAAATCTTTCAGTTATAACACTGTCTCCCAAGAACAATATATCTCCCTTATATCACTTCTTTATCTGCACTACCTTTCTTTGAAGATCTTAAAATGGTTGGCCTGCAGCAACGGAGATATTATACTTAGGGTGGAGTGTGTTTACAGTCAGTTCTTTTCCTTTTTAATATTTACACAGTATTTCTTAAGGTTGCTACAATTTATGAATCATGTACATTGACATACATTTTTTGAAATGTTCACAGTGCAGTATTTCGTGGCCTAACCAAACTTTGTAAATGTCATTAAAAATAAATTTTTTTTTTAATATAAAAATAGAATACTTTATGTGTTTACACCAACAAACCCAGTTCTATCCTATTCTAAACAAGCTATACAGTAGTATGCACAGAATTCCACAGGAACAGAAATGACATGTGATGTTTGCCCTAAAGCTATAGTACTCTTCCCTAATGAATGGAAGTTTTATTTACTATCTCTTTTCAAAATTGTTTCTCTGGTCATAACTTAGCATTAAAAGTAGGTATCATGATACACTGGGTTGTGTGATCCAAGAAGAGAGTAAAGATGGCATAAAGCCATTTCTTTTGATCAGCCTTCTCTGCTCTTCAGGGTTGGCATGAAGAAGTTACTGATATGCCTGCTATGGTGGTGTCTTTTTAGGTCAGGGCTGCCTGCAACACCTTCTCTTTACTCACCTTTGCCAGCAGCTCCACCCAAGGGTAGGTGGCAGAGCTTCAGCTGCTCACCAAGTGACTCACCAGACAGCAGCCTTCAAGTTTTCATTCTCAGAGTGATTCATTCTTTATGGAAAGAAATGGAGGCTTTGCATTTTTCAGCAAGAGATCTGTAGATATAGGCTGTTTGACTCAAAGAAATGGTTGAATGTTGGAATAATATTGACACTAGGAATGCTTTAAGCTAGATGATTTTCCCTTTGTTTTCTGTACCGTCTGACTATAGCAGAGAACTGGTAAGATTGACATAGAAGCAGAGAATCATAGAATGGCCTAGGTTGGAAAGGACCTTGAAGATCATCTAGTTCCACTCTGCTGTGGGTACATACATTTTCAACTAGACCAGGTTGCTCAGAGCCCCATCCAACCTGGCCTTGAATATTCCAGGGATCCACAACTTCCCTGGACAGCCTGTTCCAGTGCGTCACCACCCTCACAGTAAATAACTTTTCCCCAATATCTAATCTAAACCTACTCTCTTTCAATTTTAACTAATTCCCCCCTTGTTCTGTCACTCCATGCCCTTGTAAAATGGTATTGTTCCATCTTTTATGTAAGTTCCCTTCAGCTACTGGAAGGCCACAATTAGGTAATTCCAAAGCCTTCTCTCCTCCAGGCGAAACAATCCCAGTTTTCCCAATCTTTCCCCACTGGAGAGGTGCTCCAACTCTCTAACCATTGTGGTTTATGATTGATCCTTCAACCTTCACAGGTCCTTCCTGTGATGGGGCCCCAGAGCTCAATGCAGCACTCCAGGTGGGCTCTCCCCAGAGTGGAGCAGTGGGGCACAATCCCCTCCCTTGCCCGGCTGGCCACGCTGCTTTTGATGCGGCCCAGGATACAATTGGCTTTCTGGGCTTTGAGCGCACTTTGCCTGCTCATGCCCAGCCTCTCATGCACCCCGAGTCCTTCTCGGCAGGGCTGCTCTGGATCTGTTCATCCCCAGCCTGTGTTGGTACAGGGGGGGGTGCCCTGACTCAGCTGCAGCACCTTGCACTAGGTCCTCTTAAAAGTCATGACATTCCCACCAGCCCACTCCTTGAGCTTGCCCAGGTCCCTCTGGATGGCATCCCATCCTTCAGGTGTGTCAGCTATACCTCTCAGCTTGGTGTCATCTGCAACTTTGCTGAGGGTGCACTCGAACCCTTAATCTCTGTCATTCATGAAGATATTAAAGACCCCTGAGGGACACCACTTGTCACTGATATCCATTGGACTCTGAGCCATTGACCACTCCCTTCTGGATGTGACTGTCCAAACAACTTCTTACCCATTTAGCACTATACCCAAGAAATCTGTCTCTCTGCAATTTGGAAAGAAGGATGTTGTGGGAGACCACGTGAAAAGCTTTACAGAAGCTTAGATAAATGACATCTGTAGCCCTTTCCTTGTCCACTGATGTAGTCCCTCCATAGAAGGCCACTAGGTTGGTAAGGCAGGACTTGCCTTTGGTGAAGCCGTGCTGGTGTCTCAAATCCTGGTGAACGACCTCCCTGTCTTTCATGTGCCTTCTAGAAGGATCTGGTCCATGACCTTCCCAGGCACAGAGGTGAGGCTGACAGGTCAGTAGTTCCCAGGGTTGTCTGACTGCCATGACTTCTTGAATATCATGGAGAGTGGCTTGGCAACTGCATCAGCCAATTCCTCCAGGACTCTGGGATACATTGTGCCAGGTCCCACAGACTTGTGCACATCCAGGTTCACTTGGTGGTTATGAATGAGGTCTTCGCTTACAGCGGGAGGGGCTTTGCTCTCCCACTCCTCTTCCTGTTGTCCATCCACTCAAGAGGTGTGGGAAGAGAGGTTGCCATTGAAGACTGAGGAAAGAAATCCTCAGTAAGTACCTCAGCCTTCTCCTTGTCCACCAGTGCTGTGTAACAGAGGAGGAACACCTTCTTTGACCTTACTTTTCCAATTAACGTACCAGTGGAAGCCCTTTCTGTTATTCTTTGCAGCCCTTGCCAGGTTCAGTTCTGGGTTTGCCGTGGCCTTCCTCACTCACTCCCTACACAGTCGTATTTTTCTATACTTATTTTACTGCACACCATTTCTTGAGTTTGATTTCTGTTAAGACACTTACCATGAGGCTGGCTGTCTTGGCTGCCTAGGTTCTTAGAAACCTTGTTGATGTGGTTCAAAAATTCAAAGTTTGCCCCATGTGGGAAGAAAATACATTTTAAACTCTTGTAAGTCTCATTGCTTTTCTTGGCCTTTTTGTGAAAACTATTTCTGCACTGCTCGTTATCCTAAAGTACATGCACAGTAATAGTCCATCCAATCATACTGATTGATATTCTACTTTCATGGCATTAATGATGAATCTTTGTTGTCGGGTCTGAGCACATATTAATGACAGTTCATGGGAACTAGCTCTGGATGGTAGCACACCACATTTCCATTTGGTAAATTGATGCAGTTGTCCAAATACTTGGAAATTACTGTGATGGTTTATGGAATCCCATATCCTTAAACAATATATCCTGTCCTTGTACTAGTGCAACTTGGGCAACAACATAAACATGTGCAACAGTGTTCTCACAAAGACTGGGCAGTAAAAACTAGTGGACAAAAATGTTTTGCTTTTTGTTCATACAACTAAGAACGGATTTTCCTCAATTTCAGACATACCCGTCATGTGTCAACATCCACGTCTGTGTTGTCTTGTGATGATAAAAGAGAAGGATAGGGAGCAATGCACTTCACATTGACATAAGTAGCATTGACATGAACATAATGTTCCCCAACAAAAGTGGAGAAGATTGTTGATATTTTTGAAACAAGTTCAGAAAATGCTGGACGCATCTCAGGTTTCGGATGCCAGCACTTCAGCATGACTTCATACCTGCCATTCAAATAAAAGAAGTGTTTGATTATGAAATCACATAGAAAGAAAAAAAACCCTTCTCTTTCCTCACACAGTCTCAATTACATAATACCAGAATCATCAGCATTGGCAGAAGCCTTTGCAAACTATTTACTTACAGTGGATCAGGGCAGTATTCAGGTTGCAGCAGCCTTCTTCCTTGTAGTAAGTAAACAGTTATATCAAAAGAATTTACATCAGGATAAGGTGGTGCCCCTCGTGTCATAAGTTCCCATAACAATACACCAAAGGACCACTAAGAAAACAAAGAAAGAAATAGTAAGTTAAAGGGTTGGAGACCTTTATATTCCTGTTTTAGAAGATGGTTTGACAGATTTAAGCACTCAAATGCATGGATTTTCCCTTTGAAAAGTTGTTTTACTGCATTCAGCTTTCTTTTAAGTGGGCTAATAAATGCTGTAGAGACTTGAGAAGCCACTTAAATAAAAGCCAGAGAATCTCAGCTAAGTAAATGAAAGAAAATAAAAGCCTATAGGCCTGCTACTTTGCTGGTATAAACTGGCAGACCTCTTTTGAGGTTAATGGAACTCTGCCAATTTACACGAGCTGATGATCTCACTAACTCTGTGTAAATACATGCTGAAGACAATATACATGGTGAAAATTCTATGCATCACAGGCTAATCTGAATCTGGATTGAAAGAAGAGCTAAAATATAAAGTGATCCAGCCAACTGACTTCATCTTAACAATTTTTTCTTCATAAATAGCCAGGTAATACTTGAGATTGCTGTAGGCGGCCAGTAAGTATTTATAAAGCAAATAAAATATTTTTGAGAACTATTAACTTTTACGAGTCTCCAAGTTAACCTGTTCCATCAAGCTTTCCAGAGCCCCTCCTACAGCAGGATTCAGCTCCAACTTGGCTTCTTGGAATGTCCTTAGCTTCCCTTCGAACAGGGTTAAACTCCTAATTCTTTCATGAGCAGTAAGATATAATCAGGTCAACAACTTGCTGCTTTGTGATTGGGACAAATACATTTTCTGGATGTAGAAAGTGTCTTTTATTCTTATGTGAACTAAAGTTAGATTCTAATATAAGTTTTGATTTGAAGTTAGTCCATTCATTAAATACTAGAAAGATGCTTTAGGCAATATAAAAGAAATAAATAGGTGATACAAATATGTTTGTACATTACCACATCTGACTTTGTTGTGAACTTCTGAGTTTGTAAACTTTCTAATGCCATCCATTTCACCGGCAGTTTAGCTCCTGTTTTATTGTGCACACTGTAGTATTCTTTATCATAGACATCTCTTGCAAGACCAAAATCAGCAACCTTGACAGTGAATTTTTCATCCAACCTAGAGAAATGACAAAAGGTATTATTTACAACTGGGCAGGCAAGATTTACCCTGATGGTGGATTATAATGACTGACTTGCATTTTTGAGACTGTGACTTTGGATGGCAGTGCTTTATTTTGGATCTATGAACTAGTATAACAGTGAAACAAAAAGTGCAGCAAAGTATATTTGACATCTATTTAACACAGTGAATGAACTCAGGAAATTACGGATATTGTTTTGATAATACAATTTGAATTACCGTTATTTTAAAACAATTGCTATGTATAAAAAGATTTTTGCTAATAGCCTATACATCCTGATTGAGTGCTACATCATTTCTTCCACAGCTGTTTTTCCTTCTATATCCTTAAAACCTGCTCATTTTTATTTCCCAGTCAAGGCATCACCTTTCCTACTCACTGGCAGTTTTGATAAGGAGGGATTCCTCATTATATCAGTCACCGCCTTTATATAATAATGTAGTCCTGTAACTAAGGATGGGTTTGGTGTCTGTTCTGGGGGAAAATGATGGCAAAACAAAAGTTCTGTTGGGGTTATGGCTCAGCCATACCAGAAAACCTCCCTAGCTTGGCTTCTCCTGAGCTTGGATTTGTCCTGATAAGTGGTGTCATTGTCACAAACATATAGAGTGTGGGTGTTAGAATGTTCAAGCCTATCCTTCATTATATGTGCAGACCTAGTCACAGCAAACACTTCCTTTTGGGCTTCTTCACGGAATCACACAGTCACAGAATGGGTGCGGTGGGAAGGGACCTCTGATGATCATTTAGTTCACTACCACCTCCCCTGCTCAAAGCAGGGCCAGCTACTGCAGTTTGCTCAGGACCATGAGCAGCTGAGTTTTGAATATCTGCAAGGATATCTCTTGGGCAATCTGGGCCAGTGTTCAGGCATCCTTAAAATAAAGCATTTCCCCCTATATTTAAATGCGATTTTCTCTATTTCAATTTGTGCCTGCTGCCTCTTGGCCTGTCCCTGGGCACCACTTACAAGAATTTGGCTTCCTCTTTTTTAATCCACCATGTCTGGTATTTGTACATATGGATAAGACCCCCTGAACCTTCTCTAGGCTAAATGATCCTGTCTCTCTCAGCATCTATATGTGGCATTTCCCTGTCTTGAATTTATGAGGTTTCTGTCTGGACAACTCTGCTCTGTTGAAGTCCCTCTGCATGGGACCCAATCATCTGCTGTATTTACTGATGAAGGGAGTAGGATGGAACTTTGATGGGTTAACAGGAAACAGTTTATGCCATAGAAGGTTCCTGCACCTCTTCCAGGATAGTGGAATAGTTAAGAGTCCCTATATTTGCATGCTGGCTTCCTTTCTGATAGACATCACCACTGTGGCAGGGCCTGTGCTTTCTGAGACTTGGATTGCACATGGCCACTGGGGAAAGTGGGTCTTGTGGCAGCAGCTCTCCAGGCTCTGAAGTGCTGAACAACACAGAAGTACAAAAGCAGTCATTGAATGGTTATGTCAGACACCCTGAGCTGTTCCTTCCTCACCCAAGGAAGAGACAGTAGGCCAAGAAGAATGTCCTGTTGCCACAATTCAGACTTTGAGTAGATGAAATAGACTTTTGTCCAGTAACCCAACTAATTTCTTCTTAGGAAATTTGAAAATCACATTGCTTGTGGCTTTTTTGATCCCTTTAAAAACCAACACCTGTAAGAAAATGTTCTTTTTCAGAGGCTGTTCAGCTGTACAGGTGTGCACCCTTTAAAAAAGAGTAAGACATCTGATGTCACAGATTAATGACCTTTCTGCAGCCAGAGTTCCAGTTTATGATGTGCTAAAAATAAACTCTAATGTTTAAAACTGTGCCTCATTAATTCACAACATTGGTGATAAATCAGCATAATCATATTGGCAACTCCTGTATCAGTTCGTCTTTGTGGGAACTGAACTGTCTGGCTTCCCAGACACTAGTAAGATTCTTTGAATGTTAATTTGTGTGCATAGTTGAGCCAAAGTAAGCTCATACTCATGTAATGAAAGACTACTGTCGAGAGGTCTCACTGGTGTTTCTTTGTGTTCCTGTTTTTCTCACAAAGTTCCCCTGTGTTCCTCTCCCTCCTGGTTAGGTGTGGCAGCAGAGACATGCTGCTTCTGAAGGGGTTGGGTGGAAGCACAGCAAGTTGAGGCAACAGCAGTTTAACTTCCCTTAGGAGATGCCTTTTAAACTCTAACCAATGATTTTGAGAGGCTACACTTTCACCTCAGCTTTCTTATTTCTCACACTCAAAAAAGCTTATGTGTAAGAAATGAGCCCTTAGCAAGATGAGTAGCTCATCAGCATGCAAGACAAACATCACTATAATTGCAGAGCAATGAAAAACCACCATCTTTTGATGAAAAAAGCAGAATCCCGGAAACTTTAATTTATCTCATCTCATTGTTTTACACAGAAGAGTGTGATAACGTGGCAGAGAGTAGATGTTTGTACTTACATACAGTTTCTTGCTGCCAAATCTCTGTGGACAAACTTTTTACTTGCAAGGTATTTCATTCCTTTTGCGACCTGAAGGCCAAATCCAATTAAATCTTTTACTGTTGGATTCTGTAAAATACAAACAGTTATGATACAATGAATGCAGAAGCTTAAGGATCAGACTGCTTTATGCTGTGACTCCTAAGGTTTTACACACCTCTCCTGCCACCAGAATAATCAAGACAGGTGCTTGCAGTGCAACTGGTTTAAGTATAGGTCAACTTCTTACCTCCAGTGAGAAAACACACTATAAGAAAACAAAAGAGCTGACAATCTCCAGAAGAGTAGAGTTTGCAGCATAAGCAGCATAACCTGGGCTGGGAAGGGGAAAAGTATGCTGAAACCTCAGCATCAGAGCTAATGCACAAAATTCACATATGAGAACTTGAAAAGAGTGAGAGTATGTAACTCACTAGAAGGTAATAACTATGAACTTGAAGCTCATCAGCTGGAGATGACCAAGAAAAGAGAAAATCCTATTTGGGACAAAATAAGTGCATCAATATGATGCCATGAAAAAGGCAAATGAGACCTTAGCAGTTACCAGAGGAAGATTTTCGGCAATGATTGTTAACTCTTTCTGTTTGTCTACATGATGAGATGATACTGAAAAAGTTAAATATCAAAATAAGTAAAAAATTAAGCCTGTAAATATTTTATCCAGTCATATGAGGTGCTATGTAATAGTAAGGATCCCACAGATTTTTTTGTGTTGTTAACATTGCTCCTTTTAATTTTCTTTTGTGCAACAATCTGATTCAATTGTGGTCATTATTCTATTTATTTCAGGAAGGACCATGGCACTATATAGAGACAAGGGCCCTGGTGCTTGTAGAATGAAAGAAGCTCAAATAGGAAGAGGTCCCTACCTCAGAAAGCTTAACTTCTCCAAAAATTTGTTGAAATGTTGTTTTTTTTTTTAAAATTATACTGGCAATTGTTGATTACCATAACAGCAAGGACAAAATCCTATTGGCTCAGAAGTCACTCTATATTGTCCTAGCACTGTGAACTGGGTGAAATACTACAGTGTGAAGTGGGCTTACACTGCCTGAGGTAAGACCTGTGGTCTCATACTTGAGAGAAAGCAGTGAGGCACATTTGAGGGAGGAATCTACAGTCTTGCAATGGAAATGGGGAAGATTGCTGATAAGAGAATACTCATAGTTTGTATAACAGCTCCTGTGTTTCTTTCTTGAGATAAGAAGAAAAATATTGATAATAAAGGGACTGTGACATGGAGATCCCATACCTAGGAATTGGAAGAGCAGATGTTGATGACTGCCACAGCTGTGCTGAAGTAACAGAGACGTGCCAGTCTAAACCAGCAGATGACTGAGCCCCTTGACTTAGAGCTCATAAACACATTTGTTTATAAAGAGGCTTATGGATGGGAAATGAGAAATACTTATTGTTGATAATTTCTGGGAAACATTCTAGGGAGGAATTTGAGGGGGAGGGGAAGGAGTGGCAGTGCTGTGGCTGGGCTCGATGCCAGACTAAGCAAGTGCTAAAGGTTAAGGTGTAGTTACAGCAGCAAGTTGCAGACGTAATGTAATTATGAGAGTTTATAACGTGTGGTGTTGGAGCAGGGCGTGGCCAGACTTGCATTACTGTTTATACACCACCGTGTACTTACGTGAGTCTCATTCCTAATGAAGTTTCGAAGATCTCCATGCTTCATGTATGGAAGAACAACTAATGGGGATCCCTCGTTGGGCAAACAGATTCCCAGGAGCGACAGAACGTTGGGATGAGTGAAATCTTTCATGATTATTCCTTCTTTCAGAAATTGAGCTACTTCTTCCAGATCTGTAATTCCTGAGAAATCCAGTAATAAAATGAGTTAATTAAAAGAAATAGAAACAAACTAGGGTTCATTTCTCTACAGCATGTCATTGCACAATGAAGTGATAATGAGAGACTACAAACATGCTCCCCACCTCCCACATTACAAGAAAAGTGTTCTTTTCTTTGTAGAAGAAATATATAGACATTTCATTTGATGTAAAAATATATGCCAATGTGTTGTGGTAATCTGAAGTAATTGGAATTGCTCCAAAGATAAATCTGATTCAGCTGCAACTAAGAATCTTTGCTTGTGAATGTATACTTCACTGTAATTTATTGGTTCACCCCAGTTATCTTTGGAATTAATAGTAATGTTTCACTATTAAACATGTAACTCACTATTCAGTGACTTCACAGCACAATGAATTTTCCTGCTATCATTATCCAGCAAGGTCCCATGGTACACACAGCCAAAATGTCCTGTGTAAAAAAAAGTGCAATATTAGCTTTAAGAAGTAAAATTAGCTTTCTGGTATTTTCCACTGGGCAGCAATTACACTGTAAGAAAGTGATCACACTCCATTTCTGTCCAATTCCCAACACTTGTAATGTATATTTCCTAACTAACACATAAAACCATTACATAAAACCACCATTGCATAAAACCACCATTACATAAAACAACCATTACATAAAATGAAAACTCTATTTGCAGCATAATTGGTATTTCTTGACCTAAATGGAGAGTATAAATAATGACAAGGCTGGCGCCACAAATATTTCATGTTCTTCTAATGACTGTGCACACAAAACCCATGTGAGCCCATTCCCACCATATTCTCCTGGGACAAAGGTGTTACAGAAGAGCGCCCAGAAGGACAGGGAGCAGTTAGGAGCTGACATGACCACTGGATTGGTGGCTCCCAGTGACCTGCAAGCCCATGCTATGTGGTCCACTGGACTGTAGAAACTTGATGCATCTTCAGTGGAAAGGACAGCCACTCTGGGCTTACAGTCTCTAAAGTCTTGGTGTTCCATGGAAAATGTTGAATGTTAAAAGTGACGTGTTGGCCGTGGATGGTTTGGGAGTTGCTCTACTGATCACAGACTGATGACACCACTTGGCAGTTTTTTCTGTGGCCTAGTTCCAAGTATAAAATATTTCTAAGAGACGATGAGCAAAATTTGCCTTCTTTCTCATGGCCTAAGCAGTGAAATGAACTGTCAGGGACACAGAAATCCTGTGCTTTCCTGCCAAGCAAATGGTGTAGTCTATGAAAACCCACTATGAGAAGTCAGGCTGACCAGTTTGGGAAGCGGTAAAGTCTGAGCTCCAGGCTCACTTATTAATTACTCCAAATGAAATGATGTACATGCACTTGTGGCTTTCTTTCACAGATGAACTGTTTACTGGACACTTTTAAAATACTAATATTTGCAGTTAGAAAGCAAAATATTTTTTTTTCTTAAGTGTGTGTTCTACAGAGGACAGGACTATCTGATTAATCCTACTATGTTCCAGTCATAAGCTCTGGTCAGAGCTCAGTTGGCTTTGCTTTTGGCTTGAGGTAAAATTAATCCAAAGTTTGTTTTATAAAAGCAACTAAAATCCCATCAGACCACAGATTGCTTGCAGCCTGGGCACAAATCCTAAAGCTTGGATTGGGTGTGTCTAAAATATTTTGGGGTTTGGCCCATTTCTAGTTATAAAGAAGAAAATTTAAAATGGTTAATTATCTTGGTGTCATTCCAGATATTTTTCAACATTTAAAAAATGGGAAATTACTTGGAGTTTTCCAAAACAAAAAAGAAAAGAAAAAGGCCCACCCTTGCTTTGGGGATGATGAAGTGTAATACATAGAAGAGAAACACACTGACTGTTTGTTTGATTTGTGGCTCTTTTACTGCAGAAGAGACATTAAGAATATAATTTATAGCCAATTTTTTATCAGTATTCTTATATGCAGCAAGAGACCTGTCATGCATGGTCTGTAGAAATACTGAAAATCTAGTTTGTACCTTGGTTTCTAATAGGTACTCAATCATACAGAGTTTAATAAATGTCCCTAACAGAAATACTGGCTTGGGCTATGAAAGGTGAAGGGAACTTGCTTATGAAGATGTGGAGGAATAGGAGGGATGAGAAAAAATTAGAAAAAATAGGAGACTTTCTAAATCAGGGACAAAACTAAGGGGAAGTGAATCAGGAACTACATATTTCTGCAGCTGGCATGAGAGAGGAATGAGGTGGAATGAAGAGCATTTGCTGGGAGGAAACAAGCAGTGAATTCCTCAGAGCTGGGGGAAACTTGTGGAGGGAAAAGGGGTGTGGGCATTTCACCTGGACTGTGGGGACTTTTACTAAAAGCACTAATGCCTGCAGGAGTCTCCTGTGTCATGTAGCAATCCTGACAGTTAATAGGCTCCATGTTTAAGGTCACCTGTGTTCCTGCCTCGACATCCCCTGCCTTTTAGGTGTGGGCCTTAGGTTTCATGTAATACCCTGCAGCAGATTCACTCCTGCACCACAGCCTCATGGGTCAGAAGCCCTGGCTGAGCTTTCTCAGCCTGGAAAAGGGTGACAGTGAGGCAGCTGGTAGGGAACCAGCAAGTCCCTGAGTTCAAAAGAACCTCATTAGTTGGCAGACTCCTTCCTCCTGATGGTGTCTTCTCCAACTGATCAAACGCACAGTCCTTCATCTGACTTCAAAGGAGAGCCCGTTCGTTCCCCCCTTGATTCAGTGCATGGGATGCAATGCCATAAGAGGTAAGAAGCCTGAAACAATCTCTGAGTAGACACCTTATTCAGAATGGTTTATAACAAATGGGTCTGCAAACAGACGAGCAGTTTGCAACACAGGAGTTGCAGTACCCACCTCTTCCGATTACTTCGCTGAAGTGCACAATCAGACTGTCAGCACCAATAACCACATGCTGCACTTCTTTGACCAGGTCAGGATTTAAGGCACTGATGTCGATGTGGACATTAGTTTGGAGGAGTGGACTGGCTAAATCTGAGTCTCCACTAGACAGAATCGGGGAGAGGTCAGAGTGAGGATACTGGGCAGGTCTGCACGATCCATTCTGAGACATGCTTGGAAACTGATCTGCAAGATGAACAGAAACTGTTATAATACTTTCAAACTCCTCCTTGAAAAATGAAGAGTTTTATTGCATTGGTAAGCAAAGTTTGATTTTATCAGTTTGGAAGTGGCTTGGCTTTGTGGAAGTTTTGGTCACAAAGGGAAAATGAAAATATGCATTGGTAATCTGCCAGACTCCAGGAAAACCATGTCACTAGAAACTTGTGCTTGTCTCAGCTTTACTTTTATGAAACTAAATGGCAAAACTTCCACTTTTCTGAGGGGATGGAATGAAGCCTTGTAACTGCTTGCCAAAGAGAGGTTATAGCATTTCTAGTAATTGGGAGTAACAAGAGTAAAACAGAAAAATGACAGCAATATGGGAAGAGGAGGTGGTGAACAATCAAAAACATGAAACCTTTTATTATTGTCATGTTCTAATTTGGTAGAGAACTTTACATTTCATGAAGATTTCCAAAGTGCTGGTGACTAGCTATATTTATCCAATGGTAAATATTCAACCAGGGAAATGCCTAGAGGTGATTCATTTCCTGTAACTGCTGAAGATAATGCAGTTGGTGCTACTCATGAAAATAACATGAGCCATCTGATATAGCAGAAACGAAATATTTCAGTAAATCCAGCAGTATCTATTTGTGGTTTTTTTTTTTAGCAACAGCCTGTTGTTCAGGTATTTCCAATTGGTTTTGTTTAAGATTGTTTTCCTGGTATATTGTATGACTGAATGTAAGAGCTATGTTTAATTTACAACAGTTTCAATGGAGTTGATGAGCTGAATTTAATCCGGTCAAAAACAAAAAAGTGGAAGTAAATTTACCAACAGAAATTATCAGGTATTTTATTACAACAAGTAAAAAATATTGTACAGATATACTTTATTTATTTCTGTATAAATTTGTGAAATCTTTTATAAAGTGTTTTTATCACTCTGGGTGCTGAGAAAAACCCTGTTATTTTACCTAGGAGCAAAAATACCAACTCCTACATTTACAAAAGAGTTTATTTGTCACGAAGGGCAAATATCTATTTAATAATCACAGTAAAATAATCTAGCCATTGCTGCAAGATAGTTTTTGCAGCTGCTAAATGAAAACCTGCTTGTTTTCAGATGTTTCTTTTGTTTTATTCTTTGATAGTATTGACATAAACATTGCTACAGGAACATTAGGTAAACACATCCCCTTCTAGGATGCACTCCCCACTGTGTTTTGCCAGTACACAGTGGCCTCAGGACCACTGTGGATTTACCCTCCACTAAAGATCTTCGCGTAGTTTTGTCTCATGTACCACTTTCCCTTCTAACCAGTAGCACAGGCTTTCCTTTCCCTCTGGAAATTTTTCAGTCAAGAAACTTCCTGTACGAACTGGTGGCAGCAATTAAAGAATGATATGGAAAGCTGGGAACAGGCTTGTCTATCAAATAGCTCTGTAACTGGGGCTTGCAATGGCGGAATAAAGATTTGGAGTGATTTCTATTGTGGTGCACCTGAAATAGTACAAGACACTGTCTATACCAAGGCTAACAAATATCTGAGATATCTCACACACTGTAATGTGGTAACACCTAATAGATAAAGGCTCTTTAATGGTAATCACAGAAAATTAAACACTCCACATGTATTAAAGGAGGTGTTCAGCCTAACATGGTATGGTAAGTATAGCAGACTGATCTTCTGAAAATTACCCAATTTAAAATCAGCACAAAAATGTATTCGGCATAGGATTATTTGTCCATGAGAATGGCATAACAGCACACACAGTCAATTTGCCACAGTCTTCATATCCTTTTACCTCAATTTTTAAAATTAACATTTCTGCATTATACAATGTCCCATTTTACAGGAGGGGCATTAACAGACCA
Organism: Acanthornis magna; assembly: GCA_036785705.1. Taxonomy (NCBI): domain Eukaryota; kingdom Metazoa; phylum Chordata; class Aves; order Passeriformes; family Acanthizidae; genus Acanthornis; species Acanthornis magna. Next base: position 21,218,966 of record JAWUZG010000001.1, read on the forward strand.
AAGAATATCAGTTTACAAAACTCCATGTCCCATGTTGGGCCAACCAAACTGCTTTATGATAACTGTAGGAAGTCATTGAGACACACCAAACCTACAGCCACTTGATGTTATCCTTAAAATCAGTTTCTTCAAAGTGGATTTGCGCATGGTGTGATGGACCTCATGATAACACAGAATCACTATATCCAATAGCTCCTAATAAATTGTGGAGCATACTTACAAAGTGTTTTTAGCAATAGTATTTTATTTATTTCTCCAACCTGAGTATAAGTAAAAATCCTTTCCACCTTAATCTTAGGAAGCACCTGTGAAGCTCAGTTAAAATAGCAAGGCTGTGAACACGAGAATCCCAGAAATGCAGACACAGACAAATCAGGTGAGAAATTGAAATTAGGATACTGATCAAAATAGCTAACATCTGAAGATAGATGAAAATCAAGATGTATAAAATATCCTCCATACAGATTCCTAATAGAGGCGTACCTTCTAGAAAAGTTGATCTGTAGTCTACAGATTCGCTTGACACCATTTCTGTTGTTGGACTTACACTCCTTGCGCTCACCAGCCTGTCCAGGTGAGGAGTGTGCACTCTGCCATCGTAACGCACTAGGTCACTTCCCAGATCTGAAGAGGGAGGAGAAAGAAATATTAGAAAATCCTCATTTTTTCAGTATGCCAATATTAATTTACCTATTTATTTAAATTTAGATGTTCTGCTCTGCTGAGAAGAGGGTCAGGTTGTTGCTGTGGCAAACGTGCAGGACTTGGACTTGAGCTATTTGTACAGAGCAAGATCTTCTGCAAAAAAATCTAGTGTTGAACACCCACTCTTGGCCATACTGGAAGATCAAAGACAGCTTTGAAGACTCTAGGGCCAGCTTCATGGTCTGACCGTGACACTGCATCAGGACAGGTTTTGATTATACACCAGCTCCCCTCCTCCTCCCACCTTGCATAGTGTGGCAGCTCCCCCTGGAAGGAAACCCAGGCACAGGGGCTGGAGAGGACCCAGAGTCTGACCAAGTTCTTGACTTGGGGGAACAACAGACCAGGAACCTGCAGTGCTCTGTGTCTTGCACAACTCAGGCACAGCCTGGCGGAATGCAAGGCAACTGGATGAAGCTGAAGTACTCGTGATTCCATGCATGTTATTTACTCATCCCCTCTCCAAAGCTGATTGGGGAAGAGAAGTTACTAAGTTTTCCTAATAGCTCAGAGTTCCTCTGAAATCCTTCTGCCTAAGGCATAATGTGGCCCTTCACCCAGCTCAGGCTCTTGCCAAGCACTGAAATGCAACTAAACACTGGGACTTGATTGTGAAACATCTGCTGACAGGTTACAACAGGGCAGTGCATGGCAGCTAAGCAAAGCATAAAATTAGGCCAGTTTTTAAAATCTAAGATATAATAATGGAATTTTTTTATGAGATTGATTATGATGGACCTTTAATTTGTTTCTTCTTCCTTCTCCAGAGGAAAAATACCAAAAAGATAAAAATTAAGACTGATGTTGAAAGAACTCCAGCAATTAGTGCCGTGAAATTCTGATCTTGCCGGATCAGCACTTTTCCGATAACTGTTGACAAAACTTCTTGCTTCCACTGAAATAACAAGAAAAAAAATAGTGTAATGATTTCCAAAGACAAGTAAGAACTAGATTATTAGTACTAAAGTATGAGCTGATATGTCCCATATGTATTAAATCTTGATTTTGTGATGCTGTACTGCGATAAGACACTGGGAGTGGAGAAATTGTTACATTGGTGTAGACAAAAACAGATCTACATGTTTATGATTCATTACTCACCTTCAAGAGCTCTGGTAGTGACACAGCTCTGTATTTGATCCACCACACACAAAGCATGAACTCACATGCACTCTGGATAACAGGGTCCCACTGTTACCAGATTCAAAATGTTAAATTCGTACTTTTACTCAAATAGTGAATGGAATTAGCCTATGGATATATGGGCTCAAATTTACATTGAAAAAGATAGCCCAACTGTCTTTAATATGTGTCCTTCTGGCATAAATATGCTGTAACATCAAACTCACTCTCTTGTTGACAGCGTGCTTGCATTTTAGTTCCCAAGGTCACGTGAGCCTGTCCCTTGCCAGCTTCTAGCTTGTTGACAGTTTAAAGAAACAAAACAAAACAAAACAAAAACCCCAAAAATCAACAACCGAACAAACACCAAGCAGCTAACAGGGAAAAACTGTTTTAGGTCACACAGCGCTAGCTCAGTCAGTTGGAATGCATTTGGCCATCTTTTCTCTTCCTCCTGTGGAATTCATCCCTCTGGGTACTGTAATGATGGATTTGCCCGTCAAAAGAGCAAATTTTCTTCTTCGCTGGGCAGACTACAATTTCTGAGTCTCCTTGCCAGTAAACAAGCAGAAACCTTATTTAACCCCTTTATGTTTTGTTCTTTTCTAGGCATGAAACATGCCACACATATCTGTGTCTTAGAGGTTAAGAAAATATCACATTGTAGAACTAACTGAACGCAGTGTCAGTTCTGGTTGTATATGTAAAAATACAGCATGTAAACTGAGTGCAACCTGTTCACAAGTATTATATGAAACCAGGCATTTAGAAGTCTGGGAAACATACACCAAAAGGAGAGCTGCATCTAATTTTATAGTTTGTCTGATGTACCCAAGAAATTTAATACTTAGTTTTATACTTAAGTAAAAAAATTAAAATAAATTACTAGTTACCATAATAATAAATCAAATTAGTTATTACTATTTATTTAGATTGCAGTAGCACATAGGAATATCATTCACAGCCCAGGATCCTGGATGAATGCCATAAAGACAAAGAAAAAAGAGATGTCCCTGCTTCAAAGAGCTTACATAGGTTTTGATCTTAACCACACTTTCACGACCAGCAAAGTCTCCACTGTCTTCAGTGAATTAGAGTGCAATTTCATAGTTTAAAGGTAATCCCATTCCAATTTCCATTTTTTTAAATATGTTTAAAAAAATACAAATGTATTGAAATATTTATGTCTAATTCTATAAATCAGTATGCCTACAATTTAAATTTGCAGTAGCACACTGAATGACTCTAGTGAGACCACCTCTAAAGCAATGACTCAAACATTTGTGCTGTCTTCTTCTCACAAAAAGCATTGACATGAAATTATAAAACACAGACAAAAAAAAATCTTTCAGGAAGGATCTGATCCTCTTGACTAGAACAGAATTTTTTTTTGGAAAAAGGGCTTGTGAGTTCCAAACTAAAACTACTTTGTTATAGCTTCTCATTCTTCCCCATGTTTCCTCTTGTGTTTGGATTAATAACTATAATTTATTTCTGTGCTTAGTTCAGGTACTATTTTGTGCCTAAGGCTCCAGAAAGTCTCTGTACTAATAATAACAATGATGATAATATTTATTTTAAAATAGTTGATATTATTTGAATTTCCATCCCAAACAAACAGGGATAGAGATATCTCTGTAAGCACAGGCTTAGGCTTAAATTTTATTTAGGCTTAAAGTTTATTGGTTCAATAGTGACACTGTGAATGATAATAAAAATGGCATTAATATCTCATGTGTGGTGTAGTTGCCTCACCTCTATATTTAGCTCACTGTTGGATTTCAGGAGATCACTGGGAACCGTACACAGAATTGATTCTGACTGTAGGAGAAGGTTTTCGCAGCTTTTATTTCCAACTTTTAGCACCTCGCCTTTAACAGCTTCTGAATCAATATAATTTCCCTTGGAAAAAAAAAAATCAATTTCATATTACATAACCATCTCATAAAATTTAAGTAGTTACAAGCTTGAAAAATGTTTTTAATGGAAAATAAATTGTGAAATAAAAGACTAATGTGAATTTACACTGTCCAGTCAATATGCATGTATAAGGTTTTTTCATGTAAATGGGACTTTGACAGACAGGCCAGTGTAGGATGGTAAAGTTTACAGATAAAATCTGCTGTCACTAACACTCACACAGCTCACACAGACTTCTAAAAATGTAAATGTCTGAGGGATTAATCCTGTTGGTCCTGTTTAGATTTTTGCTTAATTTGTGCAAGAAAGGACACATTATGTAATGCCGTTGTTTACACAAAACTGGCATTATATTATCCACAAGCTAAAGGCATCTCAAACATTTTGTTTTGCAAATGGTTATGGTAGCAGAAGTGAAGCTTTCAAAAAGAAGTAATTAATTATAATAATACACAAGTCAGTTAAAATCATGTTCCACAAACCAAAAAGGAAAAAAACTTTGGTAAAGATGAGAGCATGAAAAGTGCACTCCATACTAAATAAACCTTCTCTCACATTCCAGACTTGGATGAAATATTATTCCTTCTTATATTGTGATGGTAGAATCCAAAGGCCGAGTTTAAGATCTTTTGAGCTCAGGAGTGCACCTCTATTTAAGAAGCTGCCCTAGCCCATGTACAGCCCAGCTCAAGATGAAAGAAGAGGCATATTAAGCAGGGTTAGAAGGGGAGAAGGGAGTATGGGACTAATACAGGCTATTTATATGGGCTGGATCTGGGAGTTTTCCATGAGAAGGGAGGAAGGCATCCCAGCTGACACCGCTATGAAGCCTTGTATATTGGAAAGGAAACAAGAATCCCATTCTGAGGGGCAAAAAATAATCTTACTTTGGCATATGTTTTAGATCTGCTGCAGAATGAGACTGAACCCTGGGAAAATTGTAATAAACATATAGGAGAGCCAGTTTAATGTCCTATTTTGATGGCAAAGCCACACCCCAGGTAAATGCTTTTTAATTGCTGGCCATAAAAGTCCATTTTTCACTCTATCTTCTCTCTAGTTGGAGCCATTCTGTTTGGTGTTAAGTAAGAAAATGTTCCTGGGCCAGGGAGCATGTGAATGCTTACTGCTAATTAGTATGGAGACTTGCAGCAGATTGTGAGCCATTCATGTTCAAATCCTTCCTCTAAATGATGTACCTCAAAAGGCTTGAATTAATGTTTCCATCTTCAGGATAAATATATTATCCTGGAGACTGCGGTTGAGTACTCTCTTCTTCTACACCGAAGCCTAGAATTTTTTTCTCCACCAGAACTAATACTTACCCAAACAGAAAAAAAAATCATAGTGATGTTTCCTAAGGTAGTCCTTACCCAGTTATAAAGACAGTAGCTTTTACTTACTACCATGACCATTCTGTTACCATTCATATATTATAGTTCCAAATGTATTCACTGTGATATCTAAATATACTAAGAGTTTCAAAACTCTTTCAACAGTGGTTTTCCTCTTCTCAGGACAACAGTATTTGCCTACTATTTTAAGAAAAGGAGGAAACTGGCTCCTGTGAGACCTGGGAAAAAAATTTCCTCTTTTCAAATGTGTATTACCCCTTCTTGGCAAGCAATTCCCTTGAACACAAGCTGGAAAAGTTCATTACTGTACTGGATAGCTGTTGCAACTCAATCTGATAGCACAACCACCTCACAACTTTAGAGAGATGGGAATGACTTGTCTAAGAGTCTAAAAGGAGCAGAAGAACCACAAACTAAGGTGTGGAAATTTTGAGATTGGTGTCAGAAGCATTTTTGAGGTTCCTAAGCAGAGTGAGCAGGTTGACTTGGGAAGAATGAGGAATTACTGCAGCTGCAGAGGTTCTTCTTCAGCTTGCTCAAAAATACCATTTTCCATATTGCTCTCTTTTGGGCGAGGTATCAAGAGTAACAATTTTCTATGCAATGTGAAAGAAGATTGACAATAGAGTGACCTATAAATAGGCAAGAAGATTTCCTTAAGATTGTCTCAAAGAATGTGTGGCACTGGCTTAGGAATAGAGTAGGCAATTTAGTAAGTCTTGTCCTACTCTGAATTTTAAGTGTCAGAGCATAGCCAAGATGTCAGATGTGCTGTGTAGCATGCCAGTTGTTACACATCGAATTACAACTGTGCTATGTACTTCTTTAGTGGAAGATTTATATTTATAAATACACTTTAGTTACTGGTGGCCCATGCCTAAGCCTCCTCTGGAATAATGCAGAGTGCCTGCACCAGTTTAATGCACAATCACAATCCCAGAATGGGCCAGACCTCCGAGCTAACCGAGGAAAGATGTTTTTATTTTCTTTTTTTTTTTTTTAAATTTTTTTTATTTTTTATTTCTTTGTTTTTTGGTTTTTTTTTTTTTCCCCCACAGCTAGGATGCACTGGGCTGTCAGCAGCCCAGCTGCAGGTCTGCACCAGGGGCTTCTATGGGAGGCAGCAAGTGGACTCTGTCCTCTTTAGCAGACTCAGCAGAGAAACACGAGAATTTCTCCTGCCCTGAGAGCTTTCCATATTGGCAGGAGATGGGAGCCCTTCTGAAGTAGTATCTTCATGGCATTGAAGCAGACAGCTGTCTCAAGCCACTCTGGCATGACCCCTCTGACTGGGACATGGTGGGCACCAAGACACTTGAAAGAGCCATGTACCTGGCAGAGGAAGACAGTGATGTGGGATGTTGAGAGTCTGGCACTAAAGACAAGGAGGACTGGCATTTGTGGCACACAGTGCCTTGACTGTGTTTTAAATAGAAAACCTAATGTTTTCTTGTGTATAACATTTTCTTACAAAAACATCTTGTGGTCATCAGGGGAAACCAAACAGAACATTTCAATCGGTACCCACTGTCATTTGATGAAAGCCAAATATGTCACACTAGATTAGTTAGATTGAAAAACTTGTGATAAAAGCTCCCTCCGCCCCTCTGAAACTAATTAAGAAAGAGATAAAAGAACTTTGGTTTGGTAGAACAGACTGTTCACTGAAGCAAGCTGCCATTTAATTTCATGCTGAGCTTGCTTAATTACTGCACAAAATATGATCATGAGGCATGTAAACTTGTGTGTGTATTTTTGAATGTGGGTACGGGGTGAGGGAAAAGTGTTGCCAATATGGCTTGTAATGCTCTTTTGGCTCCTGACTATAATTTATGAAAGTTGCCTCACTGTTTTGATAGAAGCACCCCGCTATAACTAATTCTATTTAGAGGAAGATGTTAAATTGGTGCCTGTTCATGCTTTATTCTAGGAGACCAGCTTTCACTAATGTTATCCTTCAGCTGGTTGTCAGGAAATAACCAGGACATTAGGCTTTGGGAGACATCTGCCTTGGGTGCCATCACTACAGGTCCATCAGACAAAATTCTGACTTTGGTCAGTTGTCACTAGGACAGTCCTCAGTCAGCCTTTCTTATCTAAATGTTTTTTTTCCCAGCAATAAATAGCACCAGAGATTTCTTCAGGGACAATAAAAGACTAAACAAAGTAGAGAGTTAAAAAAACCAACTAATTTTTGACTCTCAGTCTCTCTGAAGATTATGGAGCAAGTCCTCATGGAAGCACTTCCAGGCAGAGGAAGGACAAGAACACGATTGGGAACAGCTGACGCAGGTCCCCCAAGAGTGTATTTTGCCTGACCAACCTTCTACGGGGACAGGACTGGCTCTGTAGATGAAAGGACAGCATTGGACAAGTGGACCTTGGTTTTACCAAGTTTTGCAACGCAATCTCCTAGCAATGAAAAAAAATTAAGATGGTATGGACTGGATGGATAGTCTATAACATAGTGAAAAACTGGTTGGACACAGATGAAATCTTAGAAGTCTAATAAGTGACATTTGTCAATGGCTGATACTGGGACCAATACTGCTTAAAATGTTTATTGAAAACCTGGACAAAGGGATAGGATGCACTGTCTTTGAGCTGTCAGATGACACCAAACTTAGGAAAATGACTGATATACTCGACCATAATGTGAAATGAGGCAGCAGGATGCCACTTTAGTCATGAAGGCTCAGCACACATTTTAGCAGCAGCAAAGCCAGTAGATTGAAGGTGATTGTTCTGCTCTGGTCAGCACTTGTGAAGCCACACTTTGAGAATTGTGTCAAGTTTTGAACCCTATAGAAAAAGAGAGATACTGACAAACTGGATGAAGTACTGAAGAGGGTCGCTGAGCTAGGAGGGGAGCTCAAGCATAGGACACACAATGCAAGGCTAGTGGAGCTGAATTTTTTAGAGCTGTAGAATCTCCATTCTTGGAGATTTTCAAAACTCATTTACACAAAGCCATAGGCAACCTGACCTAATTTTTAATTTAGCCCTTTTTTGAGCAATGGGGTTAGACTATGAAGACCTCCAGAGATTCCTTCCAATCTACATTTTTCTGAGATTCTTCTCAAATTAGTCCTCTTTCCAATCATGGTTGATATGCATGACCTGGAAAATAAAATACTGGAAAACACTGCTGTCATTGCTCAGAGGCACTGAGCCATGCAGCAGCTATATATTCCCAGATCTCTGCTGACCGCACACCAGAACTCTTCCTAGTGTTTCTCCATAACTGAACAAGAGGATTGCTCTGCATTGAGGAAGGAATGATTGTATGGCCAAGAGCTCCTAGCAGAAAAAGCACTGTAAAAAATAAAAGCCAGACAAATTATTCTTTGGTGTTTGCCCAAAACACTTTGCAAAGATGGATTAATATTCAGAGTTTGACCAGAACTCAGCATGGCTGACAGGAACTCTGAAGTAATCCTTCTGATGTCTTGCAGGCCACAAGTTGGCCCACTGGACCATCTTGGAGTCAAAGACCTTGGAGCTTCAAGATTTCTTCATTGTGATGCGGGAGAAGTTTTGGCTTACAGAGCTATGCAGGACTGGCACAAAGAGATGATCCAAGCATTAAGACTGATTGTCTTCCATAAAATATTTGTATCAATTATAGTTTATATAAATTATAGATGTGTATGTAAATAACATATAAAAATAATTTTTCATAAGCATTCATTATAAACTAGAAATACTCATATTTATGCCTTTTCTATTTAATACTTTAACTCAGAAAAAAATAGATTTCAAGAAATTGGACTCTTGCAAAATGAATTTAACTTTCTCTGCAGCACTGTAGTAGAGAGCGACCCGTGCCAGTGGAGGCCCGGGATTCCTAAGAGATGTTTCTCAGTGCTATGTAGGCTATTCTCAGTGCTCTTTGAAGAGGCATTCAGCATCAACTTTGCATTTTTCATGGATCCATAAATATTTAGGCTACAGCAGTGACTGATCCTCATGAGTGACTTAGTGCACAGGCCAGAGTTTCCCCCAGCTCAAGAGAACCAAAGAAGCCAGACCACATCTTTTGTGAGGAAGGACACAAAACCATATGACAGTAAGAGCCAAGGGCTCGTGTTCAGACCACATACTTCAGGTTCTGGGCTGCTGGCCATGTTTAATCCTGAGCTGGTGCTGCAGCTTATTGCAATCAGAAGCTGGTGCAGTGTGGCCCTCCCATGAGGACAAGGAAAGCCCCTCTCACACTTCACCTGATGCCAACAACCACCCCGGTAAATATATCTTTGTTTTCAGCTCTGCATCTTTTAAGCTGTGCAAACTGGGCTCGGGTGAATGCAGTACTGAACACAGTGCTCTCTCTGCCCTCGCTTCCTTGGGGCTTCCTGTATTTTATCAAAATGTCTGTTCCACGCTGTGCTGCTGATGTGCACTTGCGAATAATTGAAAAACTTATTTCAGCATTTCTTACCTTAATTTCCAGAACATTTTGGTTGCCTCTTGAGATGAACACTGGCTTTTCAAAATGCTTAAATACAGGATTATTTACGTAATCAAAGTCAAAGTACAGGGAGCTGACACCATCAAAAATAAAGAACACTTTGGTTACAAAGGGTGGTTGGAGATTGAAAGCTTTCAGTGAAGGTGTTGTACAGCAGATTATCTCTGAGCTAGAGCGGTGACTACATGCCTGTAAGAAAAAAAAAAGAGGTAATTGCAGTATGTACATGCATAGGAAGTCACTGATTAACGCTACTTTCTTTAACAATACGTATGTATTGAAAAAATAAACACCAGGGGTCTTGTTCTTCTTTAACCAAAGCAAAATCCTGATCAGTGCTACACAGCGTTTATGTAGAGCTGGGAGAAAAGTATAAAAACTTCATGTCAATGGTGTTTTCACTCTTGTTGAGGAAATGTTCAAGTAAACAAGCTTCCTGGCCTGATTGTTCACAGCACTTTTAAAGTAAATATTTTGCAGATAATTAATGGAAAATAATTTCCAAAGCCAAGGGCCATCAGGAGTCTAGCCTGATGTACTGAGCAGCCACAGTTCAGCTTACCCAGCCTGTCACAGTGACTGCTACATGGATTTCTCTTTCTTTTTCACTACCAAAGCTATAGTAAGGGACCAGAGGACAAAGTAAAAGCCAACAAAACTAACTGGAACAGTGGAAAACAGAAGTAAAGCACCGTTTACCCACAGTGTAGCTAAGTTGCTGTTTCCAGAAAGGTGCTATGGATTCTGTGAGAAAGGGCTTTAGAGCCAAAGCCACCATGGATTCTTGGCCACAAAAGCTCAGCAAAGTGTATCTCCTTTCTAAATATGTATATATAAGGCCCCAGATGTGTGGCACATGGTGCCCAGGTACAGCCCTGCTGTGGGATGTGCTTTGCACTGTATCTCGGAGCAGCAGGGATGAGATGCCCTCACTGCACTGCAGGAGCTGCCTGACAGAAGGCATGAAGCCACACTTGTCCCTCACTCTGCCACTATTCCTCATGATGGCCTGCTCTGGGGGAAAGCTGCTGGTGTACTCCAGGATCAGAAGACCTTCCAGAGGATGCTTTGTGCCACGGGGATGTGATCCAGTACAAAATGCAGGACTCATCTAAACTGCCTTTGCAGTTGACAGAGGGACAACAGCTCACCTAGAGTGGGTTCCATCTGATCCACTTCAGACAACAGCTTTGATTAGATTAACAGTGCTCTAGAAGAGCCAGCTTTCTCTGGACCGTGAAGGTTTCTGCAGGACTTTGTTTCTAATGTCAACAGCACATCTAGAAGCATCAGTGGGAGGCACAGCAGGCGCTGGGCTGCACCACGCAAACTGCAGAGTGCCTTGTTTGTGATGGCATTGTGTACTCCCTTCTCTGTGCCTGCCTTTCATGCTGCCTACCAAGGATATGGTTGAAGGACTTCTGGCATAAACAAAGCTGCTTCATTCCACAGAAGTATTTCTCTTCCAAGTGTACAAATCTTCTGTAAGTAGTCCCCTGTGCACTGTGCCCCGAGAGCAGATTAAATTTTTTCTTTAAAAAAAAAAAATAAAATAGCGTGTCTGACACGTGTCCCAGTAAAAATGGGGCTAAGCTCCTAGTCATCATAAATCTTACATTTGTTCTACAAAAGATTTTCTTAGAAGATCAACAATGCTGTTGAATACCTTTGTGCATCCAAAGAAGGCCAAAATATATATTCTTCTGTTTTGTTTTTCAAATTAAATTGGTTCTCATTATCAAATGCTGCCTGAAGGAGCTGTGAAATTAGTTTAAATTAATGCAATGTAATTTTGCTGTTTCAAATCAGTGACTTAACTACTCAGGCTGTATCAGCTGTATGCCCACATTGGCTTGAAATCTGGGATTAAATTAGCTATCTAACAAATCAGGTTTGTTTTTTTTTTCTATCACCACAGCAGTTCAGGTCTCTGTGAATAATATTGTGAAATCCTGAATCTGCCAAGGGAAACATTTTCAACATTCTGAGCATTACAGTTTCAGAGCTCTTATACGTCTGTAAGCTGTGAGTTCGGCACTCAGTTAAATAACTTGGTGGACCTCTCTGTGATGCTAATGGGACTTGCACCTGTGTATCTAATAGCCCATTTAGATTCCTAGCAGAAATTCAGAAATATTTTTGTAAAACCTATGTCAACAAGGTAAACTGTGGGACACAAGACAAGGCAGATTTTTGCTCTATTTTCTTACAGTATCAGATTGTTCTTTTGAATACCTTTTGAACACCACTCACCATATCTCAGGCTTTGTTCTATCACATGGATCTAGAAATTAATTTGAATTAGTATGGAAATAATAAGATGCGTCATTAGTATAATGGATGATCAAGCCATACTTTTCCATGATACAGGAATATTTGTTAAGATATCTATCATATTGTGTCGATTCTTAAAAAGGATTACTAAACTATATATAATTATAAACCCAAGTATGTCCCAAGTAATCATTATATTTATTTGATTAATGTAAATTCATTAGACTCTTTATCTACTGTAGAGTAGTGATGTCCCTTAAATGAATAGCAGTGGTATTCATAACTTTGTTTGTGGCTATCTATTAGAATCAGATACTTTACTTTATCAGGCTGGTCTCTGAAGCAGAAGCTTTCAGAAAATGATAAAAATCTAATAATACTCTTTGGAGGGGTTGCAATGTGACTGATTGGTAAGGTCAAGAAAAATCTTATTTGCAATGCCCTTATTGGTACATGATTTGACATGACATTTTTACCTTGAAATTGGTTTTAGCAATTGAAGAATATGATGGTTTAGTTTTCAAGAAATATTGGATTGAGGATCTCTAAGAAAAAACCCCTAATTCAATCTATTGCCTTCTCAATTAAGATACTGCCTATCACCCAGCACCTTTAACTTTTATTTAATTAGGCTTTAAAATACATTCACTTTAAAAGCTAAGCCTACATTTTTCTTGAGACTATAATCTACATCTGAAGACAATGAGGAAGAAAAAAATATATAAATCATGGAGCATTTCACAAGCATAAGTAAATTCTATACCCCAAAGGGAATAATAATCCATTGCACAATGCATATGACTCATCACTTAAGGTATGTATTCTTATTTCATTTGTAAAATATGACCCTTGAGGCAATTAATTCAAATCTGACCTACAGAACCTGAACTTCAGTGCCCAATTCAATTTTTTCCTCTGATAGAACAACAGGAAAAGTATGAGGGAGGATCTCTGAGTTCCAGAGGTCTCCCAACAGCTGACCCAGATTAGAGAGGGGCAGTTGGATGTGTATTACAGGATCTGCAGCTGTCAGAAAGGAGAAAAGGGCCAATTTGTTCTTTCATAAAAAGTAAACTTTTGGAGTTGGAGTTTGGAGTGAAAATGAAAGATGAATGAAGTTAAAGACAGACCTGGAGATTCTCCAACCATCTTTGCCAAAAGATGATTTCTCAATAGAAAGAGAAGAAAATACAGGTTTAAATTGAAGAGAAGCCCATTCAGAAGACTTTTTTGTGAAAGCAGTGACACTCAAGCAGTGTATCCTGAGGGTTTTTCAGAAAATTCATTAGCTTTTGCTGCCATTTCAGGTAATACAATAAATTATCCTGATGGATTGGTAGCATTTTTATTTTAGTTGTCTTCTTGGATGAAGGCAAGGGAGCTGATACTTTTGAGTCTATCAGATCATGAGACCAGAAGGTAGAGAAAAACCTCTCATGCTCTCGGGTCCGAGAGCCAGCCCTTTGCACAACATGACCAATACTGACTGGGAGTCCAAATTCCTCCCTGGGCTCGGCATGGTCAATGCACCTTGTCGCACTACACCCTGGTGATTTCACACTGTGGCTTTTTCCTGACATCCCCTGCTGTACTCTTTCCCTGGCAGGAGATGGGAACGAGATACAGATTTGGCACAGAAAGAAAGACAAATAGTTCCCCTTTGTGGGGGAAACTCTTCCCTGGGCTTCTGTGGCAGCTTTATCCCATGGAGTCAAGACAGAGGATCCAAGCCCGGGTGTCTTCGCATAGTGAATCACGAATATCTTCAATAATCACACACTCACTACCCACACTTTATAAGGAATTTGTTTTATCATTATTTAATACATCTAAGGTGGACACTCACTGCTGAATTCTAGGGATCTTGATGAATATGAGTATGGATTGCTTACAGACTTGTAAACATTGAATGAACTTCAGAGTATTTAAAAATTCTCCTGTAAAACAGCAGGAAATGGCACCTAGCAGGGAGAAATTATGAAATGCTGAAGATCATTCAAAAGATTACTTACCGAAGAGATAATTGAAAGTCTGTGGAAAGAGAAGATCTTGCATAGCTACAGGGTCAGTTGTTGAAGGTCATGTGTTAAAAAGTGCTTCTCAGTTTTGCAGGCTTGCATATCTTGGGACATTCCCACAAGTAGTGTGAATATATATCCAAATGAGTTAATAGATGGAGTATTAAAAACGCTACAACAAAGGATCCCCAAATGACCACTTGTTCACTATGGGGGAATTAATGAAAAATACAGGCTTTCAAAGAGAAAACATTATTCCCAAGTGCTTCAGAAGCAGATGAATCATCTAGCATGACTTACAGCACAGGTTCCTGATCAAACACCATTCCAATCTCCGCATTGGGTTTTTTTACAGGCACAGTGAAAGGAGGGAATGAGCTGCTTCCCTGCTTGTGTACCTCACACAGGAATTGGATGTGTGAGCAGAAGGGAGAAGGTTTCCATATTCTTATGCATTCTCTAGAGCTCTTGGGAATTTATGCAGCACTGCCTAAATCCCTACTTTTTGTTCCTAGTCAGATCAGATGACAGAAAGAGCTCATGAAATAGAAATTAAAAAGAAACACTTTGCAATTATTGAAACATATGGTTCAATAACTCTAGAACATTTTTCTCACTCATTGAAATAAATTCAAAGGCAAAATGTATTATTTTGACAGTGGTAACATAGAATGTAATATAAACACAACTAGTGTGAACACAGTACTGAACAATTTAAAGGAAATATAAATAAAAATGTAATGAATACTGTACAAGGAAACAAGGCATTTTTCCTCTATAGAAGAAAAAATTTCAGAAATACTAAACTATAAACATGAAAGGTGAAAAGCTTAACTTAAATGTTTCTTCTATAGGGGGCTGACATATTCCCCCAAAATCTTTTCAGATTCAGTGAAACTGCACTTCTTGTAGGAAGCTCTTCCAGACAAACTTTTCTATCAGTTGAACCACTCACGTCTTCCACCAGGATGGAAAGAGGCAAAGCAAATGCCACAGGGCGTGTCTGCTGGCCCTGCTCCCTGAGACTTTGGGATGCAGAGCATCCCCAACAGCTCCTGCTGTTTACAGAAGTGACCCTCCACGTACATTGTGACTCCATCAGGACTCTGGGCCACAAATAAACCTGAGGACAGAGAGCTGACAGGAAAAGGTGAGACCTGTTTTAAATTGGGCACCACCAGTTTTAGGCAAATGGAAATGGGGCTGGGAGGTGGGGGAAAGAATGAGAAGAGTTCTAGGAAATGACATTTATCAGAAGAATTTGGAGCAGTTTGTTTTAACTGGAAAAGAGAAAGGTTGAATCATAATGTAGTGCAAATACATAAAATTAGCAGGAGAGACTGATAATCTGTTGCTTGTATCCACAGAGGGTTAAATGAGAAGATAGGTAATTAGCCACAGGATTTGGGTTAATTATTAGAAGTCTTTCCAAACCACTAGGTAAGCAGGTAGAGCAGCTCTCTCTAAAGCTTGTTTAAGCAAGATTGTGAAATTTCTTTCACAAGGAGCTTTAATAACAGCCTAAACAAATATCTGTCAGGCAATGGTCTGCATACATTTGTTCCTGGCACAGGGAAGAGGGCCAGGCTACATTTTGTGGTCCCTCCCATCTCTACTTTCCTTTGATGCTTTGGGATGTGTTTCAGTGCTGGCTTTGGTTTTCCCAAGAGCCAGAGTTTCTGAATGCTGACAAAAGCAGCTTCTTGGAGGAGGCTAGTGAGAGAAAATTGAAAAGAAAAAGGGCTTAAATAACAATTAAAAAAATGACTCATTTAGCTATCCTCTCCCAAACTGAGGAAGCAAAAAGACATAACCTCAGTTACAGCACTTCCTGAGCATTTTGGGTTTGGTCTGTTCAGGACAACAACCTGTCTTCTCCTTTATAAATGGGATAGCTGGTCTGGATTCCTGCTGGAAATAGTTGTTGTTTATTTTTGCAATGATTGGATGCAATGTTATACCCCTCATGCATAGAGTCCAGAACTTCCAGTGCAGGATGGGTAAGACTACAGCCATTGGCATCCTCCACCAGAAATTTCCTCAGTTACACCGTGCAATCTTCTTTTGCCACTTATAAATCTTCCCTTTCTACCTGAGAATTAATATTCTTCCTTTAGAAATATGCTTGAGGTAGAGAATAGTGGCAGAAAAAAAAAATGGCTGTCACAGAGGCAGGGATGGTGACTGAGTGCCAGAAGCCTTTAATTTCAACAGAGCAAAAATACATTGCTTGGGCAGTGTCAAAGTATAAAACACTCTAGATTATAATCCGTTTAAGGTTATATTTCATGTTTTGTGCAGGGAGAATGAATTTGTGTACAGCTGCTCACACACTGGGGTAATTTCTTAGATATCAGCAGTGCTAGGAGATTTGTTTGTTGGCAAATGTTATACACACACCAAGGTATGGAAAGAAAAAGAATAAAGGAGCTAATTCTGACTGTCTAAATCCATGTCTTTTTTCAACAGCAGGTTAAAAGGCAGGATGAAAGCAAACTACTGCTCAAAGACAAGGTTGCTCCCCAATATTTGGGGGAGAGAGTAAATTCTGTGGTGTTTATTGGCTGGAATTGCCATTCATTTTTGGACAGTGGATTTAATTCTTTAAAACTTCAGATCTTTCAATTCTGTTGAGATTCTAAGAAGTCCCAAATATTTGACATGATATGCAGCATCAGGGCCTGGAGAGAAGCAACATCCTATATTCCCATAGGGGAACAGAGAAAGCAAATGAATGATCTTTACTTCAAAAAAACCCCCAAAAGACTGCTCAAACCCACACAAAGCAAAATCTCAAGACCTGATTTCAGCAGTGATCTTTCTCTTGGAAATCCTTTGCGCTTAGAAATAATCATGCCCCAATACTCAAAATCTAATAAATTTCAAGTTTGGTTGATTTCACTGAAAGGTTTTATTTTCTGAGTGATGGGTGAAGTGACTTTTAGATAACACTTAACACTGTGTTTCATTGCAAAGAAACTGATTTTTAGATTAAAATCTGAACCCATTAAATTACAAGCCACGACTACATGCTGCGGAAATTCAGGTCCCGACACTCATAATATTATACAAATTAGGATCATGAAGAATATGATGACCTTGAAGCTATAAAAGACTGCAAATTTGCAGACATACCATTTAAAATGCATTGAGCAAACCTAGGTCTAATACTTAGAATTCAATTCAGGAAATAGTGTATGATGATCATTATAAATAAGCTGAGAATATGAACAGTATGTAGCATATCATAAAGAGTGTAGGTCAATTTAGCTTCAGTTAGACTTAACAGACCTTACAGGATAAGAAAATGTTGGTGGTACAACACAAATGTGTAGACAAAAGTTTACAGAAAGCAGTTTCAGTGCGACTAGACAACAAATGCCATCTTTGCATTACAAGAATTAAAGCAGATCACATGGCTAGATCTGTATTTAGATTTAGACACTGTGTACTATCAACTCAGGAACAAAAAAAAGAAGGCTCAGATCTCTGATTGATATGCTGTTTAAGCAGAGGTACCCAATCGCAACAGCCCAAACCCATCTTAAAACTTAGCTGCTGAACTTATCAAAGTTAGGAAAGATTTCCCCAACAGGGATATTGGCAATCAGAAATTCTTAAAAATATATTTACTTTTGATTTTACATATTTACTCTTCCTCTTTCTTTGATAGATATCCACAGCACCAGTTGAATATCACAGTAGTGCTTGAACTTGTCATGTAATCTGACATATCTATATTGCACTGCTCTGTGTTTAGTCACTGAATTTGTATTGCTAAATTCAAAGATAAAAATCTTATTATCAGATACTGTAATAGCCTTATTTGTTTGGAAAAGATTCCTTGGAAACTGTTGTTTTATCCTCAGCTTGATTTCAGATTTGGTTTGAATTTTGCCTATACAGAGAAAACAGTCTATACAGAAAACACCAAAATATCAGTGGAAGCCCCAAAATTTCAAGGCAAAAGTCAAAGTAATTTGACAGAAAATTCATAACCATTCACCACACCAAGATGAAAAGACAACAGATTGTCTTCTGTAAGACTGACTCACCACGGAGAAGTTCATTCCCAGTTTAGGTACAGTAATCACCATCTGAGGAAAGCACACTGAGTTCAAGTTGATTCCCTGAGCTGTGATTGTACTTCCACCACTAGGAAAATTTACAAAAAAAAAAAAAAAAAAAGAAAAGAAAAAAAGAGGATGAGTAGGATAAATAACTGCTGTGATAATGTAATGTTAATTACAAATTATATTTTAGAGTAAATGATAACATAAAACCAGAATTAGGGATATATTGGGTGAATGCAAATACACAGCTCTGAGCCGTGAGATTATTTTTCTGGGAAACAGATTTTACATTTACTACAACAACTAATCAAATAAAGAAAAATATTTTTTAAAACTGTGGTGAGCCAGGGTATAAAACAAATGTGTACATTTTAAAAGAGGTTGCATATTTGCACTTAGCATTTGCTAACTAACTTATTTCACCTATTGCTTTCAGTGGTGCTGAAAAAGGTGTCTGTTTTACTGCTGACGTTTTTTTGGCAAAAGCAGATGGCTTGCATTAGAGCTACTGAGACCATAAATATGTCACTTGAAAACACACACATACTACCGTACATATATATTCATAATATTTATATAGCACTGGATTTAGACTGTTTTAAAATCCATTTGCTCTCCTGAGTCCGCTGACTTGTCACAATAAATGATTTTGCTCAGTAATCAGTGTAATGTCCAGACACAGCATAGGAGACACACTTAGCTGTGCAGTGGATATCTCAGCAGGACATCACAGGTAGGCTCAGCAGCAGCTAGGAGTGAAATCACATAAAGAAAAGAGGCACCCTTCCCCCTTCTCCTTCACCTCTGAAAGGAAATGATCTGCCCTCTGTGACTGCTCCATAATAGAAACAATTGGCATAGCAGATAGAGATAAAAACGCTATTTCTTTTGATAGATTGCAGAGCAGCGTAGCCATTCTTTATTAATTTGTTACTTTTCTGATTTCTCTAAGAAAATTTTACTCACCTAAGAAAAGATTTAGCTGGATGAATTTTTAAAACAACGGGGTCTTCTCTGTATGTGAAATGGCTGCTTGTGTCTCGAATAGCTTCATCAATTTCCATTCTCACACGATATTCCTGGGGAATTTGCTGTGCTGGAGTGTAGCACTCCACAGTGCTTGCCGATATGCTGGGAGGACTGAAAAGGGATTGCTTGTCACCATTATAAAACATATACTTGGTTTAAAACACTGTCCTTTACTGAGCCCCAACACTGCCTAAGGATCTGTTTGTAAAAAAATGTCATTGATTTTCCTGCTGGATAATCATATTGCAACAAGTAAGCATGACATGAGGTAGAAATTGCAACAGCATGGCTTAGGCTCAAGATTCATCTTAATTCAGTTGACCTGCACACTGCCTGATGGAAGGTGTTGCCCCAGCACTGGTGACAATCCCAGGAGCCCCTGAATCCTGCAAAGGCAGCTTCCAGCCTGGGAAACAACAGCACACTCCAGGTTTAAGGAGAATGACTTGATCTACTCTAACCAAGGGATAATGCCTCTTTCAAATCCATAGGACTTAGCCTGTGTTAAAAACCTCAAGCAAAGGTGCTGGAAGAGCATGTATCAGATGCTGAGAGGCAGGCAGAGGGCAAGGAAAAAGAAGGTGAAAATTCAGGAAGTGCTGGCTGAATTCAGCACATCGGCAGAGTCTCCGGGATATTCACCTTTCCCTCGCTATCATGCTTGGCTGTGGAAGTCTTCTTCCTTCCACACTGAACCCAGTGGATGAGCGGGCAGCAGAGGGGGGAAGGATCCTGAAGTCTGAAGCACATGAAATGTGGCCACAGGGATCAGGGCACATCTGAGACAAGGGTGGCAACTGACTGGAGAAGCAAATATAACTCTACCAGCTGGTTTCAATGATTTGGGCCCAAAGTACGTCCAGGGGCCATCCAAGTGAAGCCATTCTCATAGAACATAAGAGATGGTCCCAAATTAGACAAAAAGGACATTTGCTGCAACTTATGAAGCTTTCTAGGAAGGTGAGGTTCACCGTAAGGGATAGTGATTCATTCATACGTATCTGGAAGGTTTTTAACATCTTTTAAAAGAAAAAATATAAACCTTGCTCTAGCTGCCCTCAGAACTGGGGAAAACTCCCTGTTTAGGTAGAGAAACACATGCCCTGAGGAATTGGTTAAGACCTGCATAGAAGTGTCTGGGCAACTTGGCTAGTGAGAAAGAGGGGTGCTGGAGATGCTTGCTGGGTAAGTCTCAGCTATTGTTCCATACCTAGAAGTCCACTTGACCAACATCTGCATCTGAGCTAGCTGCCATCCCACCCCCACAGCAGATGTCTCAAATGAATCATTCCAAAAGGTTTATACATTTGTCCATTAGTTGACCAGTTGAGACGAAGACACCAATAAATGCCACCCTAAACTATTAGGGAACAGAAGTGCTGAAGATTTTTTAAGAATATCTAAATCCTTTTCTTGATTTAGTCAGACTTGGCTGATTTGATCAAGAGCATATAATAAATCATTTAGCAGTAAAGAACAAAATTCATCTCTCCTGACTCTGGATCTGACGTTAACTAATAGGCTACTGCTTCCCCATGTTCTCTCCAAGTGTGAAGTTTTACCACAATGACTTTCCATAATCATTAGATGATGCTCAAATTTCAGAGGAATTGCTGGCTATCTTGTTTCTGGAACACAGTGGGCCAGATTCTGCCCTTGTCCGCAGAAGTGACAGTTCTGGAATCACCCTGCTGTACCTGAATACAGAACCAAGTAGGATTTGTGCCACGGTAGAATGGCAACCAAATTCAGAATTCTTGTCTGCCCATAGGGGAGAATCTGTGCTTGGTATTTAATATTTATATACAGCTGTGTTTGAAGGCATTTCCACACAGCACACATCAAAGATTCGTGACTGAGCTCCTACTGAATCCAGTACAGAGCCACAAGAAATTCTGCCTTAAACCTCAAAACAATTTTATAAATACCAGGAAAAGTCCCAAACCGTGGTACCTCTGTTTTGTAGGCTGTTCACTGACAGCAGCGCGGAAATAGCTGCTCCTCTGCACGGGATAGACATTATCCCAGTGGTCAGGTTTCCACCAAACAAGGAGAAGGAAATGGTAACTTGCACCCACTGCTGCTCACGGGCAGCTGCTGCGTGAACAGCAGCTCTTGCTAATACAAGAGAGAGGGCTGAGTGTGTGGGAATCAGGGTGACAAAATGACGGGAAATAAGCAGCTTCTTGTCCATTAGAAGCTGATTTGATACTTCTCTGTGCAACCTTTTAATGAGGTTAATGAAGACATTACAGAATAAACAAATCTTCCAGGGAATTGTAGTCCCTTCTAGAAATCTTTCAGATATCCAAAACTCAGGATATAATCCCGAACTGAATGCTTATTGCAGTATAAATTCCCCAATAAGTGACACAGGAGAGGAAAGCAAATGTTTGAGTTCGGTTTTTTAGCTCCAAGGCTTTTAATCAAGACATTTCAAAATTAAAGGCATTGTTTTTTAGTAAGTACATTACCTTTTCAAAGTGCATGGCTGCTCACCAACAAAAATCCTCATGGATTTCCCACTGTTTAGGTATTTTCCAGCTACAGTTAGCAATGTTCCTCCAGATTTGGGGCCATAGGTGGGAGATATACTTGTTATTACAGGATTCTGAGGGGAGGTAAAAATAAAACCAGTGGATGATAAAATTATTTTCAAAATGTAAACAGGAGGACTCAAAATATTTATTAACATTTCCATGAAGTAACAATAAAGCCAACAGGAATACAGAATTTACCATGCGGAACTGGACTCATGAGGAGTCCCTTCCAGTTAATATTGAAGCTAATTTTGACTATAAAGGTTTAATCATAATGCTTACCACATATGAAAATGTATTGAACAGTGTTTTGCCATGTCCAACAGAAACACTACTGGATATATTAAAACCTGGACTTTTTGCAGCAGGAACTGTGCATTCCAGCCTTTAGAAAACAAGGAAAAAAATGAGAGTACATTTATTTTTAAAAGTTTTTTTTTGTATTAAAATAGAACCACTTCAAACTCATAATAATGGAGGAACCATACTAAACAGATTATCAATCTACGCACATCACAAACATTTCAGAAATATCAACTAAAAGAACTGTGGCCCTCTTCTTTAAAACTAATTTCAAACTCTGTGGTGTTTATAATACTTGGCCACAGAAAATAATTTTAGTATTTCAAATACATTTCAGAAAAAAGATGGATGATAGAAAAACCAAATACCTTATATTCAATGGGTGAGGATTTAAAAAAAAATCCTTTAGTATCAAATATTGGCAGACAGTAGGATTAGAAAAAATGCATCACATACACAAGTTTGTTGTAAAAAATTAAATATTATCAGAAATAAACTTGAACTTCTGTGGCAGCACGTGTCAATGTATTCTATTACATTCTCACAGTCTCATATATAATCTAGTCTCCTTAAATCATGTTTCCATTAAGACTGTTCAGAACAGCAGTGAGGAAGAGTGCCCAACCCTTCTGGAGCACTTGCTGGAGTATACTCACTGCTACGTATGTGAATAGGAAAGCTGTGCCATGATTTGCACATTGCTTTGGTGGTAGAGAGAGGATATTCATTGAACTTTGTCTTTCTTCAAGATAACAACCAGAGTAATCTGTCTTTAACTTAAGCCATTATCCCAGTGCCTCAAATACTTATTTCTGAGGAGGAGGAGGAGGAGGAGGAGGAGGAGGAGGAGGAGGAGGAGGAGGGGGAGGAGGGGGAGAGGTGCAGTTGAGGGTCACAAGCCTCTGGGTGACGAAACACCTGCAACTTCTCACACTTCTCTCCAGCAGCTCCACAGATCAGGAAGACAGAGGTGATGTAACTTAGCCCAGCAGGATCCTGGCCAAAGGAACCTGCCCCCTTTTCAAACCTTTGAATAGATTCATTCTTGCCAGCTTCCACAGACGTTGAACAGCATTTTACAGACAATCAGAAAAACTGCTGCAGGAGCTATTTGCATAAAATAGATTGATTTGATCTCCATTTTCAGCATTGTTTTTCTTGGGGAGTTTATCAAACCATGTGATTTTTTCCAGTTTGAAATTTTAGAGTAAGAGATGATACTTACAGGCTGAATGTTTGTATTTGCAAAAAAACCCCATACTACATAAAGAAAATCTGTATAAAAGGAAATTAATATTTTAGGTTATATACCTGTTTTTGTTGCTAGATTTTGCTTCCAGAGGACAAATTTGTCCTCCGATATGGACTACTGTATTTTTTAATTCAAATCTATTATTTTTGCTGAATCCAAAGTCCCATCCACACAGTGTCAGTTTTGTCCCGCCTTCTATGGGAGCGCTGCTCGGGAGAATCTGTTAAAAAAAATATTGTGCTAGTTCAATCAGGTTTTCTTGAACTTCACATGGAGCTAAAGAATGTGCAAAGGAATAATTTTAGAAAAGCATTTCTTTTGGTAGTCTATGTCCTCGCATTCATCTTAATTGTTCTTCACCTTTCATTCGTAACATTATGAGCTTTCTATGACAGAGCAATAAATAACAAAACCTATACTAGAAAGCTTTGAAAGATAATGTTTAGGGGCATTGAACAAGCTGTGCATTGTAACAGTCTTTTAAATCCTGCCGTTCTTGTCTTTCACATCTTATTTCTGGCGTGTTAAACATACAATATACTTATTTTGTTAGAAGCTGAATGCTGAACACAAAAGAGCCCCCAAATGACCGTTTTTTGTCAGCTTGATGAAAGTTGGGTTCAGAGTGAAGTAGCTTCAAAGAAACCATAATCCAATATCGCGGTGACTGTGATAAAGTTAGCACGACTTCGGCTGTTCTTTCCTTAAATGTTTTACATTTGGTCACCTCTAATTCCAAGTTAAAAATAAACTGCCCCTCAGAAACACAGAGACAATCTACAAAGGAAATACTTTTTTTTTTGGTGTGTGTGTGTATTGTAAATTGTCCTGTAAAATATAACAATGGTGGGAAAAACGTAGGAACACTATAGAAGTCTTACAAAACTCAGTTAAAGTACTGGCCAGTACTGTCAGTAAAAAAAACCCCAAAACCCACCAAAAAACCAACGAAAAAGAGAAGACATTAGTTCAGGGACTATAATGACTTTTAACAATACTGCATAGTTTTGCAAACAAACCAGTGCCACTAGACAAACAAAAAAGAATGAAAGGAATGAAAGACTGAATTTATACTTGTGATCATAGTGCCTAAGCATCTTAAATTTGATGCTTTAGTGATAATAATTTTGCTCCTAAAATGCAATACAGCTGTGTCCTTCAAAGGACCTGACTTAATTTTCAAGCTGAAAGTGTTTGAGTGATACTTGGCTATTATTTCATCTGGAAATCCAGTAAGACAGCACATTTCTTTTCAACTCTCTTGTAGCTATACTTCAAGACTCTCACAAATGAACTATTGTAGATAGAAAGGCAGCTGAAGAATACTTCAAAAGAATTATACCATATACTATATATCGGGAAATTTACTGCCCTCATTAGAAACCAGACAAAGAGTCTGATCTAAAATGCACTGAAGCCAGGAGGAATCTTTCCTGTTTTAAAGAGCTTTGAATCAGCTCTCAATGAGCAAAGAAGAGGGAACCCATGCAGGAACAGTACTTTTGCACAAATCCATGAAAAAGGAGTGATACTCAGAGAGCCCCGACACACAACACTGCAGATAAGAGCATGGAGCCATACTGTGCCCATGGAGTCTGTGCTGTTCCCAAGTTTAACTTCTCCTTATTTCTTTTGGCTTTTTCTTCTTCAAAATTTGGATTTGACTTCAGATTCTAGTTTTCCACTCTGCTCAATATCTCAGCACAGTATCTATTTTTGAAATAACAAAACCCTAGCAGAAATGAAATTGCTCTGTGGGGGTACAAGATGTCCCGATGTTTTGTACAATAATACATTGACATGTGGCATTTGAAGAGTTTGAAATGTAATCCATAAGTTAGCAAAATAAGGGCTGCACAAAGCCATACAGAATAAAAACTGAAGGTACTGAACCGGTTTTTAGTGAACTTACATGCCAAAAGAGACTTGTGATAGCAATCCATATGCCTTAATTGAGGGATAATAAGTATTTACTACATTCTGCCAACAAATTTAGGAGGCAAGACCTCTAAGTAGATAGCAAAAAAAAAAAAAAATTAAACAAAATATTAAAGTTTTGTTTTTAGGTTCTGCAGAAATTCCCCGAGTGTTTTTAGTCAAGATTTATTTTTGTTCCATTTGTTCCGTATGATGAAACATCTGAAAGTCAAGTGTCATCTTCCAGACTTTTTATTGGGAGAGTTGACAGGAATGGATAGTGAACCTCCTGGTCTTTGAACTGAGATATACGTAGGCCTCTTCTGTGTACTTATATTGCACTGGTAGTAACAGAAAATGATCAAAATACAAACCAGTTATAAATGCTACGAAATGCAGGATTCAAAAAAATATTGTTTTATCTCCACTGATAACATGGAGCAAGTCCTGCTGGAAGGCCTGTCATTCTGCTGCTCTCTGGACTTTGGGTTAAGGGAGAAAGTTAACTTTTTGTTTTTGGAAAAATGTAAGGCATTGTGTTTTCCTTTTATTTATGCTGACAGACAATATCCACTTATATACTTAACAAATTTTTGGAAGAAACTACCTATTTATTAAAGTTTCAATAACCTATTTATTTTAATTCAGAGACAAGAACACGTACAGACCACATGTGAAATTTCCAGCAAAGACTCCAACCTAAACAGGCAGCAGAAGGCCTGATGTTCTTGATACGCCTGATACAAAAGCCAGCTAAAATGACTCACTTTAAAAACAACAACAAACCATGTCAGATTTTTAACCACAACAAAGAATCAGAAGGGAGACCAATTTATTTCTTCTTTTACACCCTTCACCTTTTAGCGTGACCTGAACACCACACGCAGATGCCTGCAATTTGTTCCAGCACCAAACGATCTCTGAGGAGACTCCCTCGAGTCCCCTGGCTCCCCTCTAGAGCTGCTTGTCCAGGCTGGTGGAACTCATTGCTGGCAGAGGCACTGCATGGGAGCAGGCTGGGAGCTGGGCTGCCGAGGGGACGTGTCCCAGTGCCTGCCCTACTGCACTGTTGGAGGCGAGGGGGATGTCTGGGCAGAGCTCACTGCTCCTCTCCAGCCCAAAGCTCCAAGGGAAAGTGCTTAAAGCAGGGAAAAGAGACAAAGGATCTGCAGGACTCCATGGGAAAACGCTGGGCTTCTTCTTGGCCATCCTTCCTGAGATTAAAATATCTTCTTTTTTTTTCCTTTTCCCACTGTGCACCACTCTGTGTAATAACCTGGGAAAACTTTGATGAAGACCTGCTTAGCTAACATCCACTGAACCAGACCCTCAGAGAGCAATCTGTTCCCCTCAGGTTAAAGCGATCATATGACATATCTCCAGCAATCTGTCCCTCTGAAAGCTGCAAAATATTAGGGAGCGGTTCGGACTGAATTTCAGATACTATGCAAAGCAGGTCATCCTCTGTTTGTTAGGAACAAAACTAGCTTGTTTCTTACATTTTATGCATATGGGTTTAAAGACAGATCAGAAGATGATGAATAATCTGTTTTATATTTTTTTCAGTAACCATGTTAAATGCCATGGTCCAGTAGAGCATGAAATTTGTCTTAACAGCTAGCAATCCAAAGGGATTTAAGTACCCAGCTGCATTTTTTCCCTTACAAACCTTCTAGAAGCAACTTCTACCAACATGGGTGTGCTGTAATTCGAGATTCACTTTAAGATCCATCAGTATCACAGATCCATATTCATTACAGGGGTAGACTGGGCTTCTGCTGAGCAGGCAGGGCTGAGCCCCATGGGGAAGGGGAGCACCTAGACAGCCTCACACCTGCTCCTACTGCCCCATGGCCAAGGTGTGCTCCCCTGGATGAGTCCTCCCAGCAACTTCACAGGGACTGCAGAGGTGCCTGTGGGGAATACACCTCTTGGTCTAAGCGCCTGTGCATGGGCTCCAGGTTCTTGGTTCTAAAAACTGCTGAGTGCATACATTCAAAATTGAAATTAAAGAGGGCTACATGGGCTCAGCACCTCTGAAAATCAGAAACTAAGCAGTTCAGAGCCTGAGAAATCTTTTTTGAGCTATGGAAATCTACAGTCACTGCTGGAAAGTTTTGCAGATTAAAGAACGCTAAGGGATGTTACTTGTGCTTGTGCTCTAGCAAAGATAAAACAAGCCATGCAGGATAGGTGAGTACCTTGGGCCTGCAGAGGTACAGAAAAATGTATAAGAGCTCAGAGTATACCTTTGAACTGGTGATTCATAGTCCCATACAAACTAAGGCTGGAAAGGATTATTTCATTATCTAATATGACCTTTTTGAAATAAATGTGTTTTTTTATAAAGGAAAAGTAAACTATTCACATTCTGCATTAGCAATTTTTGTGCATCTCCTCTGCCCAAAAGTAAATGGCAATAGAAAGCAAGGCAAACCCCCCTCCCCCTTCCATTTTCCATCCATTTTGGGTTTGATTCCTATAACTCTTCATTGTTTTTTCACTGAATTTTGCCTGTGTTAATCCTAAATTTTGTATCTGAAAGGAGAACATGGAAAAAATCCAACACCATAAACATGTGTTTCTATATTTCTTTCTATATTAATAGCATTTTTGCCTAAAACTTTAAAACCTAAAAAAATTGTTTTACATGAAATCACATGCCTGGCTGAAAGAAATACATTATTTATTTTAAATCCCCTTTTTTTCTCCCTTTCCCTGCTATGAGTTTAACACATCAAATTTTCATCTCTGTTTATAAGTTGTACTCCAATAAAGGAAAATGTATTTTTAACTACACGATGTAGTTTAAACACACTAACACATGTAAATGGGAAAAAATGCTACCAGGAAGTTTTACGCTTGTCCTTCCCTCAGATTTCTCGTCCATCAAGTGCCCTGCAAACCTCTGCCTTCACAGTCATGTCACACTTCACACGGGAAGATTTGGTTCCCCGTGCAGTACAAATCCTGCATTAACCATGGCTAAATTCAAACTGGAACGTGCCAGTGCAGCTCTCTGCTGATCTGTGCCTTTTTGTTCTCACCCACCCTTGAGGAGCTGGCTGGCAGCAGCCTCTGGCTGCCCCTGTCCCGGGCAGGGAATGGAGGGGTGCAGCTACAGGCTGGCCCCTCCTCGGTGCCAAGTGGACCCACGAGAAAAGGAGCCAGGGAGGTACATTATGGAAAAACAACTCCCTCAGGAGCTTGGATAGGGCAGAGAGGGAATTTTTCTCACAGAGAAACACCAGGCTTTCCTCCAACACTGGAGCCAGCACAGGGATGGATGAAGAGTGGGAGGCAAAGACCTCCTGTGCTGGGTCAGGCTGTGGCGGCTGTGGGCAAGAAGTGCTTTCCTCCACTTTCGCCTCTGAGAGGAGCCTGAGAGGAGGGGAGCTCCTTTCTGTGACTGGCCTTTCCTGTCAGACCCCTGACAGGCTGCCTCAGACCCATCTTGTTTCCCCACCAGAAGTGCTTTGTAGAGCCAGGGCTGTCCAGAGGCTGGTCAGGATGGTCAGACAAACCTGTCCACCACGAGCATCCCAGGCCACAGTACTCAGGGACACATGTGCATCCAGCCAGAGGATTTATGGACATCAAGGCTGAGGGAAAGTTGAGGAAAGCTGACAATTTACCATGATTACATAAACAGAAAATGTCTACAGAGTGCAGACTGTATATCCACCATTTTACCTCATAAACCCAAGGCAAGCAGGTGTCCTGGGTCCAGGTGTTGCTGGGGCACTCAGAAGACCTGAGGCACTGCTGGCTGCACCAGCCACACTGCATGAAGGCTGGTGCCAGCAGGCACTGGCTGCAGGACCTGAAGTGACGGCAGCCTGGCCCCTTCAGCGGGATCTTCGTTATCTGTCGATGGAGAGACACGATGCACACATCCTTTTAATACATACACTAAGCAGCAAGGAGAATCTCTATTTATGCATAGCGTGGTGGTGCTACTCAGATTTCAGATGTACAAGCCACAGTTCGACTTCTCTTTAGCTCGGTAATTATAGGATCTTATAAGCAATTTAACTGACATGATTTTAAATTCGCTTGGGAGAAACCCTAAAGGCATCTTAATGTTATATACAGTTACTACCAGCATCTGGTGTTTACAGCAAGATAGCATTTTTTGCTGATGGAGAAAGAAAACAGCAGTGTACTCCTCCCAATTCTGCACTGCTTCTTGGAAGAAAAACTGTGTCTCAGTACACCTTAGTTTATATATTTGTATAAATAGGCATGATGGCTATTTCAGCTTTGGTGAGGCTGTATCGGTATCTGTGGCACACTTACAGCATGTGACTGCCCGTGTACGTGTTTTTTAACACCTATCATAAAAAAATCTGTATCTAAAATATAAATTAAAATTCATATTAATTAAAATATCCTGATAGTTATGAAATAGTCCCTCTAAACATGTAAGAATAATTTTTTTCAAAATATTGAAATCAGTAGATAATTACATTACTATATAAGTGCCTCATATTTCTTTATACTTCAGTTCCTTCCTTAAATTTATTTTGGACATTTTCTGAAGATCACTCTTATAAATATCTCATACATTTCTAGTAAATGATTAATAACAATCTTTACTAATGGCTGATGTATTTCTGTAAGTTCTTATAGAACTCAAGGAGTCAACTTATTGCTTACTATTATGGTTTAGGATTATCTGTAATATTATCTGCTGATGTTTTAAACTTATTCTTGAATGCATATCTACTTATGACAATAGCATATTTATGATAGCTCTTCATCTTTTATTAACTCTTTGTAGACTACATGCTGAAGTAATTTCCAAGCCTTACTGACTTCCAGTTTTAAAGACACCCATGTAATTCTTGCACACATTACCCCCCTTAAAAAGTTACAGTGTTATGACAAACCAACGAAAGCCAGGAAACTGAGCACCATTCTTTTCTTAAGCCATTGTGCGTTTTGTCTTTGCAAGCGCTTGAATTAGGGACAGGGTTTCAGCCTTAAAATTTGCATTTCCTGGCTTTTGTTGGTTTATACCACAAGCCCTTAGATTATTTAATCATTTCTCAATATTAGGCAGTAGTAGAGGAAAAAAAAATACCTTGGAGGAAACTTGCACCCTCAATGTTCCCTAGGGAAGGGCAAGGCTATGAGGATGCAGTGCACAAAGCAGGAGTGTGAACAGCTGCTCTACCAAAAGTTGCTGCTCTGAAGGCAGGTTCACACAGTGCACGGAAGGATTAGATTATGAACCACTCACCTTTCTCCCAGTCACTACCAGGGTATAGCCATCATCTGCTAATGAATTCTTGACAACAACTTGGGGAGAGATGGGGTGGGAGTCTAGCTGAAAGCTGACATGTGGAGCTGTGCGTTCTGAACGGGAAACCACTATCTAAGAAAGAAAGAAATTTTGAAAATCAGCAGGCAGTATGTAACACAAATGCCTGCTGCTCAGCTGTCTCATGTTCTCTGCTTGCATTAATTACTTTGCAATGCATTGCATAATATTTTGCATAATGTTCCATCATAATCTGATTAAAGTGCTATAAAATCTAGTTTATTTAATACAGCAAAATCATGGCTGTTGGAGTATACTCAAAATACACCATATTTATTAAAATACGCAGGAGTCACTGCAGGCTT
Source organism: Acanthornis magna (assembly GCA_036785705.1). NCBI lineage: Eukaryota > Metazoa > Chordata > Aves > Passeriformes > Acanthizidae > Acanthornis > Acanthornis magna. The sequence continues at coordinate 21,249,576 of JAWUZG010000001.1, forward strand.
CTTAGTCCTTTAATTTCAGGTATTTATAAATCACCATAAAAAATGAAGGCAGGTCATTTAGTCAGTCCTATACATTTACAAATGAAGAATTTTATCTACACCGTCTGTTTAAAAGAATCTTAAAACTCCAGGTCTTCAGAAGTCAAAAACATTTCCTTTTATTTTCACTGTGGTCCTTCAGTTTGGAAAGTAAACTTTACCCTGTGTCAACAGTCTCTGGTCTTGCTGCATGCGGGGCAATTAGAGTGCAAAGCTATGTCAGGCACTGCAGGTCAGCGCTGGGCAGCCCCTCAGAGACACAAGGACGCAGAGCTCAGCTCCCAGAGCTGCTGAGATGGCTACTGCTCCGACAAGCTCCTTGCAAGATTTGGCTGGGCACCTCGAGCTCCGGCTCCTGCTGATTTCTGTGCGAGCCTGGTGTCCAGGACTGAGCATTCTAAGCATGTCTTAAATTACAGGGAATGCTGGAAGCTCCTTTAGGAGATGCTCCAAAACAGGAGCCTAATTTAGTTGTCCTGAAGCCCCTTTGCAAAAGCCTTCCCTCTCTCCCTCTTTCTCTTGATTTTAGGAGATCTTAAGGAGATTAGTCACACCAGTATGAAATTCCCCCACTACTCATCTCTCTGCATCTTGAGTTACCTAAATACTTCTGAGAATCTGGGCCCATTGCTGCAAACACACGCCTAACTTTACTACTGTAACTCTGTTGACTTTAACGGGATGAGTCATGGCTGTTAAGCAGAGGCATAAAGCATCTGCAGATCGGGGCGGATATTTGATAGCAAGATTTTATGGGCTTGGGCCTGCAATCCAGAAGGATGTGCGCCCAAATGCGATAGCATCAGGCAACAAAGGCAGAGGATTGTTTACATGAGGGAAGATCGTGTTCATGTTTCAAAAGCTGTATCACGTGTAGTTTACTTAAGGAATTTAGATAATCAACATTTGCTGAGAAGTTAGGATTCAATGGGGTTCATTATTTAAAAAGATTGAAGCCATTCTGGAAATAACTTGTATGTCAAATGTTTCATTTTTTACTATAATGAAGCTTTTCTTCAGACTCCAGAGGCAGAATCAGAACAGCCAGGACATTGACTTACACGATTTCACTGGCTTTTTGCACTGCCAAGGTCTTTCAACAAGATGGCTGACTCCAAAACTAGACTTAGAGATGCTGTAATTATAGCTGATGTTTTGTTGTAATTCAAGACTTAAGATATATGAGCAGTTAACTCATGCCGATAAATGCTTCACATCCCAGAGGTATTTACAGTTTGGGGTGGCAAATGCTTTTTTTTCTTTAAAATGAAACTGGCTTTGTTACAGACTTTGCTATGGATTTATTTCGCAGCACAGAAAGTTCAGCTTTTAGAAATCAATAAGGTATGATCATTTTTGGTGACACAGAAGTATGGTCTCTGACTCAGTGTAACAGGGCATGAGCTCTGTTTTTCTATTCAGGACAATGAAAAATAGAATGGACTGGAAAGCTGCATGAAAAAGCTTGATTAATGTTGGCATTATGGGGAGAGGTAGCACCACAGCTGCAAATACCTTTTTAGTTGATCATTAGCCGTGTCTCATCTCGAATACCCACTGCTATAAAATGCTAAGAATTCTTTTCCATCATTAATCCAGGCTTCCTCTTATTGCCAAGCATTCTTTCTGATTGAGCCACAGTGTTAACCCTTTAAACACATCTGTATTCCAACCTCACAGCAATACATGAAAATTTGGATTCCATCTCTACAATCTTGGAAAAATTACTTGGTACTTTAAACAGTGACTGACCTTTATTTTACTGAGGCTGATAGTTAAGTCACCTGCTCAAAGCCCAAGTGGCTAGACTTTGACCTCATGACATGCAGGGAGCTCAGATTACTTCCTAACTCATGGAATAAAAGTTTGGATTTTGCTTAGAACTAATCTACCAGCCTACAGTGATGCTATAAGAGATACTAGATGCAAAAATGTTCTTTTTGGTCTATACAACTGTGTGATTTTTGCACACATCAGCCAGTCCTTGAAATTCTATCTTACCCTTATCCGACATAATCCTGAAAAAAAAAAGTAATTTGAAGACAGCTTCTACAGCAGGAAGAAGAGGCTACTTAGGACTCCAGTGTCGTTCTCATAAAGCTCTGATTTTTATGGCTTGGGACTGAGCTGGTATGTGTGCAGCATAAATTTAATCTGCCATGGACACACCAACATACAGGGACTACTACCATGAAAATGGTTCAATACTACAGAAGGATTTCCCTCTGCAAGGAGTATAAAATCCCGGGGGTTGGGGGGCTGTCTTTTTTGGGGAGGGAGAGTGGGTGTTGTGGATTTCTTTTTGTTTTATTTACATTTTAATAATTAACTTATTAACCAAGTATTTTTCCAGAGCATAAGAGAAATGAAAGCTTATTTACACTCCTGAACTCAAGCAGTTAGGAGTGAGGGAAGGTCTGGCACAGACGATTAACTACAGCAAAAAAACCAGACATTAGCAGTAAATGGTCAGTGACTGCAATAGTAAGAAGTCACAAGAGGTGTTCTATAAGATGTCTGTGCTAGGATCCATACTGTTCAATATACCTGTAAATGAGTTAGAAAAGTGGTTGAGCAGTCCAGTGATAAAATTTTCTGATGATTTGTACATATTCAAGGTTGTTAGGATGAGGACAGATTATGATGGATAGCAGAAGGACTTTACAAGACAGTACGTCAAGGCAATAAAATAGCAGGTGAAATACAACAAGGAAAATTAATTTAAAGCAGTATATGACAGATACCTATCTAACTATTTAGCAGCAGCCAAAAACAACCTAATAAAAATTCAGAAATTATTAGAAAAGGATTAGAGAACAAATCAGAAAACACCCTGATGTCATGTAAGTTCATGGCTTGTCTGAAACTTGAAATCTCTGTGCAGCTCTGGTTGCCTCCTGACAAAAAGAACATGTTAAAAAGGGAAAAAGCTCAGAGAAGGATAACAAAGATGATCAGAAGGCTGTAATGAACAATGATTGAGTGCAGTATGTGTGGAAACTCTATGAAAAAGGAATGGAGAGTCCTGGGTAGAGACTAACCATATACTCTCTTCTACATCTACCTTTAAGAGGGTTGTAACCAGCTGGGTGTTGGTCTCTTCTCCTAAGTAACAAGCAATAACAAGAAGAAATGGCCTCAAGTTGCACCAGGGGAGGTTTGGATTATGTGTTGGGGAATGTTTCTTCACCAAAAGGGGCTATCAAGCATTGGAACAGGCTGCCCAGGGATGGCTGAGTCACCATCCCTGGAGGTATCTAAAAGACATGGAGAAGTGGCACTTAAGGACATTGTTTAGTTGTGAACTTAGCAGTGTTAGGCTAATGGTTTGACTTGATACTAGAGGTCTTTTCAATCCTAAATGATTCTATAAGTCCATGATTTTATTCTAAAAACAATTCTAAACACCACCAAAAGTCAAAAGCAAGACTTGGGTTCAAGGCAAATGAAAGAATACGACCTCCTAGCAATATGACCTACAGGGCTCCTTGCCAAAGGACATGAATGCAAGAGAAATGCACATTCAAAGGGAAGCTCCATAGGTACATGGAAAGAGCTAAACAGACAAAAATCAATAGCTCAGGAAATCCCTGGGAAGGGAAATAGTTGGGGACTTGTAGCAGAAGGTAGGAGTTATATATGCCTGGGTCCCTAGGCATCCCCTTGTCAATACCGCTGGAGACAGGGCACTGAACTAGATGGACCCTTCATTTAAATCTGTGTGGCTCTTCTGATGTCTTTAGAAATAAATCTTTCGAGAATCACATTCAATATCAGTAACTATGGCACTAGACATCCTTCTCAAAGCAAACACAACATTTATGTCTCTCTATTTAGAGAAAAACAATTTTCTTCCAGCATGGCTCAAACTACTTGCATGAAGATAACAGCCAACAGTTAATTAATTAATGAATATATTAACGTATTCTTTATAATGGAAGTCAGTGATCACTTATGTCCATGAACACTAAAATTATTAATTTAAATATTCTTTTTTGCCATCAGCTAGTATTAATGTTAAATGGAAGACTTGAGTCTAGGTTTGCCTGCACATAATATGGCAAATTAAGACTGTAATAAATTGAGTTGAAAACCAGCATGCAACAGCTTCTTTTAAAAATCATTCTGATGCTCAGTTCTGTTAGTCAGCAGGATTGAATTACAAATGTTAGTGTCTACATGTTGAAATATCTTCTGCAAAAATGAGAGGCCTTCTAAAAGGAATCCAATCTAAGTATCATATTGTTATTTTTTCCCTAGATGTCTGGCAGGTGTATGCCATTATCCAGCAGAGATAGGCTCAGGGTTAACTTTATTGCACAATGCCTCAAATGCCCTGGGATATGCAGCATAGCCTTGCAAAGGGCACATATGTAGCTTTCTAAATGCTGTATATCATTCTAATCCATGAAGAATATAATGGATCTCTTCTGAAGAGTGTAAGCTTTTCTACTCAAACTGAGTATTAAAACATATGTGCTCTCAAAACAGTTATTCGGCACCAGGTGTTAATTTTAATTTGGCTATATGGATTTTGCATTATGCAGTGTTTGATACTTTTTTCCTGAGAGAATCAAGATACATTCTTTACCACAGAAAGAACTGCTATCATAAATGTTAGAAGTTGAGCTATAGATATGAAAACGCTACTTATCAAGAATTTGCCACAGTTTTCTGTTGGCTTAAAAATGAAAGATGGAAAGATTGCAGCTATTCACATTCCTACAAATGCACATGTGCACAGTTTGCATTTAGCCTTAAATAGGTCAGTTTGAAAAGCCAGATGAATTGCTGGGCCACTGAGACAGGACAGCAGTGGGCACTGAGGACAACCTTTGCAATGACTCCATGGGCATCCCATCCCTCTTTCCTCCTCCTGGCTCTGGAAGGTTTAAAGTCCATGCTCATATATATTTCTTGACCTTCTTGCACTTGCTTCAAACATGGCTTGCCACTTGCACGGGTGGGTTTTATTGCACCCACATTTTTCTAGAGGGACAGGAACTAGATAAAAAGGAGTTTGATAAATTCAGAGATGCATGTGGCTTCTAGTACACTACGGTATAAACTGGATTTGACCGAGCACAGTGAGAGATGCAAAGCTCTGTATTTCTTTGCTCTGTGTCAACTCATTTTGCTGACAGGCACCATGGCTTTGAGTCTTGATTCCTGGAGTGGTGAGGTCTTGCTGCTTTGCTGTTTGCGAGAGGAGAGCAATGTTGAAGACTTGGCTCTCTTGCTGAATTCTGGGACAAATTTTCCCAATCCTTGAATGCAGTTACAAATGAAAAGCAGATGTGATTTTTTTTCCCACTGATTTCTGTAGCATGCATTATGTTCCCTGGCATGTAGTCTATGAAAGCAGCTATGACACATGCTAAGTTCTCTCTTTTTGGGGAAATGAGAAGTGTGTTAAAGTTTGGTGGTGGTGTTTGTTTTTAATCATAAGTATTCCTGGGAAATGAGTGTGATTATCAAGTGTTCTGTCTACTTGGATGTGAAAGACAGCAGATTCATGCTCAGTGTGTGGGAACTTCCCAAACCATTGATCTGAGTGCCTCATTCCTATTCCTCATCAGAATCAAAGGCAACAAAAGAAATGACAAGGCAGCAGGTTAAAGAAACCCAAAAAAGCAGAATGAAATTATGAAAGTCAATGTCACAGCATACTATGAAGGACAAAACAATAATAAATTCAAAAACCAATATGCAAAACTGAGGAGAAAGGAATCCACTATTAAGTGCCAAATATGGGTGCAATTTCCAGCTCAGGGTATTTTTGGGCCACTGAGTGCCAGCAGCTGGAGGGTACCGAGAAAGGTATGCCTGTGTGCTTTCACTTGCCTCATTCCTCTCCCTCGTCCGTCTTAGCCCCTGCCAGAACTCTGCTCCTTGAACCTTACTACAACCCCATACAACCTTTCTTAGCAAAAACGCTGGTAAAAAATACTGGGATATAATGGTTCCCTAGAATAAGGCTTACTCTGAATTTGTACTGTTTCATGCCTGACAAGTGCAGAGAGCCCCGAGGAGGGTGAGTGGCCTGTGGTCCGATGTGCAGTACTCCAGGGAGCCCTATCTGTGCCATCATACCTTGGCTTTTGTGCCCGAAGCCATTTTCTGTCCAGAATCTGTTCAGACATGACAGTGTATTACCATATTTTGCTAATGCTTGGCTTTTCAGCTAGAGCTGGCTCATGTCCAGCCAGATTGGACAGGACTGGAGCCAGCACGTGGCTGACAGCACCACAGGGTGCACGTATGCCCACGGGAAGACCCTTTCCTCACCTCCAGAAGCAACAGGATGGATGTCCTACTGAACCATGGAAGGCCCATGGTGGGGTCCCTCATTCCACACTTCTGCTGCCCCACTGTGCACTGAGTTTCACTGGCACAGTCAGGAGGATGAGGTGGCCCTGCTGCCAAAATTGCATCTGTAGAGAGTGGTTGTCCATTGTAGCTGCAAAATACACAGTGAAAACTTCTCCTCTTCCCCAAGAAGGTCACCAGCAAGCATTGCATTTGCTGGGGTGCTACATCGCCAAGGCCAGCTTTAAGTGTAGGGGTCACATGCACTATTCTGCTTCCAACATAATCTTAGGCTGCAATCCAGCCTCTGCCACGTCAAGGGCATTGATCGTGTTCATTGCTGCGGCCAGACCAAATGTGAGCTTTTAAGAACACATCTTTTTAGATGTTCCCATATCCCACACTTCCCAGAGCTACCACAAAGATTTTCCCTTCCTGAAGAACTCATTTCATCATCACTCATAAAACACTCTCTGAAGTAATACCAAGCTTCAGGCAGAAAAAACCCAAAGCACCTTGAAACCAAGCAAAAATAAAAGATATTCCATCTCAATTTATCATGGGGTGGGTTTTTTTTGACAAACTGTAACTTCCAAAAATACTGGCTGATAATGTAAGTGTCTTTTCCAGTTGTGAGTTGTATTCTTAGCATAGCTTTTGTTTAAGCAGAGTAAGGCTGTTTTACACCAGCTGAAAATCTGATTCCTCAGCTATAGCAGTGTGACTGGATGCTGTTTTCTAATCAAATAACCACTGTGAAATACCTGATTCACTTTGCACCCAACAGCTGTAGTTACAGTCTGTGTTCCCAGTCACAGTCTGAAAACAAGCACAATAAGAAAGGCCGAAACAGCTGCAACTTCTCAGCAGAAAAAAAAAAGAAGGGGAAAAAAAAGTTTCTTGTCAGGCTCCAGCTTAGGAAGGAAGTAAAGCCATTTTTCTTTTCTGTCTCATGCATGTCAGCTGTCTTAGAAAAATTATTACTGCTCTGTTTTGTAACAGAAACTCCACAATATTTAGCAAACTACAAACTCCAATCTATTCATGGCCAAATACAGATTTGACATTTCTGAGGCAGCCAAAACATGCTCAGTATGTGAATGGGCTGCAATACTTTCCAGGAGAGATCTGGAATTCACCTCATGGCCCCAGTTATCTTCCTTAGAAGAACACATGCATCTTCTGTATTTGAACCATTCAGATTGATTTTATTTTAGTTCCAGATTTTGGCTGAAAAAAAATCAACATTTAGTGAAGGAGGTTGTATTTACTTTCCAGTATTAGTGCTTTCCAAAGCTGTTCAGGTGAATAATTCTATTTTATCAAACTAAAAGCAGAAAGCAACAGGTGAGTATTCCTTGGCTGGATAAAACATACCTGCTTTTGCATTCTGAATATTACTGATTCTTTAGAAGGCTTTTTTAAAAATAATGTGGGCTGTTTTGGGGTAGGTCATTAACAGTTTTGTTGGGTAATGCTATAAGCTTTGGGGGAATCACTTGTAAAGTTAGGAACTATTACTTGTGATACATTTCTAAAGACATCAAAACCCCAGAATCTTGTAGCCCTCACCTACAGAAGGAAAAATGTACATATTAAATCTGTTGAGTTTTGCAGCAATGCTGCGATGTAGTTATGTGATAAAGAGATAAAAATAGTTGGAGATTGAAATAGAGTTGGAAACAAGGGGAATGCAGGAAGGTTGAAAGTGATGAGCAGAAGAAATACAAAAGGAGATGGAAAGATGACAAGAAAGAGGAAAGACAGAAAGAGAATCAAGCGGTTGGCTGCTGATCAAATATAAGCAAGTATAATGGGGGTATATGGAAACATTTTCAAATAAATTTCTCTCCGGTTCAATAACTTGTTACATCCACTGGCATCCACAGAACAGACTTGGAGGTTTAAATAAATTTAGATGACAAGATCACTAACTTTTCAAGAGTCCCTCCTCCCTCCCTCCCAATGTTTCATACCAACAAAAAGAAACTCTAAATTAATACAGCAAAAATGTGATTCAAATGTTCATTACTTTCACCAAGCTGTTGAATATCTGGACAGTTCAGGGTGCTGTTATCAGAGACAGAGGTACTGTACTTCCTTTAATCTCATGGATGGCTGCTAGTACTGATATTTATGTCAGAAACTAAATTGTCTAAATATGGTAAGGTTTGGTATTTCAAAGAAGATACAAGAAGAACTGGGTTGCGCTGATTTTCTAAATTTAGAAAGCTATACATGAGTATTTTTTTCTTTTGCTTTTAAGTAGCTGGTGTGATAATATGTTCTCAAGATACCAACACAATACAACCAGTTTTAAAACAGGTTCCTTGACAGGTAGAATTTTGTGACTAATTTTCTCTGAAAGCATGCCTGTGTCTGAAAGGATATAGTCAGCTTTGAATAGCCACAAGTTACAAGGAAATTGCATAGGAAGATTCAATGTTTGCTTGTACAAAGACCTAAAAATATGACAGCAAATGACTGTGCAAAAGTGAGATGCGTAATAAGTGAAGAGCTAAGGATCCTCTGCAATATGTTCTGATAGATTTGTGAATGAAACAAAAAAGACCATTACATTTCTTTGCTAAAAATGTGTGGAAGTCTTTGGGGATATCTTTTTGATAGATTAAGCCATTTTTAGATTATCCTGATTTTTTAACCCATTTTACTTCAGTAATGGTCATATAATAGCTTAATTTTTAATCATCTAAATCTCACTGCAGTTAATGGCTATATTTCCATAGAAACACTACAAATCTACTTTAGTTGGACATTTCCTAATGAACATGTTTGAAAGCACTTCCTAGATTACTATTAGAAAAAAAAAAAAGTAAGAGAATATTAAATTCTGCAAAAATCTGTGTTTGCTGTATCCTACAGATCTGGTTTCCCTTCCAAAATAATATAAAGACAAAACAAACACTAACATTTTATTTGGAGGTAGTATCATTAAGGTAGTCAGAACGCTTATTCTCCTGCTGGTTGCACCCAACCCTCAAAGAAAGAGCTCCTATTTAGTACAATATGAGCCCAATGCTGACTTCCCCCTGTAGCTGAAGCCAGTCTGATTCAATGATGAGAACATTTCTGCTAATGGCCATGTGCAGTTTACACAATAGCCTTTTCTTTTGATCTATAACTGAACCTGAAATGGGAAATGTATTCTGGAAATATTTAATTGTTCCTTGAGTTGAGCAAACATCTGAATGAAGTGTGTGGTGCAGGATTTGAATGAATAATTTAAAAAACATTATAAATAAAAATAATGCTCCCTTGTGCTTTCTACCAAACCTTCCTAAAAGCTTTGTGACAGCCCAGAAGAAATGCTGGGAGTAAGAGAGTAGTTGTTATTAACTGTATTTTGTAGATAAGGAAATTACTTCAGAAAGGTTAAACAAATTGCTCATGTTCGCTGTGTGAATCAGTATCTGCTTTTAAGAACAGAATGCAGTATGGGCCTGTGCTCAGTGCATAGCTCTTAGCATTTGCCTTTCCTACACAGAAGATAAAATGTGGCTTAAAGTTAGCAAGGTCATCATGGGAAGTTAGGGTAAAACTGGCAGCGTTGTCATTGAGAATTATGTTAATTTTTTTTTGGGAGGGGAAGACAAACACGATTTTCCCCACTTTTTCATCTGTCCTTTGTGGCAAATCACTTTGTAGAAAGGTTACAGAATTTGCATTATGCAGCTGGTTCCGTGTCCAGTCCGTGCAGAAGAGTGGAGGTACAGGATTCCCTTTATCCAGACAAGGTGCATATACTCAGGACAATATATAACTCTACTCACTGCATGCGGCAAGAAAATGGGGGGAAGGGAGAGAAGAAAGGAAAGGCTTGTTTCCATGAAAGGCTACGTGTGCCGAAGAGTTTTCTAATGGAAGGTTGTGGGAAATGGGAAAACTGGAATGGCACAGCAATTGATGGTCTTCTCATAAGGTTTCAGTTCATGATGGGTGTGGGACTAAATACTAACTTTGATGAGTGTCTGTAGCCTACAGAGCAAGAAGGGCAGAAGACTGCCAATACTTCAGGAAGTTTTCTAGATGGAATAGTATCGGCAAATCAAAATAACACAGGTGCAAGAAGGATCCAGGCTGAGATGCACATCCAGGCTGGACTCTGGCAGCTGGAGAAGCCAAGCTCTCCAAGGAAGTTACTGCAGGATGACAGTGCTTGAAATAAGATGGGTGAACTCAAAGTATTTTGTCTTTGTCTTCTGCTGTTTGGTTTTGACTACCAAGATTTAAAAAACCTGCCGCTTCTATGTGTTATATTTATTTCATTAGTCACCTATAAAGAAGTTATGTAGTATAATCTACCTGTTTAGATTAGTTATGTACTTAGTAGAGGGAGACAGACTACTCAGGAGGGTGATTTATCACTTTTTAATGGAAAACCTGTTTTAGAACAGGAAGAACTGTAGTCCAAAAGAACAGGGTGAGATAGGGGTGAGCAAGAGCCTGAAAATTTAATACACATTCAGAGCAACTTAAAAGTAGGTGGAGAAGGAGCTAATCTCAATTCTACAGCCGTGAGTCACAGGGTATGGGTACACTAGCAAGGAATTTGGTGCCAGAGGAGTGGATCAGTATATAGAAACAACTAATGCCGAGTCTCCTGCCTCTACATTATAAACTGTCTTGGCATTTTACATTGAATAGGTTTAATGTGATCCTCTAGAGTAAATGACTATACAAAGTGTATTTTTTAAGCTTTTTAAATAATCGGTCACTGTTTCGGACCTTTGTGCCCCAGCTGGGGTTGGAGCATTTTTGATGTCTATCCAAGACAATGCTTTCGGTTTAGTTCTCTTTGAAAGAACTCTTGTTTGTATGGACCAAAAATGTTCTGTGAACTAAGCCAGCTGGAGATCATGGTAGAATTTGCTTTGCAACCACTGTTCCAAACCACAAACTCCAGGTAAACACTTAAGATGCTGAATGCTCTATTAGACACTTTATTTATATCCCAGAAGCTGTATTTGATTTAGTAATTTCAATTTTCTAGTGCCCTGTTAAACTGGGGTAATAATGCTTCTCACTTTTCACCACCATGCTAAACTCTGTATGTTTCTTTTATTGCAAAGTTATTGTAGTAATATCGTAATATTTACCTGCATGAAGCGGCCCTCTGAAGTTCCCAGATTAGCAATGGTGAGGTTCCCTTTGGTGAAGACGGATATCGAAGTTAACAGGACACTGTTGAACTGGCCCATGAACAAGTCAACCCTCTGCAGAGGAGTTGTAACTTCTAAGCGATATTCATCATCTTGTGCTCTGCAGTATGAAGCATTTCTTGAAAAAGCCTGTTTGAAAATGAAGTGCAGATGAGTACTGTCTTTATGAGTAGCAATAGATCTTTGTCAGAATGAAGTCATTTAGCACAAATGCATTTGACCAAAAGTATTTTAAAATGTTTCAAACTTAATTGCTTCATCAGTTACGATGTTCCATGAGGAAAGCAACGACTTAGTATTATGGGAATGTTTCTTTTAACTTTTTAATCATGTCTGCAGGAATAAGACACCAGGTCTTTATTTAACTAGATGATATGTGTATAAGCACATATATCAATGTATCCTTTCTCATACTGACTTCCTTAAAGCTGCTTCTCCAAGAGTCTGAGAATTCTTTTACTGTAGAGCCTGACCAGTGATACACCTAAAACAGTTTCCTAGAAAAATATTCTCTAACACCATAGCATTTTTTTACATTAAAATAAAAATTTCCTATATTCTTCTCCTTCTATTTGCACCACCTTTTTCAGAGATAAGACACTAAAGTGGAGAAAAAGACAGAGAAGGAAAAGGGAGATAAGTCAGGAAAAATATGTTTCTGATTGTACGTTTAAATGAAACTATGGGGGAGCCAGATTTTTATAATTACTCATGTTATTGTATTGATAATCTATGGTTCATGCACTATTTCATCTGATCTTTATATGTCTTGAGTGTACTAAAATAATAGCTGCATTTGCAGGATTTTTCTCTTTCATTTTGGGAATAGAAATTACATGGTTTTAATTTTCATTGGAAAAACTCTTGAACAATATACTTTAAGTTAACTCTGAAGAAGAATATAACCTCCTGGCAATTCAATAATAATCTATTGACTGATAATTTCATTATTATTGATGCTACATCATCTGTTTTGGGGACATTGTATAAAGATAATAACTAGGAGTCCCTTAAAGGATCTTTAACCAGTTTAAATTTCTAAGTCATGTAGCATGTTCCCACTGTAACATACTTTCTGGATAAACATTTAGGAAGATTGTAAAGGATCTTAGGGTGGTTCCCTCTGTTGAAACCAATAGTGAGCTTAACTTCTATTTTTTCTTATTGATTTGGCTTTTGTCACAAGTATGTTTTAAACAATCTTTTAAGAAGCTTGAATGAAAGCTTTTCAAGAAAGTCAGGAGTCTTTTTACTAAGTCAAACAGATCCCTATCACACCCTTAAAGAGCATGTAGGAGTAAAATTTTATTGTCTTGTTTTCTAGATTCAGATGTCTTTCCTCAAAGTATGAGAAAGAAAGTAATGAATCTAGAATTTCTTCTTGGCCTAACTCTGGTGAATTCTGGACTGAAACCCAAGGTGTTGAGAATACTATCAACAAAATGTTCAGTCCAGTAGGTCAGTCCTTTTCTGTTGAATTGTGATGTTTCTGAGCTGAGCCCAGCAATAGCCCTGGCAGGTGAGGATTTCTGTGGCCCCCAGGATTTGCAGTCAGCACTGGTGCCAGCTTTTCTGAAGGTGCCTTGTCAATTTACTGTGTAATTTAGGTGGAAGCCTACATCAGACCAAATAAGCAGTTGAAATCTCTGTGCAGTGCCTTAATGATACAGAAAAGGGATTCTAAATTACATCTGGTACAGCAGTGACTTAACAGTTTGGTTATCCACATACTAAGGGTTTACTGTATTTGTTTTCTTATTAACTATTAATTTACAGTGCATTTTGTTCAGCAGGAACTGAACTAATACTTTGAACTAGGAACACTTAAAACACTAAGTATTTTTTAACCCAGTGTTTGACTGGGTTAAATCATCAATGTGCAAATTTAGCTTTTCTGTTTTGGCCACCAAACAAGCTAAAAGCTGTATTCTTTTGCACTCATATCCTACCCAGTCTAAAAGTATTTCTGAAACATCTGTGCAGATTACTCATACAATGAGTATGAATAGTTTGAGTGTAGAAAGACGTACAGTTTTCATGCTTTTTGAAATAAGGCAGATTTCTGATTCTACCCTCCCCCAACTTGGGATATTTGCTCTTTCCTGTAACTGCTTTTTTCCATAAGCAAAGACTTTGGAGAAAGACGTTCCTGTGCTAAGCTCAAAGTACTTCCTCCTACATAGTCATTTCAGCACAATTCAGACATCCTAACATGTTGCCTCATGAAACCCTGTTCAAGTTCTTTGGAAAAAGTGGCTAGATTTTCCTGCTTGCCCTGACACCTTTCTTAGCTTCTCCAAAGTCAGCTCAGCCACAAAGTCAGCACGGCCTTCCTCAGAGATACCATAATTTTGTCTGTCTGCTGAAGAACCGGCAGATTGTTACACATATGGTTTTTACAAAACCTGGTGCTTCATGGATTAACCATAATGTAAGGTTGGCTGTTCAAGAAATAGGAAGGCTTTGATCTTTGAGTAGAAATGCAGAGATTAAAAGGCTACTTGGAAAACTAAAGGAAGATTGATAACAGGGAAAACTTTGGCAAAGAAGCTGCTTTAAATTAACACTTTAAAGCCTGATTCTCTCTCTTCCTCTCTCCCTCCCTTCCTCCCTCCCTCCCTTCCAGAATACACACAGCTATCCATTTGGCTGTCAATGTGGAAAAATAACTGATGTCAGATGATGCACTCTGGATATGATGCCAAGTTCCAGTGAGAAATCACACAACTATTGAAATGGACGATTAGAGCATGGGTAAGTGCTTGGGTTCAGCTCTATTGGCACAAGAGGTGCCAATTGTGCGTGTGATTCACAGAGAGGGCTTTGTTAAGCTGGCACACGTGTGCCACTGGAACGCAGTGAGGTGTGAGCAAGCCCTGCCTTACAGCTGTGTCCAGAAGGCTAGAAGATAATTAATGTTATCTTATTTGATCATACAGGAATTTGTGGTGTTTTGGAATTTACTCTTGATTTGGTCCACGGAAGACAATCATGCCAAAAATGTCTCTAGACATTGCTGAGCTGAGCTATCAGGAGCTGTCACTGTTTTGCAGCTAACTGATGGTTTATATGTCATATTCAGTGAGCATAAAAATAAAATATTTCAGATGGAGTTGCACATTCGAAGCCAAAAGTGCGAAGCGGGGAGGAATTCTTACAGACACTAATGAAAATCTCAGAAAAATACCCAGCTAGGTTAGTGTCAGAAAAATGATCCAAAAGTCTAGTCTCTAGTCTGAATACTATATTCAGGAAAAAAAAATCCAAATACATTTTTGCGAGCTTTTCTGTTATTTGCAGTGACTGCAGAATGGAGAAATACTCCTCCAGGCTTGTTCTTCTAGAGCTGGTCAAAACCTGCTGTTCCTAGTTAATTGCAGTGCTCATATAGAAAGTGATATTATGTATAATGTCTTGATATTACATTTAATACCTTGAATAAACTGGAAATCAATGACTTAATCACTGCAGAACATTTCATACTGTCTTGTGAGCCACTTGGAGGACATAATTAAAATTAAAATTTAATTTGACAAATTTGAGAAATGGTCTGAAAGTAACCAATCATAAAATACTACAGTTATGAAGTAAAGCTCAAATGAAAGTAGGAATATGTATGAGTCTTATTTCCTGCTGGTTTGTTTATATGACTTTTAACTTGTTGCCTGTCAAGAATCAAAATTCTAAGTATCAACTTTTGTTTTCTGCTATGAATTCTGGGATTCTCCCTCAAGAGGAGTGGTCACCTACAAGAGCCAACAGCTTTTCTCCTTTTATAGAATCAAAGAATCCTGTAGGTTGGAAAGGATCCTTAAGATCTGTGGCATTACATGGAGTAGGGAGAAATAGGCTATTGTTAAATGACTTGGATTGAGACGTCTGCAAATGGCAAAAATCCTTTTTCAAAGAAACTGCTGCAGAGTGAATGAATGGATGATGCTACATAACAAACTGGTTCCCAAGACTATTAAAACCTAAGAGAGTATATAAGTTCCTTATCTCTTCTGTTGTGGAAGTCAGTGAATTAAGATGAATAATCAAACTAGAGTTTTCAGAGCGGATCCTATTGGAATCAAACACATAATGGTAAAGAATTTACATGTACAGCAGACTCTGAACAGGAAGAGTAACCATGAGGAACACAGAAGAACCTTATCAGATTTTCCTCTCCAAATATTTCTGTATATTTTTAGACAATATAGATTTGCTGTTCTTGACACACTTGAAGTTTCTGGGTAGTTTGCATTATTTCTCTTCAGGTGAGAAGTGCATTTGATCACTGCTTCTCTCCATTGAAAATACAAGAATGTAATTCTCTCCCAAATAATTCAGCGAAGCCAGGTTGTTGCCTGAGGATGAGAGTGACTTAATCACCATCATGGTAATGATGACTCTTGTAATCCTAAGGAAGGGAAAAATGAATAATATTGAACAGCTCAATTTTGCCAGTGGACGCCAATTCACGTGCTAAATAGTTCCCACAGAAGCAGATCCACCGTGCTTCTGGTTTCTTCTTGACCAGTGAACGACACCTTGAGGACGCGTAGGCGCTGTGAATTCAGTCCAGTGTTCATGCAGGACAGAACATGTCTGGGACAGGAGACTGGGCTCTCTGTTTCTAAGAACTTTTGCTGAGGCAATGAAGCTTTACTCTAAAAGGTAGAAGAGTTTTTCCCTGTTTTTGTTTTAAACAAAGAATTGTTTCCCTCTTCTTCCTTCCTCCTCTTACCAATACTTCTCATGTATTTGAAAGCAATTCAAAGATTAAAAAAAAAAAAATACAGAGAAAACATGTCCCTTTCTGAGAATAAAATTTTTAAAAGAACTCAATTTATGTAAAATTTTACACAGTGTAATTCCACTAACTCTTAATACTTGTTGCTTTGATCTACTTCACTGCTAAAATGAGATGGGGGAAGGAAGTTACTGTACTGTGCCCCACTTAAGGTAATAGGTAAAAAACCATCCATGTTAAATGTAATTAGTTAATACAAATGAAGATGATTTCATGTTCTTTTGTCAAGATCATTCAAAGAGTTATTTGCTTTTGTCATTGAACAGTACTGCATTAGTTCTCATAATCTGGTTAGTGCATTAGCACTAAGTATATCCTATTGATTCAGCAGACAAAATGGACCTAAGTAATCTTTGTATTTTGCTGATTTCCCTTATATTAATTCAGCATTTAACTCAGTATACAAATTATCAAAGAAGAGGTGTTGACTAACTGCACATTTTTAAGAAATAAAGTACTGCATTGGAGATGTGCTGATGAAAGCAGTTTTGCTGTACATTGGTAGTGCCTTTTAGGTGAATTTTTCATAAAAGTCTTTATTTACATGGAAGCTGTGGTGAAATAGAAAAGCTGGGAATTCCATCTAGACCAGTTATCCAAAGATAATGCTGAATGTGGAGACTCTTATTCCAACATAACATTGCACAACAACTGTATGTCTAGCCAAAACAGTGGTGCAAGATGTGTGGGACAGAAAGAAGTCCAGAAACTAGTAGAAAATAATGCAATTTGCCCTAATTTCCACAGGCTGTGTATAAAAGCAGGTAACATCTGCCTTAAGAAAATTAAGCTCTCGTTATCACTTCCTGCAAGGTGACTTCTCTAGCATTTCTTTGTTTTCACACACCCTGTAGACAGTGCAAGTAATAATTTCATATGACTTACACTTGCTTTCTGAACCATTTATGCCATGGATCTTCTTCCTCAGCATCTTTTTTTTTTTTTTTTTTTTTTTTTTTTTTTTTTTTTTTTTAATTTACTGTGGGATTTGATTCTGGTTTTACTTGTATGTTTGGAAATGAGGAGTAATTTCACTCTGATGTAAAAGCTGTCTGAGATCAGAAACCCACATGCCACCTAGAAAGTTTGAGTAACACAGCTCTCTCCTGGATAATAATTACCTACTGTTGCTTTAGTGAGCAATAATGATGGCCAGATGTGGTCCTGAGTCAGAATAAGTAGAGTAAGTAGAAAAGTGCTGAGGTAAGGTGGGTGCAGAGTGAGCTGAAAGGCAGATGTCTGCTTTGTCAGGACTTATGTGTCTCTCCAGCGTTTGGCAGCAGAACACGAGGAAAATTCATTGCTTGCTTAGATGTGTCAACCACCTACCGAAGCCAGGTGGGATGAATCCAGGACTTAGATCTGAAGTGCACTGTAGAATCAGCTTCTCTTTCTCTCGAACTTGGAATTGTGCTTAAAGAAATCCAAGCAGATCTTTCAGTAGGGGCTGACACAGTCCCATTGCAGAATAGTCATCAGCAGACTTGATGTGAACTTGATCGGGGACTAAGGAGTTTTAGAATTTGGTCTGAACCCAGATAAAGAGGCTTAGTTCTGAATATTATACATCTTTAGGGAGTGTCTTTAGTAACTACTAGTATAACGAGTACTATACATTTTGGACATCTCTTTTTGTGGGACAATAAAATTTTTCTAATTTGCAAGGCTACACGGTGTAAGGAAATTATTCTTTATCCAGTTCTAGTTTTTAGATTTATTTAAGGGCCTTCAGAAATTGAGACATAAAAAACACATGACCAGATATCCATTTTAACAAAATAAAAACTACTTTCTGCCTGAAATGATTTCTGTGAAATTCCAGAGAAAAGCAGCGGAGTCACTTTTCCACACTAATTACCAATAGGCAACCCTGCATTCAGTGGAAGAATATGATGAAAAAGTCTGGAAATGGAACGTTATTAGTAACTCTGTCTGATAAAGCTGTGCCCTTTGCAGAAAATGGTAGTTTAACAGATACCACTTTTTCACAGAGAAACCCAGCTTTCATCAAGAAGATGATAAAATGCTAAGCAGCAGCACTGGAAAGCAAGCAGAGACAAGTCCCTAACAGGACATCAGGAGAAGAAAAACTGTAATTTTGGCAGCAGTTTGTGACTAAGAGGTTAGCCCCCAAACTCCACAGCTCCTGGGGCTTGGAAGAGTCTGCAAAGACATCTACCACTAGGCGTGGTGTGGTACTTTCCATAAAACCTCCACAGAAGTCTCTTGTGAGGGTGCCCAGCCCCAGGGATGGAACAACCCTTACCCCTGCAGTCAAGTGTTGGCTGAATCTGGCCCAGCCTGGGATGACCTTACCCAGACCCACACCCATGCTCATACCACGCCCCTGCACACTCATACCTGCCCTCCTCATTTATTCTTCTGAGACGTCAGACCCCCACAGAGGAGCTTGCATGTGGATGGGAACAGATTTTGTGCCCAGGCAGAGTGCTGTATGCCATCTGATATTGCGTTTCCAGAGGAATAAATGACTGAACTAATCCAATGGATTCTGGTGCCTGACTCTTAGGGAAAATATTCAGTCACGTTCTACTTACAATATAAAAATATCTCCATGCTGTGAGATTATCTAATAATTTACACCAACACTTTTTAATCAGATAAATATATATATGTGGTGTTATTTTTAAACCTGCCAAAGATTTTAAGCCAAATAGTGTGGGATATTACAGTTACAGGGCCTCAAAAGAGTTATTTGTCTCTGTTTATTTTATTAAATATTCTTAGACACAGCCTTAAGATGACAGATCAATAAGTGCCTCTGTGGTTTCCTGATAGAAGGCAGCAATTATTTTCTTCCATTACAATATAAGCATAACCTAATTTTACTAATCTATCATGTGTGTAATGGTAATAAAGAAGCATTACCATATGTTTATTTTACTCTCACTTTATCTTTTGTTTTAGTGTTCTTCTGTTTTCCTTTCATGTTTTGCAACTGCTTATGCCTTTCATTTAACAGGAGTTGTGACCCGTTTGTCTTTCTTTATGGCACTTGCTGGGAACATGGTGACAGAAGCCTGCCTGTATTTTCCCTTTTCCTGTAAGGTTTAAGTATTTTAGGCTTTCACCTGAACTTACCTGTAGAAAAAACAAAGACATAAGATCTTTACAGAGCTGAATTTGGATTTCATTTTTAGAGGTGCTTTATCATGTAAGTCCATAACGATTGAAGCCAGGTAATTTGGTTTACGATTGTTTAACATGTAAGAGATGTAGAAAAGCCAAACAAAGCCTTGAAGACCATGATCTGTCTAATGACAACTGAAATGTATAGTTGAGATTGTCAAGGCTACAATCAATTCATTTTCCTCACTTGAAAAATCACATTTAATCCATGGTAAAGATCCACACTACTGGTCTATGTCTGCAAATGAAGTAAGCAGCATTTGTCTCCTCATCTAAGCACACCTCTGCTTTGAGGACACCACACTGTGGCTGATAATGACTAACTGACCAAATAAACTCTGCTTAAAGACTATATCCAGTTTTCTCTTTGTTGTGGGAGATTCCTCAACAGTGATTCAAAATCCCCCATTGCAGCTACCTCTCAGATATCTTTGTCCTGACTTGAGCAATAAAACCTCCTTACTATTACTCCCAATTTTTCTTTTAATTCAAAGCCAGTTCTGTTTCCATCTTGCTGTCATTTAAGTGTCAGCCAGCTCTTCAGAGAAGGAAATTATTAGGCAGTACTAACTGGTCACAGCTCTGCTGAAGTACATCTGACATCAATCAGATGCTCCAACTGATTCACTTTCCCTAACCCTGACTTCAGTCAGCCCAGGTTTTGACTTAATACATATTACACTTAAACACAACTGGAAATGTTTTATGAAGTTTTCCATGAGCACTGGAGTAAGTGAAGCACAGTTGTGTCCGGGTTTATATCTCGTGGTTGGTTGACTTTGTTCTCCAACTAAGCTCTGATGGACACTTTTCCCATGGGTGAGCAATACCTTCTTCAGTCCTTGTGACTCCTTCTGATGTTTATAAAGGGACGCCTAACACTTAATCAGTTTCCATAACCTGAGCCTATATGGGATCTGTCTCTGGATTCACACTTGAATTCTCATCTTTAAGATTTCTTATTGCTGAGGCTGTAAGGATAACTAACAGAAACACAGGCCCAAAACAGCACAACCACAGTAACTTCATTCCTTTAGAAAACAAGGCCAATACTGAACAAATTTTGTCAATCACATCAGGATGAGTGGAAGTTTTTCATATTTTTGCTTTAAGTATGAGAACAAGCTAAGGAAGTGTTTTAGATGTATTATTCAGGTTCATTTTGGTCTAATTCTACTTTTAGAAGCCTCAAACAGTTCTGAGGGGCAGTCACTAAAAAAAGATGGACTACCTGAAGCCCAACAAAATTATGTACAATTGTCTTATGGGATGTTTTTTGATAATGTGAAATGGCCTTCATCAATCAGACTCTAACTGTAAATTATCAGAGAGCACTGCCTTGCAAACGGTGCTGGAGGCTCATTTTTCATTTTAATGTTGAAGTTAGTGGTATACCATATTCACTGCTGGACTGTTCACTGTCCTATGACTTAATCTTGAAGTGGTCAGTGCCTTTCACTTGCATCAGTGGTCTGTGGTTTTATTCTCTCAACATCAAAGAGAAAAATCATCTTGGCCACATTACAAAAAATGAGTTCTGAACTGTGCAAAAATAAACTGTGACAAACTCTCAGAGTTTATAAAAGCTTTCTTTTCAGTTGAAGGTGACTTACCGAAAGGGGAAAAATGGTTTATACCCTTATGTACACTTCTACAATGTACAAAGAAGGGCCTAAGAAGAGTTCAGGAGTTTGAGACTCCTTTAAAAAAAATTATTATTTAATCTCCAGCAAAATGAGGAAAGACCAGGTTTGACATTCTTGGGAGAAGTGTAAGAAATAATGTGCTTTCCTTCTTCTGCCTGTTCTTTGCCTTCCTTCACATTCCAACCCTTCACGTGTATTTTACCTGAAGAAAAACAGTTGTATAAAGGATGATTGGCAAACTCTTGTCAATCTTTTTGGCTAGTTGAAACCTGAAAAACCTCACAGGACACTTTTTATTGGAGCCTTAATGTGTCCTCTGGAATAAAGCAAAGGAAATGGAATGGCAAAGCTTGACAGTCTTGATATTTCAGTGTTAAGCAAACAATCAGGACAAAAATTTCTGACTGCCTTTATGCCATTTAAAAGAACCACAAAAAATAATAGAAACATTTTTTCCTTTATCAATTTAATGTAGCAGAAATCAGAGCTCTGATGACATTTCTTGAAAATAGGCAACTATAATAAACATGGCAGTATAGGACATTTATTCTGATATGCAAAGCAGCAGACTCTGGAAAAGCTTTTGAAACACGAAAGTACTTCCCAGCATGTGAAAAGTGGCAAATCATTCTGTCAATATTTCAATGGTATACTTTTCTTTGAAGAGATCACCTTATGAAATGGGTGTATAGGCAAGAGCAGAATGACGTAAATTAAAGGCCACAAGCTTTAAAGACAGTCATTCACAAATCATATACCCCGGGAATATAGAATAAAGTATTTTCAGAGAAGAACAATGTCCTTTGTTAAAAATGAACAGAAAAAAGAAAAAAGAAAAAAAGAAAAAAAAAAGAGGATATTACTACCTGAAAAGAAAAATTAGGATAGCAATAATACAGTGAAGAGAGATAAACTACTGTGCTGAATGTTTGCTTACTTGTTTTTAGTTCCTGAAAACTGCCTGTTGCCCTCCCACAAAAAAGGAATAAAATGCTATGTCTGTTGGGGCTGCTGTATCAGCATCCACTGGCAATGCCTACATCTGTGTTGAACACCTGGAGCCTGCCATAAGCAGCCATCCCCCAAACGCCAAGGCTGCTGTGGCTGCAAGGCTGCTCAGGCTGTGTCAGACTCCCTCCAAGCACATTCCTGCTGCTGGGGAGAAGCCACAGGATCTCTGTAACGAGGGCCTGTCCCCAGACTGCCCCATCTCACCTCTGGCAGGGGGGAGCAGCCCTTCTCTTTGACGAAATAGACTCGCATCTCCAACCAGGGCATGTGTCAACAGCCTAACCTGATGCCCTGTGCTGAGCAGCTGTGTTGAAGAGGACGTTGGTGATACTTGGGGTGAAGAAGGCGTGTGGCTCCCACCCTCACTCAGAGCCATCCCAAAAATGGGATATGACAGATCCCATCCAGCTCTAAATGCAGCTCTAAACTGTTGCTCTCTCCTGACCCAGGCCTCATATTGGCTGAGCAGAGCCCCAACACAGAGGCTCTGGCCCTCTGGTAGAAGATAGTGTGCCACCTCTGAGCTCCAAATTTCTTGTATTTGAGAAAAGAAAGTTCCCCAGCTAGGATATTTAAGGGCCAGCTTCTTAAGTAGGTGATTCAAAGTTCTAATGTCTCATGTTCCAAAGTAACTGTTAAAAGTACCCTATACCCACAGTCTCTATTTCTTTTGCAAGACCTGAAACCAGCATAGGCACTAGCCAGAAGGGAAAGGGAAAATTTCTGTACCTCTGCTCACAGTATTTCATATGATTGGCGAGCAGCAACCTCCTGAAGTCACGGTGTACAGAAGAGCAGCCCTCCCACCCCAGACCACCTGAACCCTCATTCAGATACAGTTTTCATTGACACTTCTTTCGTGCAGAAAACTGGTGTCAGTCGGACTGTTTCTGTACCAAGCATGAGTAACTGCATTACAATCTGGCTCTTCATGGCATATCCAAACCAGCTCTTTCATTTTTTTTTCTGAGAAGGGCAGTGATTCAGCATTAACATACTTTTAAACATGTGATGTTTTTCAGGGACTGTTCAGTGCATATGAATATGAATGTTTATGAATACTTTTAAAAAATATTAAAAGAAATAACTTCCTAAATGTTCCATTTATCTGCATAATAGTTTCTCAAACAAAAAAATACATTTTTAGCCCCTTAAAGACCTCAGTGATTTTCATACTCAATTTACAGGAACTAATTATTTTAGAGATGAATCAACAGCAATGCTAAGCAACCTGCAATGACCAGGGACTTACACTTTGTAACTAAAACTGAAGGGACGGCAACAGAGTAGGCAAAGAGAACAAAAGTCCCAAAATGTAACAAATCAATTACCACTTACCCTGTTCAAGCAGTATTTGCTCTCTTTCCCATAAAAGTGTTGGAGACATTTCATGTTCTGCTTGTCAACAATCTTGTTGAAGAACTCGTTGATGGTTCGCACAGAGACAGCGCAGACAGCAGATCTGTTGGTTGGTTCGGAAGAGTCTGGTTTGCTTTGTGCAAAGACACCATAGAGGATATCATCGTTCAGCCCAAGGCCCATTTCATGGGCTAGAGCTGCACCAGGCTTGCTTACGTAGGCGGCTTGCAAAATGTTGAATACCTCCTTTCGGATGGACCTCTTTCTTCGCTTTTCAGTAAAAATGCACTCAAGAGGCATTTCCATGTAGGAACGCATCTCTGAGTCTAAAGTGCAGAAGCGTATAATTCTAGTGTGAAAAGATTGTGAGTCAAGAGTTTCTCTCTGTACAGTCAAAAAATAGACAAAGTGATCATTTTCAAAGGCATGGACATACCTAATGGGATACGAGTCACGGAACTGAGGGAGGATATCTATATAAGATTGATCTGTGAGAAACTCAAAACCATCCTGTGTTTCTTTTAATCTTCTGACCGATATTGAATGCAGCACGTGGGGAGGTTTGAATGTAGATGTCACAGTATTTCCAACAAAGAAATTGACAAACCTGTCCTTTTCAGTCACCAAAACTTTGGTTCCTAAAGTGCTAACAACACAGTCGGGACAGTTATCGGCTTCTCCATCCACCTGGGGTGAGTACATGCAGTGCACCTCGCCTTCAATGTCAGCAGGGTTGTCAGGGTGAATGATGTGACGGTGGCAGATGCCTCCGGACACACTACCGCAGCTGATGAGCTGATCATCATAATAAGTTTCTAAAAGCAGTGCCATGTTGACATTATCCTTCCATATGCTGTTAGATAAATTTGCTTTATCTCTACAGTCTTCACATGGTGCACAGTCAGGGTTTTCCAAAACAGGCCCAGTCTTGTACACAGAAATGTTCTGGAGAGTTTCATTTAGTACGTAAATCTTGTTGACTGCTCCAATATAAACATGATGCTTGTATAAAACTACATTCTGAATTGGTGTTTCTGCGATGAAGTTTGGAAGATCATATTTTACACCAAAATCCATCTCTGATTTTTTAGCTGCTTCTTTGCATTGTCCATGGCTCCTCTGCAGCAAGGCAAACAGGAATATGATAAACCCAGAAGGATATGCGGTAAAAGGCTTCATTGTTAGAGATCTAACCTGTCAAAACATATTTAAAGGAAAGACTGGTTATATTTCAAATACTAAACCATCAGTTCATCAGACAACAGAAATCCATTTCCAGGCTGCATGTAGTAGCTGAACTATTTCAGTTTAAGAAGCACTGCGATCTTGCTTAGTGTCATAATAGTTGTGCCAGAAATGGCTACAATCACTGTTCTTTCTGGGTACCCATTTCACTGCCTTTAAACACTTCACAGAAGGATTTTCATATGATGAATTTCGAGACCCCTTGGCATGCTGTAGAGCAGCAAAAGAGAGATGACTACTTCCACACTGGCATTAACCCAGCTGACTGACATGGTTTAGAACAGGATGGCATACACATAGCTGAAAGCAAAACTGCCCAGAACACTTAGGAAACAACTGCCCACAAAGCAGCTGGAGCACATCAGTGCCTGGATATAAGATACTTGTCAAGTTCTCAAGGGGCTGAAAGGGTTCCTAGCCCAGCTGATCAAAAGTAAGAAATAGAAAAGACATGAAATAACGTATTCATTTGATTTGAGCTGGAGTGGACTTCTATTCTGTTGACGTTTTTGATTAACCAAGGAAGAGACATTTCTCCATCAGACAAAAGGAAGAAATCCCCTCTCTCTCTCTCCCTCCAGCTCCCCAAATCACTGTCTTTCATAAGGGCCCAGTTTGGAAAAAAGAATGTCTTTTTTCAGCCAGCCTTACTTCTTGGAACAGTCATTCTCCCTAGTGTTGACAAGGCTTTGCAATGTATTATTAGAATATTTTATGCATCATGTGGTGCCTGGCATGTGCAAGCTTTATTTTAGGCCCTGTACCACAGCAGTAAGTCACTCTGGTGAGCCTTACAAGATACAGGCGTATCGCTGTATTGTAAACAAAGGGCTATCAAGTGACCTACGGCCATTAACTGATGAAATCAAACCACCTAGCACTTCTCTCTTTTTTTTTTTACATCTCCACACAGTTGTTTGATGTGGCTGGAAAAACCAAAGGCAGATGACTTGTGTGATATTTCAGCCCCTTGAAAGATCAATGAAATGAACTGTGGTTATGAGCGTTTCAGCGCAGTATCCACACTATGCCTTGTCACACCAGACATTTTCTGTTAACATCATGACACAGTTGTTAAGCCAAATTTAGCTTCTTCATGGAGAAAACAATTATGCATTCTAACAGTAATATGATCACATATTTTGGGAAAATCCTTCTAGTTTGACTATAGTTAGGCAATTGTTGCTAATAAAGAAATGCTTGTGACCACTGAAAGCATTTAAAATAGATGACCTTGAAAATTACAAACTGGAATCCGCACCAACTTTTTATTTCATTGGGACTTCACGCAAACTGAAAAGACAACTATAGACCAGAGCTGTTTCAGCTGTGCATAAATCCAGTGCTTTCACTAGATTGGTTAAAACAATCCATCAATAATTCTTGTGGTGCTTTATTTCAGTGTCCACTGAATTCTTTCTGTGGTTTACCTCTTTAATTACACAAAATAATAGGTTTTTGAAACTAATTGTTCTTCCTCCCTGTTATCTGATAAGAATCATGATTGAGAGTTGAGGATAAAAATCAGAAACACTGGCTATTTGCAAGTATTAGCTGGTAAAAACAAGTCACACTTCTAGTATTGAGACATAAAGATCTTCCTTCAAATCAGTAACATTTTTTTGATATTAACTAGTGATAACAGAATCCTGGAAACAAATCTAGCCTGGATTTACATTTGAAAGAAAAAGAAGAAAGAACAAGGATATTGCTACAATTAGAAAACAGACCCAGTACACAAAGTGCTGACCTCCATATTGTATAGGGCAGGAAACAGTTTTCTCATCCTATGTAACATCTTGCTAGCGTGGAATTTTTCCTGCTCTGTGCTGGGATGGAACCAAGAGCTTTCAAAGTTCGTGTAAAACACCCAGAAGTCAGACCTGATCCAAGAACAGTCGTGTTCACGTCCTGCTTGGCCAGTGCCAAGTGAAAGTCCCAGCACTGGGAGGAGTGGGAGCCTGGTCTGACTGTCTGCCTCTTTTCAACCAGCACTTCCACCCAAGAAACTGCTGAAACTGATCCATTCCTGCCCATTCACTTCTGACGAGTCAACATGCTCTGACAAATACTAGATTAAGCAGAAAATTCCAAAAGTGCTCTATTTCTCACACAATGCAGAAATAGGTATATTGTTTACTGCAGTAAGTTTAAACCCACATAGCAGAGGTGGCCCTACAGTGGAGAGAGAAAGCAATGGGTGAGACAAGAGTTGGGTAAGGATGGGGCTGATTGACCACTAACAGAGGAAAAAGAGGTGGAAGGTTACTTAACAGGCACCATATTTGTGGCAGTATATTCTGTGCTATGTTGTTTTAATGTTCCCAAACAGATTTCCCATCCAGTGTGTCCCTCAGTCTTCAGTTAACAATCCTCTCTCCCCATTCTTCCAGTGTCTGAAAAAGAGGATCCCTAGCTGTCCAACAACCAGTAGCAGTGTGCACTGCAGGCATATTTAAAGCCATAAGTACTATTTGACTTATTCTTTCCCTCCAATCATGGCGTGTGGGACCAGTATCCTCAGGTAGGCTGCTCTTCCTACACTGAGTGAAACACCACTGCTTTCAATCTGTGCTCTGGAGACCAAACATTCCACCTCAGACTCCTTTAGCAAGTGAGGTTGGAATGGAAAATTTAAGAGTAAGAGCAAAGTTGGGATTCGGTGTCATGTAAAGGATAACAGAAAAAATAGGTACTTTATTTCACCACTACAGGAAGGAAAATATGAACAATAAATGAAAGCCAAGTCATCTTTTCTCTTCTATTTGAGTCTCATCATGGTGCTTTCCTTTGTATACTTTTGAGATGTTTTAAGCATCCTCCCAGACATCAATCTGCTGATTCCCACCTATGGGAAGCTCAGGCTCAGATTTATGGGCAGCTCTCTAGGGAAGATGGCTCCCCGCAGTCCATGTCTCCAACACACTGTGAATCTTCCCTCAAGGTGCCCGAAAACAGAAGGAATGTGCTCTACAGTGAGACATTTATAGCTTAGGAAGAACACAGGAATCATGTGAAGAGTAAAATGTACTTCACAGTCCTCACATCATATAAACTCTGTTGTTCCTTACTCAGGGTCTCATGACATTTGGTGCCTCTTTTCGTGTGCATCTGACCCAGGTTCTTTCTCTATTCCAACACTGCAACCTCCAGCACAGAGCTGCTCTTTTGTAACCTCCAGACCGTGCCACTGCAAATACACTTCACCTGAATATATCCTGAAGCAGCAAGAAGCAGAGAAATTTTGGTGAGTCAAAAATTCAGTCTTGCCTCTCTTGCAAGGTCCAGCTGTTCTCCTTTGCATACACTCAAATGTAATTTGTTGAACTTAGAGAGTTTTGATGAATTAGAACCAAAATACTTGCGCTATAGATACAGGTCAAAGAACTATCAGCTGTCTATCAGTTGCAGAAGGAAAACAAGGAATCCCTTTGTTTCTATACTTGGTTTGAATGACTGGATGCTGTTCAACCTTTTGTGACCTCCCTGTGATGTGTGTGTGTCTCCTTCATGTGTCTACAGATGACTTGTAAGCTTTGGCCTCCGATAGCTAACAGTGAGCAATAGCTGTGCATGGATTATTCCTTTTGTAAGAGTTGTTTTCAAAGTCAGTGTCATGATGTGCTCATTTTTCCATCCCTCATCAGATAGAAGCCAGTAAAACTGATGAGAAAATTGATTTTGGTTAACCATTGCAAATGGTTGGTAATGATGTGTCATATTAGTGTGATTGGCAACCTCAAGTGCTATGGCTGATGTTATATTCCTGATGGAATATTCAGGCTTGGTCTTGAGTGTTTTTGTACAGTTAACAGTTTCCCAATGGCAACCTTCTTCCTACAAGTTTCATTCCCTTTAATTATGGCCTGAATGAAAATTTGTAAATATTGAACACCATGTCTCTGCCACTGTACTGACAAGTCAGGCCTGGGCTTATTGTGGAATAATGTTCAAGCTGGCATATGCAAGGAAGCCAGAAAACACAGCCATGCTTGTTTTCCTTGCCCTCATTTCAGAAACTTGGGTCCCATTTAGCTCTGATCACGAGCACTCCGTGGATCTGCACAAGCTCAGACAGCATGCTGTCATTAAAGAATTTTGTAGGTTGTTTTGTGCATCTTATTTTTCCTTGCTTTATTACAGAAAAGGAATTGACAGGGTTCTCTTTATCCCCCAGAGAGCATGTTGGTACAAGAACGTATTTAGTCCTCAGATAGACCATTTCAGTCTAGGTAACACCAGAGTCATGTTAATTCATGTTTCAAAAACTATATTGTCAGCAAAGGGTAGCCTTTTCACCTCTTCAAGGAAATATTTGATAGTATGTTTTTTTTCTATTTCCAGCGGGATAGTACATCTTGTTACTTTGGTTTCTGACAGTTGTGGTGGCAAATTTATATAGAATAACCCTAGTGACTACTCCGCCTGAGAGTTCAGTTTGCTTTGCTATTTTGGACCAAAATCTGTGCCAGTTCAAGACCTGATTCCCCGTGGATCAGAGGTTATGCCATGGAGAGAGCATCATCATTTAAGAGGACAGGGCACATGAGAGAGGATGATAACAGCTCCATCCATCCAACTTTAATCGGTTGTTGCAAATCTGTCACAGCACTGGCATCAGCTTCAACAGATTAAGCTCACAATGGATGTTCTTCATGAAGCTTTTCAATTAACCAATTGCATCTGTACACAAGGTTGATTTTATGTAAAACACTTGGTGAGGGTAACCTGTTTTCTGCATTCACAGGTAAAAAATGTTTTAAAATCTGAACTGAGTTAGTTAAGATAACAGAGAAAAAAGGAATTTGAGTAAGACAGCAGCAAACATACAAATTATCCCTGAGTTGAACTGAAATGGCTAATCTGAGTTAAAATTCCCTTGCCATCAGCACTATTTCAATTCTATCTTAGATCACTCATCCTGACTAGGGTGCTAATATAATTTTCCTACAGCATGGTATACGCTCTTAACACAATGCAGTTATCGGGTGTATAGAGTCAATGAATTTTTAGCAGTGATTTAGGTCATAAACTCATTGATAGCAGAGCTGGGAGGTTTCTGTGTTATTCCAAGAGGTGTGTGTGAACATGCAGACAGCTGAAGGAGAGGAACTGTTGGGCAGGGCACAGTCTAGGCAATTGCTGGAGGATCTACCATTAACTAAACCCTCTACATACACAGTGCAGTCATGTGTGTCAGAAGAAATTGCTTTCATTAGCAGGTTCAACTGATCTGTAAGGCTTTTCTTACAATATTCAAACACATAAAAAAAGAATTTAAATTATCCCTGCATAAAATACACTCTTTAATACACATGGTCCATTACCGGGTCCAATATACCATTGTAATTCACAGCAGTTATCAAAAGAAGCACTTTTGTTGTCTAGCACATTTATTTTTAACAGGCTTTAAACCACAAGAACACTAATCTAGCATTTGCAGTGGAGAAAATGCTATTCTTACACTCATTTGGCATTTTTTGGAGGTGCCCTGCAGTGCAGTAGAGTGTTTTATTTGAAACTTGCTTCAGAACTTAACATCCTAAAGCCAACTCATGTCATGGGTCTCTAGCACAATTGGATTTATTTTATCATTTTTTGTTGTGATGGCCTACAATAGCACTACTGATTCTTTTGTAATGAACCTCAGCAAATACTCACTGATATATTACAAATGAATGGAACAGATCAAGAGCTATATATTGCTATATATATATATATATATATATAAAGATTAATTTAATAGGTGGAATACAGCATTTCTTGCAATTGCGAGAAATTTCTCATGTGAGGAAGTAGTACTCATTTTTAGGGCTGAGGAATCAATTCTGCAAAGAACTAGGAGTTCAAAATATACAAAGAATATCTGAAAACCAGGGAGGAAATACCCAAAATAAGGCAGAACCTTCACTGTTTCTTCATGATTATATTTCCAGATGGATTTGGATCTTTAAATACAAAAGGACAGCTTTCCACATCTGGATGATAAGGATGGAAGGATTTTTTAAAAGCTATTGTATTGTTTAGCAATAACAGGAAAATAGAAAGCAAACATTGAACAACACAATTGTTCCATTCTGTTCATCTGAAATGCAAGTCAGCAATTGAGGGACTTCAGTAAGAAAATACCTGTGATGTTATTCTGGCTCTTTACCACTACACTGGAAGTAAAATAAACCCAGCTCTAGCACAGACTTAAGCCTGGTATCTGCAGCAAATAATTCAGCCTGACAACTCACATATAAACATCTTACTCAGTCTAAAGGCTCAGTACAAGTTGAAAAAGAGCTATGTGTGAGTGAGTAAAGTAACACACTATGCTTGATACTGCACATGTTATGACTAATAACACAGGCAATGTTGGTCTTCCGGTTACGGTAGTGCATATGGAGAAATCTGGGGGTTACTTCAAATTTTTCATATTTGGACAGATAATTAATCTCATACATATTTTCACTGCATATGTAAAGCTAAAGCCTTTATCAGCTTCTAGTCAGTTGGGATAAAAGCAGATGCCCTGGTGGACTGAGGAAGTCACACAAACGCAGGTAAAGATGCAAGTCTTTGTTTCTGGTGTGATAAAAACACCTCATAGTAGGAGAAAGCAACTTTCTTGCATTTCTGAGTTGATCCTGTTGATCAACTTTTTTGCATGACTCTGAGCATTTTGTGGTTGTCTGTACTGAAAGGGGACAGTGTAATTTCCTTGGAATGTAGTTCCTCCTTTTGTAAAGAGCCAAGCTGGCAAACCTGGCTGCCAGCACAGTTTTAGCTCAATTCCCTCAACTACTCTCAGCACTTAGGTTTTCTACTTCATGTTCTATGGTTTTAACATCTATCTACCTGAGTTCTTGTATTGAAATGCAGAGCATATTTTGGAAGCCTCTTCTGTCTTGTAAAGTTAACAGCCTTCCATACTGTGATAATTAAAGGAATGGCACAGGTCATAAAAATGAAAAAGATTAAAAGGCAGATAGTCAGGAGTAACCAAGACAGCATACAGATTTGATCTAAATGTTCTAACAGCAATTATGAATGATCTTGATGCAGGACATTTCCTGCAGTTTAATTGTCATTTGCTGCTAATGGTTCTTAGGAATCACTGAGATAATAACTCTTCAAAGCCAAACATTAATCTCTTAAAAAAAGAAACAAAAAAACCACCGCAACCAACAAAAAAGGCCCCAAAAACCAAAAAAAACCCCAACCCCTCCCCCCCAAAAAAACCTTCTATATGTCAATAGATATGGATGGTAAAGTATATTATATGACAACTGTACCAAGATAGCGATGATAAAGTATATTTTATTAGAATGGTACCAATGGATCTACAAGCCCAACAAATGATCAACTTTCCTTTTAACGTCATAGTAAATATAATATCAGCATCTAAAACTCAACAAGTCCCTGAATTCTTCCAAGGTGTGGTACAAACACCTAGGATACCAAGCAAAAGAAATTGTGCTGGCTCTGTTCTTTCTTCTGAAAGAGCTGGCAGGATGGTGTCAGGCAGCAGCTTTCTGCTTGGCGGGCACACATAAAGCATGCCACTGTGTGCCATGACTTCACCCTTCTTAGTCAATGTGTCTCCGAGAGCCACAAGGCAAATCAGTGACAAAACTTAGTGTCAAGGATTTCCAGTATGTTGCTGATGCCTTGCTTGGTACACAGCTTGCCAAGCTGAGATGCCATGGTCAAACTGCAGGGTCCCAGCAAGATCAGCACATCTGTATGAGTGAGCTGAGCCCACAGATTTGGAGAGCTGGCCCAAAAGCTGGAATGAGACTCTCAGCTCCCCTTTACTCAGCCTGCTGGGGGTGGCTTAGCCAGGTACAAGAAAAACCAAGAAAGAGCTCTGCTTGTAGGCCTCTGACAGCATTGTACAGCAGACTTTAGGTTGCTTCCAAGTCATCTCCTTGCATCTAGGAACTTTTGTGAGGCTGCTGAACTGGTCTGGCCTGGCACAGTCCATCGGGCTGATACTGTGATTTGTCCGCATGCATTATTCTTAGTGCTGGAAAGCAGACTGCACTCCTTCCATGCCCAAGCTGGCTCCACAAGGTATAACCATGATTGTGTAATGCTGTGTTTGAGATAAGCAGCCCAGCCAAACACAAACCATCTCTATGCAAAGCTTTGGTGGTCTTTGCCCCAAGTGAAAACGTGGTGCAAACAGACAGCTACAAACAAAACTGAATTGGCTGTGTTTGTTAACCTGCTAGTGAAAGCAATGGGGTCTTTATTTATGCCTCATCTTAATATTTTATCTGATACCAAAGTTAATAACCTGATGGTCTATTTAGCTTCATAGCGGCTTTTTGATAATCAACGAGGAACAATGTCAAAGATAGTGTTCATTTCCCATCTGTGTTTGGTTAGGAGGTTATGACCTTTTCTTTTTAATGCTGACCTCGCTTTTGTCACTGTAAGTTTACGTTATTGCAGTGCACTTTAACTGATGCCCTACTTTCACTCAGTTTAGAAATGGAGTTAATGACGACTCATTGGCATGACCGCTGCCTTGCTGCGAACCTGTGATTCATGATCGCCTTCCAAGGACTTTACGGTATTGGCGTTCATAAATCCCCAAATGGCCTGGGACCAGCCTATCTGACATCCTGACTCTCACCAGAGGCAACAGTGTCACAGCTGCAATCAGGAGAGTGGCTGATCTGTACCAGCCCCAGCTCCCTTTTTTTTTGGCAGATGTCCCTCAGCAAGGGTCCGTCAGCCACAGCTTTTA
The DNA here is from genome assembly GCA_036785705.1 of Acanthornis magna. Classification (NCBI taxonomy): domain Eukaryota; kingdom Metazoa; phylum Chordata; class Aves; order Passeriformes; family Acanthizidae; genus Acanthornis; species Acanthornis magna. The sequence goes on from JAWUZG010000001.1 coordinate 21,283,053, forward strand.
TTTTGAAATATTGTGTTGACCTTCAGAAGATGCCGAAAAGCTCAATAGTTTGAAGAAGGAGTTCAGGGATGGCTGAGCAGTCTGAGTTTTTTCATGCTAATGGGATCTTTTTTTTTGTGTTTGTTTCTGAAAGGATTTTTCAGCTGCTTCATTTACTTTCTTTCAGCCTGTCCTCTCCCCTCATTTTGGGGAGACCTGGGGACCTTTAAATGTGCAACTGTTGCTCTTCAGGGCTTCTCATTTATACCAGGCCCAGGATGAGGTTTTGGACTTGTTCAGACCCTGTTATGCCTCCTTTGGAACTCTGGAGCCAGATTCAAGGAGTCTGCGAGATAAGCAAAGAGGCTGTTTCCAAACTTCAGAGGGTATTTACCTTTCTCATATGGGTGAAATGAGGATAAATGGATCCATTCCTACAAAACATCTCAAAACACTAAAGGCTTAGTGCTGGAGTTTACTACAGATATAGCACAGAAAGGCTGAGCTGTAGGATGGTGCCTGCCATAAAGGGGCTGATTTAAAACCATGGTCCTCATCCCTGCAGGAACAGGCTGGCCAAAGGTCTAAATCCGGGACTAGGGCTTGGCTGTGCTGCTCTCTGCCCTCACCCAGGCACCCGCAGCCCCTGCCTGCATTCTCCTGCCCTTTTGCCACGAGACCCAGCAATCCACCACCCTATGGCCATTCCTCACTCTCCTCCTCCTCTTCATGTCCCGGTGGGAAGAGGCAGACAGTGGAATGTAAGTCCTCCTAGGCAAAGCTGTCCTGATGCTTTGGAGCCAAGCCAGCTGGGAGGAGGAGAGGGGATGGAGTGTGGTGCTGGAGGCTGCCTGTCAGCAGCAGGACCCGTGCCTGGCTCCATCCTGTCTGGGCACTGCAAAGGAGCTTGGCTGGGAGCTGTAACCCAGCCAGGACTGAGAGCCTCTTACTGCTCCACGTGATGTCTTCCCTTCCAGAGCTCCAGCTCAGGTGAGATCCAGGGAATATTCAGCACAAAGTGCAGACACTGGTTAATCTAAGCACCTGAGAGCTTTGTGGCCAGTGAGTGTCAGCTTTTTAGATCCCTTTGTTGGGCTTGTGCCCTGAACTCACTCTAAACCTCATTTCAGATGCCAAAGTAGCCTCTCTGGATCTTCCCCATAAATTTTAAGCTTGGTCTGTTTATCCAAAAGGAAAATAAAATGACAGTGGTAAAATTGGAAACTGGTCAGTTAATGTATGTTTTTAATTTAGGACTTTATAGTAAAACAATTGCTCCTGATGTGTAAAACACATGATGTTTTACTAAACAGTTTATATTTAATTCAGTATTTTGGGCACTGAACAAGGGTCACTGTCATTTAGCGGGAACATTTTCTTTTACATCCCTGCTCCTACTAAAAATGTTCAAATTACATGGCATTGCTTATTAGCACCATGTATGTTGTGTTCAGACAAACAAGTATGGACTGTTTGTGAGTAATAAATACTCACCTGAGCATTTCAAATTTGAATAAGATACAGATGTTTGGGGTGGTGATGGGCAGAGCTGAACTCTCACGTACCCAGCTTGCACACAAAAGCCTGGTTTCAGACCTAAGATAGGTCAGGATAAGTTGCATTCCTTCACTGTGAAACCATCATCTTTTCCAAGACTTGACTCCAAAGTCTCTATGCAAACATTATTCTCATTGATTCCTGTGTTAGCTGAGCTAAGGACTAGAGAACGGGGTGCTTAAAACAGCCTGAAAGACAGATCTGTCGCAATGACAGAATCTCAATACTACCTCATTTAAAATGAGCAATAGATGATACAGGGTAAATACTGAGAGGTAGAAGACGTAACAGGGATGATAGGTGCAGAAGAGTAAATCTTTAAAAATCTTATATATTGTTAATGAAGATAATCATTACTCTTTAAAGAAAGGCTGAATTAAACAATGCTGCATTTCCAAGTAACTAGCTAATGGACACAGGCATTATCTTTCCATAAGTCTTTGAAATCCCTATAAACCATGACTAGTCAAATATTTGACTGATGGGCTTTTACCCCTATTAATAGCATGTGATGATGGTCTTGGTAAATAACATACCTTCAAATTTCCCTTTTGCAGCCAGGGAAGGGGTACTTTCTTATTTTTTAGCTACCTCTTATTGCTCCTTGATGCTTCCTGAAAGGCTTTTTGTACTGTGAAAACAATTCACTGGTTGTTACCTTATTTTTGTGCCCTGCAGGGATTTTGGGCGCACATACTCTCCTCAGAGAAGCAGGGAGCTCTCCCACTGCAGTCAGGGTAACTTTGAAAGCCATTCCTGCTTATCTGCAGAGAGAGGTTGGCCCAGCTTGTGTTTGGTTTACAAGAGAATTGTGGAATTATTAGCATAAAAGAAATTCTTTCAAAGCATGCTATATGAAAACTTCTCAATTTGAAAACAAACAAAAACCCAACTCAGCCATCTACAGGAAGCAGTGAAGTTGTTTCTGAGCTCTACCCCAGCTGATTTTATCATAGCAGCTTACACCTGAAGAAGAACAAACACATACTTATTTTTGTAAACGTGTTTCCAGAAGGAAAGAAAACTCCACAGAACTGGGAAAGAGTCCCTCTAGCTGAAAATGACCACACAAGGTGTTTTCCCTTTTTATAGCCCTGCATGAAAATCATGGTCTTCAGTTCTGCAATAAGAAGGCCATGAATGATTTCTGTGATTTCATATACTCTTGTGTTGACTTTACTTACCTTCTGTCTGGCTTTCATCTCTCTCAATTTCTATTAGCATGTTCTGCATTCAGATCATCTCCTCTCATGTAGCCTCCCAAAGTCAGCCAGGGAAAAAAAGGTTACTATTGTTGGTCAGGTCTTTTTGAATATAACCAGCAGAAGGAGAAAATAATAATTTTCTCACAAATGGACATGCCTTGAAATCCATCTCTTTTTTGTACATAAGACCAGGACAAAAAGGACAAAAATCAAATGGAATCTAATAGAAATAATAACTGAATTCTATGGGATTTAATGGAAGATAAAATGTAATGAGATTTTAACATCTTGCAGTTCTGAAGCACAAAGAGATTGAATATTAAATTTCATAGGATAATTCAAAAACTTATACTAAGGTTCCCATGCTAGATTCAATAGGATTTTCCCATTGTGGAAATTTATGGTGGAGAGCTGACAATATCTTGAAAACGTCACAGGAGAGGACATCCCCAGAAAAGGAGCAATTTAATCCTCTGAGAAGGGTAAATGACACAGTGAAATGTTGACATGTGACACGTTCTCTAGTGATTTGTTTGCAATACCAGGAAAAATAAGACATTTGGGAATTTCAAATTCTGACTACAATAGGCTTAATAAACCCTAAATATTAGGAAATGAAGAAATCAAAGTAAAGCATAGTAATAAAGACACAGAGCACATCTGAGTCCTCTGTTTTTCTCAACTCTTGCATGGTTTCCACTGAAGGTGATAAAATTTACTTGTACCTGGACTCCCTGAGTTTAACTAAAGGCACCTATATCCTGGCTGGGGAACAGCCCCCATTTGCTATTTGGAAGTGCTGCAACCACACACAGTGATAAAACTCATTATCATGCAGCACTCCATTCTTGAACATATACAGGAAGACAACAGCAAAGTGTTCAAAGTTTTCCTGCATCAAACTTTTCCCTTCATCAGAAGAGTTAACAGTTAAGACAGTTTTCAATCATCTACTGCAAGCTAAATTGCACCTTCAAACATGAACAACATTTTCCACTCATCTGAATGGATGGTAAATACATTTTTCAGGGTGAAATTTGGATTATTTTCTCTGATGCAGAAGTGCTTTATAAAACAGGGAGCTCCACATTGGCTCAATGCTTACTAGAGTCCATTACTGTTTGCATTCTACCTACTCCTTAAAATATTATTAATATTGCAATTGTATTTTTTTTTTTTACTGCAGCTTTGGGCATTTGCAAGAATGATATTGAATACTGAGTATTAACAAGAAACATTTTCCCTCTGGGAAAATATTGGCCTCTAATCCAAAGAGCAAAAGCAATAAACCTAAAGAGTTTAAGCAAAGGTTTTACAGGACAGTAATATATAACATGTAAAATTAGTACCCCTTCTCTAGAAGTAGACAGAAAAACTGAATGTAACTCAAGTAATTAATTTAACATTTTCAATGACATTAGGAAAGGGCAATTAATCAACTTTTGACATTAATTCTACTACCAACACCTCTCATCTTCAGCAAAGCTGCCTTGCTCTGCTTTATCCTGCTTTCTCAGACCTAACTAACAGAATCTGATCTATTTGGATGAGAAGACACATGAAAATATATATAGGAATACCCATATAATAACAGATATCAGGGTATATAATAGCAACAAATAAAAACACATGTAATTCCCGTAACAGAAATCCTAATACACTTTTGACCGTATAACAGTCTCAAAGATAGAGAACAATCCAAGCCTGAGTTACCCCAGTGTATGTCTAAGACAAATGAAGCTTGTGGAGTTATTTCAGTTTGTTCTTTTCTAGTCATGCTTTGGGACAATCCACAGATTTGGGACTTTCCTTGGGGCCTACTTGAAATGCTGGGCTTACTTGGAAACTTGCTACTTTTATCCCCACAGGATCCTCCATGATGCGGGTGTATAGGCAGGGAGAAGCAAACCTCAATGTCTTAATAAATATCTCTGATGGTCCTGAAATTCTGGTGATTTAGGTTGGGTCAACCAATTCAAAAAGCACTCTTATTTATGATAAAGCTAAAGACAAAACAATAAAAAGTCATGTAGGTCTCTAGGCATTCACATGGCACAACAGACCCTTCTCAAGCTTGAAATCTCACTAGCTAGAACAATTCCAAAACAAAGTAAAAGAAAGGTGAGATTCAGCATCCAGCTCAAACAAACTAAAAAATAAATAAAGAAACAAAAGAAACATTAAGTTAAGAAACTTCAAATAAGTAAGTCTGGAATTATAACTGTGGATGATAATTGTTTTCATCTACTCAAAAACACTCAGAAAGGATTTGTTTCCACAAAATTTAGATGAAAATAAATAGTTCCTGCAGGACTTAATGATTTGTACAACTATTAATGAGAAAAATTTTATGTCAAAAAAGATACATCAACCTTCTATTAAAGTCAAAGCAGAGGAACTCCTTTTTTCAAATACTGTGCACACACACACAAAAGCAGAGCTAAATCCAGTGTCCATGAAGAGTCAGTGGAAAAACTCCCAGGGACAACCGTGAGGCCACAGTTTTGCTCAGGATTCTTACCAGAAAAGGAGCACAACCACAAAAAAAGGTAAAAAAAGCCAGTTTCCTAAGACCCACGTGTGCTGCAGGTCTGAGCGTTTGCAATGGGTGATAAAGGGGCTGGAAAGACGTGGGCAGGGGCAGCAGCCAGCAAAGCTGGGGCTGGGTGTGGACATCCCCCACCAGGGCCATGTGGCTCTCAGCCCTAACAAATGCTCGGTGTAATCAGTCCATTAGCCCAGGTTTCTCCCAGTCCCAGACAGTTGTTTAAAATGAGCATTATTTGAGGCAAACCAGAAACCTTAACACTGTATTTCATAAATAACTGTAACTTTACTGCATAAATTCATGGTGGTCCAGCCTTGTTACTATTGTAGGCAAAATACCTTTCTGAGTGTCATGACATCACCTCTCCCCTCTGAAGGAGGTTCAGCTGTGGCATGAAAGGTGCAAGGGTACACTGCTAGGTCACACATCACACACCCCAGATACCGAAAGGCAACGGCATGATATATGCTATATTTTTTTTGACACCTGCCCATATCTAAACAGCTGAAAGTCCTTCAGGTATTACATGCCAAACTCCTGCAGTTGGGCTACCACGTGGAGGTCACCTGCTGGGCTGCTCTTTTCAAAGAGAAGTAGAAAATTTTGCGTCTCAGTCACAACCAAAGCTATGGTTCTAGCCATTTAATAAAATAAATTATACATTTGGCAAATTTCATATCCTTAGGCTGGAAGAAAATATGCCTGGAGCCAAAAACTTCCTGTGTGGGAAGTGAACAACTTACATCGTATAAAATTGTCAATAAAAATTAATTACTTATTGCCTAAATCTAGCTGTCTTTGTAAGTGTGCCTCCTCAATTAAGTGAGTCTGCTTGTAGGAGTGTAACTGAGAGGCCCCTGTGCTTCATCATCAACTCCAGAGCCATGCTATTTTGAAAATAAAAGACCTGTATCCTGTCCAAAAAATAAACTCTGGAGGTGACTTGCCGTGTTGCCATTTTGGATTACAAAAAAATACTCAGCCAACACACAGGGGAAGGCTTAATTCCAGCAAACACACACATAAACAGGAAACCTCTCTCCAGTCAGAAGGTATTTTTCCTTCGTACAATGGGGTTCAAAGATGTGTCATCATATAGTTTAAAACAATTACTAAGGAACCTTACCATTTCCAATAGTTTAGGACTAGAGTTGGCTTCCACAGTTGAAAGTCTGTCTGAACTTGCATGGGAAGCACACAAACACTACAAAATATATGCTGGCTTAAGCTAGTGCAGAATTTTTAATCAATAAGCATGTCAAGCTGGGGGACGGGGAGGGGAGGGAATCAATTTTCAGAAGGCAAATGGTAACAACTCTAGATTTAATCAAATTGCAGATGCAATCCCTTACTATTCTCAATATTTTTGAAAGAAAGTAGCTCCATGGCAAAGAATGAATTTCAATAAATGTCACATATTTAGGTTTATTGCTGAACTTTTAAATTTATCAAGCTAGGTCACTGATCCTTCGCAGAAATGATAACCATATATGTCAAAAAGATTCTGATACTGTTTAGTTGGATAAACATCAAAATGAAGGAACTATGGTAGGGGAAAGCAACTTACATTAAAAATGGTTATTTCTGTATGGCTACAGGAGAAAAAGATATGCCAGTGTGACCCTTCAATGTGAGGCTAAAGCTGCAATGTACACAACAAAGTGGATAGCTATCAAATACCATGGTGATGGCCATGGCATGAACACTTGAGCAAAATGAAAATCTTCTGAAAGCATTTGGCAATTTTCCTTTCACATGCATTTGCAACCAAATTTATCATGAATTCAAACAAGAACCTTTTGCTGCTTTCCATACAAAAGGACAACTACATATTCACTTTCTTGGGACAAGTAGAAGAAACTATTACAGAGCTGTAAGATGTACAAAAAAAAGCAGTTTTTGTTTAAGTATTTTGAGCTTATTAAGCTCCTCAGTGTTGCAGAAACTCTTCTGTTATTGACAAGTGCTTGAAAAATTAAATGTTCTGGAGCACTTGCTTCCCTGGGGACTGGCGTGCAGGAAGGAGAGGCAGAGGAGAGGTTTCAGGCCATCACTGCTTCTGTTGCACCACATGTACCCTTGTGCCTGGCTTATGCACACAGCCTCTCCTTCAAATATGAGCATTATAAAATTCTTAACATTGGAGGGTTATAAGCCCCTCAATTTCTTTATCTCCACTTCTGTTCTCCACTCCCATATTTGGTGTACTCAATTGCAACGAATTCAGTGAAAGTCCATCTGAGCCAAGGGGACTCAGTCACCATCCAGCCACATCAAGTGACTGAAAAAGATCACAGCGTGACTAAAAAGTCCGAGACCAGATCAAAAAACATGGCAATCTACTTGGGAACACTGTTTGCTTCAAAGGAGTTATATCCTGTACTAATGTGGTCTGATAACTTTACCTCTTTTCTTTTTCTAATGTTTAAAATTGGAGGAAAAGAATACTTTATCTTCTTGTACAACATCATAGTTTTCCTCAAGGCAAATAGCTTGGCAATTTGCTAGATTTGTTAATGCTAGAGGAAACAAGTTAGCACACATACCATGTGTTTGAATGCCTTTGGAAATTAGATTGAAACACTGATTTGATTTCCTAAAAGGTATCTTAAACAAGGCAAGGTTAGAGATTTGGAGAGTAATGAGAATTTGTGTGACTTCAAACAGCTCTACATAAAACAGACCTGATATTCTGGGGGGGAAAAGGTCACCTAATTATTCGTTTCCTGAAGGCCCTGTCTATACTACATTTCCCCTGGGTAAGGAAACTGATTTAAAAATGGCTTCTGCTAACGCGTTTGCTTCAATTGCTATATATGAGATAGAGATTTTTAAAACCACTGCTAAGAAAAACACAACATTTTTATAAGGGAACAACACAAACCTCCTCATCTTGGCTGTAGCAAAGAGGTGCCATCCTCAGAATCCTGCATGGAGCTGTGACCCTGCCTCCTTGGTGATGGCATGCTCTCAGGGCCATGTGGCGTGACCACCAGCGGTGCATTGCACGGGTTTAATTACCAAATACAACCTTTGCATAGGAAGCAAAATCGCCAGCTGTGGCCACGGCAGACAAGATGCACAGGTTGATGGTCATTGAGGGTAACAGCCTAATGAAACACGAAATCGTGCCACTGGCTCAAAGGACAGTGGCACAGACAGACAGCAAGGTAGCAACAGGGATGTAGAAAGCTTGACATGAGTTTCACGGGAACCCACCACAAAGGTGGTGTTGCCACCCAAAATCTTAGGAAGGTGTGTTTGAAGTTTCACACACTGCACCCATTCCTTCTACTTTGCACCCGACAGATCCTCGTAACTTGCCATTAAGTTTTGTGTTTCTGTAGTTTCAGAAAACACTATTCAGCTACCCTACCCCTTTCTTGTTCAAGAAATGATGTGCAATGCTGAGAGAGCCCAAGCAGGATATCCCTTACACTAGATATTTCACAAACACAGATGGAGATGCAGGACCTCTCCTTGCTTTCTGCCTGAAGCAAATAAAGTCTAGACACATCCCCACCACAAAGCAATCGTGGCACAAAGCAGATCGCCCAGTGCTCTGTGACTTCCACTGCTGCAGCTCTGGCTCTCTGGCTACCCCAGCACAGCATGCTGCCGGCATCAGGTTCCCTTTGTGGCTCTGAAGGCAAGACTGCTTGCTCTTGCACTGCAGCCAGCTGTGCCAGTTAGTCTCCGGAGTTCTGGAAGCCAGATTTGGGAGGCAGCAGGCTTTGAATTTCTCATCTGAGTTGAAAAATACAGAGCAGGCACTTGCAGATCATAGAAGAAAGAGTAGGTGGGTTGGCCCTTCGATTGCATTGGACAAACAAGGAGAGGTTACAGGTCATCAGCTAAGGTATCAGAAAACCATAAATGCAGGAAAATCAGGATGGGAAAGGCAGACCTGGGAAGACAAAACTTGCCACCTAGTTTTACATTCATGAGCCTTTCATGAACCTCTGCTGAATTTTGGCTTTCTAGCTGCCTTATCCTGACTCAGTGAGTTCCCATCCATCTATGGCTGCACTGTCATCTACACCGAGCAAATGACACGTCTATGAACCACTCTCCAGCCACAACATGTGCACTTTAGCTTACCAATAAAGAACTGCTATGCAGTGGTTAACCTCTGAAGAGGAGGGGGGAAAAAAAAAAGCCAAAAAAAAGAAAACAAAAAAAGGAACCCCCCCAAAGCCTTATAGGATAATAAAGACAATTCATTCCCTCCCCACCAAGAAAAGCACAGAAGTTGACTCTCTCTTCTGTAAATAATGAGATGAATGTTTTACAAAATATTCCAGTTTCCAAATGATTCAGTTTGTATTAGAAGACAGAAAAAGAATCATATAGAGCTGAAGAAGGATTAGAGCACAAAGAACAAGTGATACAGTCATTCTCCAAGTTACTTTGTTTTCAACATGCAGCTCCTGCCAAAGGCTAGCTTTTTGCTCTTGCAGTGTATGATCTGTAAACATTTAACCAGCTCTCTGAGAAACATGTGAGACACTTTATCTTGCCTGATTATGAATCCAAACGTCTCAGATGTCCAAAAAAAAAAGAAAAAAAAAGAAAAAAAAAAAAAGAAAAAAAAGGAAAAAGAAAAGACAACAGAAAAGACATCATCCTCTTTGCTGCTGGACAATGTAAAAAGCACCTGTGGGATGAAAGCAAATGAACTACCACACAGGGCATAGGTTCTTCGGGAAAAGCATGCACTGCAGCTTGCAGCTTCAATAACCTCCTACAGGTTACAAACGCACAGTTTGTTAAACAACACTGGTATTTGATTATTAATCCCTACTGATGTATGTGCAGAACTTCCAATTTCTAAGGAGTGCATTCAGTATTTATAAAGCCAAAGACCACCTAATTTAATGCTGACATGGAAACAACGGTGGAATGCCATTATATTAGCCCTTTGCGATTTATTTACCATTCGAAGCAAATTCTGCTTTTAAAAATGGAAAAAAACCCCCAACAACAAAAAAATGCCACACCGCAAGGAAGACTCTGAACGCCGCACAACCATAAAGTACACATCCCCAACTTGGGGAATCCCGCAGGCTCACCCTACGCCTCACGGAAGGTGGCCGGAGCGGCCACCACAAACGCAGAGCCACCGTCTCCGAGTTGGAACTTCCAGGCTGCGCTGCCGGACACTGCCCCGCCGCCGGCCCCGCGGCGCGCTCCTGCCGCGCCCGCAGAGCGGGGAGGGCCGGGAGGGGCAGCGGCTCAGGCTGCGGCCAAGGGGCCGCTGCCGGCAGCATCCCGGGAAGGGCTGCCCGCCCTACGCGCGGAGCGCTGCCCGGGAAGCGCTGCCCGCCCTGCCCTGCCCTGCCCGCGGCAGCGACGTCGCGGGCGTCCCCGGGTCGCAGCGCCCTGCGGAGCCCGGCCGGGGCAGCGGCGAGCCGGCAGCCCCGCACCGCTATCACCTGCCCCCGCGGCGCCCGGCCCGCCCGCCACAGCAGCGGCGGCGGCCGCGGGCGCTGCCGCGCTCCCGCGAAGTTCCCGGGCGGGGCGCAGCGCAGCACCGTGCCGCTGCCCGTCCCCCCCCGCTCCCGGCTCGTCTCGCTCCCCGCGTCCCCCCACGGTGCCGGTCCTTACCGGAGCGGAGCGGGCTGCGCGCCGGCACCAGCGCCGGAGGGGCGAGCGCTGCACCCCGGCGGGCTGGGCTGGCTCCGCGGTCCTCGCCCGGCAGCCGGCCCAGCCCGGGCGGGCGGGGCGGAGCGGGGCGCAGCCCGACGCACCTCCGCGGCCCCGCGCCGCTCTGCCGCTCCTCTCCGCCCCGCTCCCCTCCGCCCCGCAGGCTCAGGGTGCCCCGGCCCCGGCCCCGCGCTGCTGTCCCTACCTGGGGGCGGCGGGCGCTGCGCGCCCCGGCGGGCAGGGGCGTCCCTCCCTCCCTTCCTCCCTCCCGGCACCTGGGCTGCGGGGCGGCTCTCCGCGCCCTTCCCTCAGGCGCCTCCGCCGCGCTGGTGGCGGCTCCCAGCGGTAAATCAGCCGGTCCCCGCGCTCCCTCCGCCCCTCCGGCGCGGTCCTGACCTGCCTGTGACTCACCACATCGCAGGAGCTCGGGTGCGCCGTGGGGGAAGGAGGGAGGGGAGACCTCCTTCTCTCGCTCCCCCTCCCCTCCTTTCTTCCCTTCGTCCCTCCCGGCCAGGCGCCCCCAGCCCGGTGACGGGAGGGGTGGCCGTCATTCGCCAGATGGGGAAAACCACGAGGGGACCCTTGGTGGACCTTATCGTGCACCTGGGCGTTTTCAGGCCAAGTGGGTTCCAGGGCTGTGTAGGTACAGCCTCCCTCTGCCCTCCCGACCGCTGGGCACTCACCGTCAGGTGTCAGAGCCTGGCGTATGCTAAAGCCTAACGCTGAGAGGTCAAGATATGGGCACCTCTAGGCTTGTCCCTGAACCCCCCCAGGTTGTGTAGTAGTGAACAAATTTAGCCCATATTGCCCTATCATGGTGTCAGTGCTGACTGTGCTTTAAATGTCTGTCCACACATAATTCAAGTAAATGACCTTTTATCTAGACTGTCAAATTGCTGTCTCCCCCCACATGTTCTTCCTACACGGTACTAAACTGCACAGGTTGGGGTTTCTCCCTCACAAGGTTTGCAAAGCAGATGATGACTTCATCTTTCAGAGGTGCTGAGAAACTGAGTCACTCAGCAATACTGAGTGCAATGTACACTTGCGGAGCTGCCGAGAGACTGCAAGTCTCAACACTGGGGCATGCAGCAGAGGGCCCATATTTTTTCTGGTAACAAGTTTCAGCAGCTACTGATTTAAACCAGATTTTAAGTGAAAGGCTCCATATTCCAATAGAAGTTACTGGAGACATCTATTTTCCCTTTGCTTGCTTCCTTTTTTGGCCCCAACTCTGTTCCCCTTAATCATACCATTTAAACCGATTAATGTTTTTCATGAGTGAAGTACAAGGAACTGTAAGAAACACTGCCCAGTTTCATGATTAACCATGGGAAAAATGTCAGACCCTACATCAAAACATTTTGCAAGGAAAACTAAATATTGTATGTATTTGTTTTAGGCCTTGGATGTCACCATGATGTGTACAAAGACAAAGCTGTACATCAGAACAAAACGTTTTAAAAAAGCAGTTAGCCAGCCTTCTGCCAGTCTTCAGCAGCAGCACTTCCACAATTTATCTGTCTCCTCTTTCCTATGGGCTTGTTTGCACTAGTGACAAAGACATCTAACCTAGTTGTAAGGTGGTTCTGTGCAAAAATAAATGTGTGATTGAGGGCAGCCTGCCCCCCAGCTTCCCCTCGTGAGGAAGCTGTAGACTGCAGTGAGGTCTCCTCTCAGTTTCCTCCAGGCTGAACAGAACAAGTGCCCTCAGCTGCTCATCATACAGCTTCCCCTCAAGGCCCTTAACCATTTTTGTAGCTCTCCTTTTGATGGTGTCTAATAGCTTTATGTCTTTCTTATGTTGTGGCACCCAGAACTGCCACTCGAGGTGAGGCTGCCCCAGTGCAGAGCAGAACAGAGCGGGACAATCCCTCCCTTGCCCGGCTGGCGATGCTGTGCCTGATGTCCCCCAGGACAGGGTTGGCCCTCCTGGCTGCCAGGGCACTGCTGACTCAAATTCAATTTGCCATATACCAGGACCCCCAGGTCCCTTTCCGGAGTGCTGCCCGCCAGCTTCTTTTTCCGCAGTCTGTCTGAACACCCATCCAGAGTGTCCAGTCCCAGGTGCAGAATTCAGCACTTCTCTCTGTTAAACTTCATGACTGATCTGATCTCATTTCTTTGAAGTCCCTGGAAATCTGTCCATTTACTTCGATAACCTTTATTTCAATTAATACTCAGCAATAGTTAGAAAAGGAAGACGCAGTGCCAGACCCCCCAGGGAAATGCATTAGACTGTACTGCTCACTGGGCTTCAGTTAGTGACCAGTCAGTCAGTGTGCACCCACACAATCACACCGGATTTGGAAGATTCTGCCTTATTAGTTTTGAAAGAAAGTGATAAAGATTTAAATCCAGAGTTCATCCTAAGGAGCGCTCCTCATGTTATCTGTTCTTAGTCCACTCCTGAGTTCGCCATGCACCTGCCTGGGCTGAACAGCCAGCGCCCAGGCTGTTATCAGTGGGACAGCCTGTGCTATTCTAAAGCTAACAAATGGATTGTCACTAACATAAAAAGGAGAAACAGATGTTTCCTTTGCATTTTGACCATGCTGATGCCATGTTATTTTAGGTTAGTTTTATGAGACAGTGACACTGCGCTGGGGCTTTGATAATTGTCTGATACTCCTTTCATCATGCTTGCATATATGTGCATCATGAGCAGCTTTTCAGAGGTCTGAAGCACTTTTAAGGTGCAGCTTTGGGTGAAAAAGAAGCTATTACCTTCTTATTCATCATCCTGTTTTTTTTTATAGGTTTTCCTCAGTTCTCTCTCGTGTCCAAAAGGAGCTGATCCTCTGCACTCTGGCATAAGTATGACGATGTGACACATTTTAGAAAGCTGACGACACTGGAAAAAACAATTCAAAAGTGTGAAGGAGAGTCTATGAGGGTGATCTATTCGTCAAGGGAACTGGAACGCACTGGGGAGTGTATTGGCACATGCTTTCCAGCCCTGACGTGTTTCAAGATAGGAAGCTGATGAGCAAACACTATCACATTTCCAAGAATACAAGCATAGAGTTAGAAAAATGAATTGCAAGGCTATGTTGAAATTAAACTTTCAAATGTAAACATGAGGAATGAAAACACAGGATGATTTCTATTTCTGTGCGTTGGCAGTAGTGCATCCCAACATACTAAACTGTCCACTTCAGTTTTATGGGTTTCATTGTGACTTGTGTTCGGAACCTAAGAAGTTATTTATCATAACTACAGGTAGCAAAATGAAGTCCGCACACCTATGTATCCAGTTTATACTTAATTTCAATAAGGAAAATGTATTCAAGTATCTCTGTAAATCTGGATATAACTACTTTTTCTAAACATGCAGAATCAAACATTAACTTACTGTGCATTTCTGCAGAACCACCCTCTACTATATGGCACCCCGGCTATATGGTACCATCAGAAAATTTACTCTTTGTCCTTTGCTGCAGTCATTCACACATTTGGGAGCAGATATAAAATGCAAATGTCATTGTGAGACTCCAGAGACTTCTGACTTAGCGGGGCTTACTCATGAGTAAATGATTTCAGAAGGAGCAAGACAGCGGAAAGGAATTAATTTAATGCTTAAGAACACACAAGACAAAGATCTCCAGAGCTGAGCTCAGTAGTGGTGGGTATCAGGTACTCTCCTGTCGCAGAACCCTGCAATGGGGACTCAGAGTAGCTCAGTCTGAGTCTCCCTGGAGGCTGACAAACAAAAGAAGAGCCTTAGGTGAACCCCCAACTCAACTGCCTCACAGACCAGTGATCCAAGGGGAAAATTATAGTGCAACAGCCTGCTGGGGTAATGTGCTGCTGTATTTCTTGTAGACTCTTATTTACTGGGAAGCAGTCTGGCTGCAAATGCCAGGGGCAGCTCAGGGAAGGGGTTGCGCCTGAGGCACATTTTCCTTTGACTACTTTGTCCCTTCAAGTCACTCTGATGCAGTCTGTCCTTTCTGGGCTCAAAAAGCATGCAGTGGGCAGGAAGATGGTGCTGACTGGGGGATTGGGCTTTGGAGAAAAAATGCCCGTGGTGTTATCTGCCTCTCTGGAAACCAAGCTAAATATCACAATTGCTACTTAGATCTCTAGATTCCAAAGGCTTGGTCATCATTGCATTTTATGGCATTTATTATCTGGACATTTATTAACTAAGCACATAGATTCTGAAAACTAAATAAGTACTTTCCGTTTGTTTCTAAGAGGGTCAACAATGTCACTGGAAGAAATTTCAGCCTGTGACTGGCGGCTGCAAAAGGCTCTTGCAAAGCCAGGAACAGAAGTCTGCAGTTAGAAGTCCTAATCTCTAACCACTAAACTATCCTGGGCAGTTCTCCATTTGTATGGAAACACACATCATAACCAAAGGTGTTTCCACCCATTGCACTGTGGATGATAGGTGATTTCTGAGCAAAGGGAAGTCTTTTGTTTAAGTTCATGGGGTTTTCCTCCTTTTTTGTTTTTCTGCTTGTAAATGAACACCACAACTGAGCCATTCTAAAATCCAAATGGTGCATGAATCAAGTGTATTTCTTGAAAATGGAGAAAAATGTTGATGGGGTTAGTGCACCTGAAGTCTGGATTGTCATGGGTCTGTGTCCTTGTTGTGCCAGTCCTGGAGCCTTGGTGATCATGTGGGAAGCTGGTACATGAAGTTCAGGAATCCAGCAAAAATTAATCACTCGAAAGAACAAAGATTCGTTTACAGATAGATTAACTCTTCAAATCCATCTGCTATGCAGTAATGTGAGTGCTAGTGCTGCAAAAGGACAAGGTCAGAAGCCGTGGAGGAGGGTGGCCCACAGCAGCTGAGATTTACATCAGTGTAACTGGAGGGGGCACCTCACCCTCCAGAAGGCAGGGGAGGAGATGGTAGGGACTGCAGCACTGCTCCCCACCTGAACCTTGCCTTCTTTCCTGGTGGTGCTGAAATATGCTAAATTCCTGAAAAAGTACCTCTGAATGTACAAACCCCAGAAATCACGTCAGGGGTCTTGGTGTTCACACCCCTGAAAATGACAGAAGTGCAGTAGCCCTCAGCGAATTCACTGAGCTCACACTGCAGCAGCAGAGGCTTTCCAGCACATGCTCTAGAGAACTTTTCTAGAATTCCTCAGCATGAACTGCTTCAGGCAAAGCACAGTGACAAAATCCAAACCCAGGATCATATATGTGCCGCTTTGGAACAGTAAAGTTGTTTGCATAACTGAAAAAAACCTGATGATATTAAAAAATAAAATATTCACAAAGCGAGGAAATGGCTGTGTATTATATCATACGTTCAGTGCTATTGCACACTTAGTTAAAATGTGTAACTGATTCTTGACATTGTTTACAGTACATTTTAAAAGAAATCCAACATGCCCTCCCTGCCCCCCCCCCCCCTTTATTTTAACTGCAAACCTTTTGCTTTTGTTTAGTAGTATAACCACTCAGATTTTTATATTTCAAGGATTATTTTTGGACTAACTGCTAGAAACTTTCCTAAAGTCTCTTTTAAATCCAGTTCCTGTCATTCAGGTGAAGCCTTTTTTCCCCCTTCGATTTGCTGTTTGTATTTACAAAGGGCATAGCATCCAGATCATTGAAAACAGAAAATCTGCCTATTTAAAAGCACAGGAACAAATCCTGCCTCCAGCTATGTGTGCACCTGGTGAGCAGGGGAAGGGTGTGACTATGCTAACGCGCGTGTGAGCATGCATGAGCGAACACGGTTCTGATTCAGCCTACTTTTGGAGGACATAAGCTTCACTAGAGATAATCAGATGCCTGAAGTTAAGCCCTTGCCTCAGTTAGGTGATGCCGAGTGCCACAGGCATTTGCAGCCTGGCTTTTGCAGTTGTGCTCATCCTTGCAGGGTGCCATTTGCACAAGTATTTCTGTTGGTGAACTGTGCATTGAAAGAGAACCATCACCTTCAGATTTCTCCTTTGTCTGAGAGCATCTCAGAATGCTACTGCTTAAGGTAATACTGCCCCTTTATTTTCTGCTTACTTCTTGCATTTATAGCACTTTGCCTGTTTTCAGATTAACTCAAAGATTTTTTCCTCAATAAATGTTTTTTCAACATGTGTGAGAGAGGAAAGCACTTTAAAACCAGAAGTCATGTTTGTAAAACTTCCGGTTTTACAAAAAATGCCAGAGAACACAGAAAAAAATTAGATCCTGTATCGATCTATAATTTCTTGGCATAACATTGACCAGTTGTCAAGTGGAAAGAAAGGAGAGGCATTTCAGAATGGTTTGGTAATGAAATCAGTTGCATACACAAGTGTTTGCAGGCTTGGGAACTTGTGTCCTAGCTCTCTGTTACTGCCAAAGTGGATGTCTTTGGCAAAACCTCAGACTGGTGTTGCTTACAGTGGGAATTTGCCTGACGTGCTTGGTTTTGGAGAACTGTGTCTAGATTTCATCATCATCTTTTCCCCACCTCTAGGGGCTTAAAGACAGAATTATTTGTCAGTTTGGAAAACCTGGTCACTTTACCTTGAGTGAGTGTGTAAAATTTGTCTTCTACATCTCCCTGAAGAAGAAGAGCATGGTTCTAAAATCTCATAGTGGCTTTTTACTTAATATCATTAAATATGAGATATTTCTCAGATGTGGTTTAGATTGTGTTGCATTTTATGTACAATGCCTATTCTGATACATTTTAAAAGATAAAGGAATATATTCTGTGACCAAGCCAAATTATTTTAAGTCAGGCTTGGATTTGGTTCATTATCATTATAGAATCTGCATTTTTAAGTTAACTTTTGAATAACATAGTTGATTCTGTAATGATGTAAGCATATGGTATTTGCCAAAAGCTCTATTACATAAGGCTGGTTTAGGATACAGCCCAATTCATGAGAATCTTGATAGCAGATTATTCCTTTCAATAACTTCCATTATTTAATTAGACACATGTGTTGATTATGAATGTAATACTATGGAGAATGAAGTCAATGTTAAAATCCCATTATTTTAAATTAGGCAGGAGCACACCCATAATGTGTAGCCAGGAAATATTGTGTCCTTAACAACATCTATACTGATAGCAGTATGTTTCTTCACATTAAAAAAAAAAAAAAAAAAGGAAAAAAAAAAGAAAAAAAGAGAAAAAAAAAAAGGAAAAATTCAGAATGTCCTTATACTATTATTACAATTATACAGTTTTTGCTCATTTGGGAGCTAATAGCACTGTTGTGTAACATACAGGGAGAAGGCATGTTTAAACACACCAGCAAGTACTCAGGTGAGCTTAAAGTTTAACTTTGAGTTTGGGAACATTTTCAAATGAAATGAAACGAGGAATTTCTAGGAAATACTGAGCCAAACCAAAAAGAATTACTTCAGCATGGTAATTTTATGTTTCACTTCCCTCTATGTGCTGAGAGATTTTTAACAAAGGCAAAGATCAAAGTTAAAACGTGGGTTTTGTAAGAACACCTTACTGATTTTGGTCACTTTCATAGATTTAATTTTATCTCTAAGAAGGAACAAAAGCACCCCACCGAGAACTGGGCAGCAGGAAAGAGGGGACCAGTAGGACAGAACCTATCCAGCTCGGGAGATTTAGCTGTATAATGAGTACATCAGAAGTGAGAGACTGGAAGTTGATGCTTTATTTCAAATTAAATCATGGTACTCACTCTGAATACCTGCCCAGCCTGCTGTGGAGGGCTGCGGAAGGCTCAGGCGTTGTGCTCTGGTGTTCACCGGGCCCAGTGGTAGCTGTGAATCTGTGCCAGTCCCTCATAGATATGGTGACTGTGTCTGCCCTCGGTTTGGCAGGGGTGTTTTTAATAGCATGCTCATTACACAGAAATATTTTCATTTGACAGACAATTTAAATGATCGTATAAAAGCTGCAATTACCATCAGGACAAATCCAGCTCTGATTGACTCCCACGTTTGCTCCCAAAGTTTGACTCTGAACTAAGAGACAAGAAGGATTTTTACCCTTCTTTTCTTCTTTTTTTATGTAGGCTCTTCCCTCTTATTGCTGTCTCCCATGCTAACATACTGAAGAACATCTCAAACTCCTGCTGTCTTAGTCTTGCCCAAAAGTCACTGTTGGGAAGTACTATTAGCATCTGATGGGGGACTGAGGAACAGAGAAAACCACTGACTTGTGTAAGTTAAGACAGGAAGGAAACCTCTAGAGAAGCTGAGGCAGGAAAGTAGGTAGAATTGTAGGTAGAATAGTAATGTAGAATTATCTTTCTGAATGCCCAAAAATCCTGAGGAAAACAGGTTCTTTTTTTTTTTTAATGCCTAAATAGGTTAGAGAGGTAAGCCTCATGTGAAAATAAAATTAAAATCACAGCTTTGAAATTGGGACCCTTAATTATGATGCTAATTCTGAAAATATTCCTTTTGTCAATGTTGTTAATTTATACATTAGTAACTTACTTGTTTATCTGTCTGCTCATGTTGTTGTTTGTTTGTGAAATCCAATGATTTTTGTCTGCAACCATTTCTTGCGAAACAGGGAAGGAATCAGAATTATTTGGATCATCTGCCTTGAGCATCCTGGTCACAATATGAAGGAGGTTGCCTTGGTCACCTTGGTCAAGCCAGCTTGTGAGGTCAGCTGGCTGCTTTAAAGCATCCTTGTCACTTCAGCCTGTCCTCTCAGTCCCCAGAGAAACAGAGGAACAGGGCTGAGAAACTCTCAGAATTTGCACTGAGGGCAATGCGGGAATGGCCATTTGTTGGGGGTTTTCAATTTCCTCTGAATGTGCAAGCTAGACAGACGTTTTGCATCTTAAAGTAGCTTTTAATGATTTTCTGAGAGCTGAAATGTATTGCAAACATTTTGCTGGTATGTGTTAGTGCTCTTTAATGACAATTATGATGTAATAACTGTTAACATTATCTTAGAAGGCTGTGATGTGTCTCGTTGCACACATCCTATTGGCATTAATCAGGAGACAAGCTTAATCTCAACCCAAACATGTCAGGGGAGTGGCTGGGGTGGAGGTGTGACTGGAGATAAAAAGGAAAGGCTGCTGCTTTCTAGGAAGGAAAGGAAGATCTCCAGCCCCATCACCCCACTGTGGGGTGGCCTCTGTGTCAGAGGTGGGCTCTCAGCCGTCCTCTCACCCGGGCAAGACCCAGCTCACTTCATGTGCCTTGTGAGACGCCCAAGCATCTGGGTCTTGTCTTCTTTTATAAGAAACAGCAGCAGAGAAAAACACCTTAGAGACTTTAAATCAATGCATCTAAAATATGAATTGCTTCATTTTTCTTATTATTCTTCATTCAAAATATAGGATATCTAATCCTTCTTATCTGCATCCCAGTTACAGACAGGTAGTCAGACAAGAAGAGCTCAGATTTTTTTGCTTGAGGTACTATGAGGGAAGCACCTAGGAAAATGCAGAAGGTGGAATCTTCAAAACTAATTAATTTAGATTAAATCTCAATGGAAATATTGCTGCTGAGTTATCTCCAGCGTTGTCCAAGAGATTTTGGAGCAGGTCACTTTGCTTTCGAGGAAGAAAGCACACAAAATCCACAGATAAAAATGTGACACTTATATAGCTCCTAAATTTTTCCTAAATTTCTTGACTCTAGACTTCTGGGGATTTTTCTCATAATGAAAGGTAATTCTGTCTTTTTGTTAAAATGCAGCAAAAATATACAGGGAAAATTTCACTAGTTGTGATAATTATCAGTTTTATTAAAATTCCATTTAATGTATGGCTAATGAGATACCTGATCTAGCTGACCTCCTGATCTAATCCTGTCACAGTAGTTTTGAAGGTAATTCTTAAATGGACACAAAGAGATTGCAGACATTTTAGATCATTGAACACTTTGTTTCTCTCCTACTGTTCATTTCCTCATACTTCCAATAGTCTATAAATATTTACTTTATGTGGAGCAGGTTACTAGTTTTAAATCTGAAAGTTTCCAGAAAGGGATTTCCTAATCAAACCTTGATGTATTTTTCACCAGCTTGAGTGTAAACCTTGCATGCCTCTGTCCCGGATGTCCTGAATCCCAATGTCTTTTGGAGGGATTCGGAACTAGTTCTGCCTGATCCCCCTGCCCAGCGTTAGAGCTGAGTGCCTCTTCTCTGAGTGGCTACAGATGGGGTTGAAAGGCTGCAGAGACCTCGCTCAGACAGGACCTGTGATTTGGAGACTGGCCAGGTGTGGCATCTGCAGGTAGGTCTGAGGTGCTGGCATCACTTGGGCTTGCAGCAGGACACAGGTGACAAAGCTTTGAGGAAGGCTGAAAGCTCTGTCTTAACCAGGTTTGACCTGAGCTGCTGGAGATGAGAGGCGTTCAGAGAAGCTGAAAGACTGACTCAGATAGAGGGGTAAATTGTGCCTTGTGTATGCTGGAACTCATTTTAGATGGCTGCCTGTTTCCTGCCCTGGCTGATGGTATAAATTACACCTCCCCACAGTGTGACCTGAGTAACCAGCTCACATGTGGACACCTGAAATTGGGCACCTCCAGGTGGCTGTCTTCATCGTGCAGCGTCTGGAATGGCAAAAGAGCTGAGACTTTATGTGTGGGCAAGATTATCTCAGGAGAGAGAACAGTGAGAGGGAATAAGAGTCAGAGCCGTGTGGAGAGCGGGAGAAGGAGAAGTGAAGATCACACTGAGGACTGGTCAGGAGAAGAAGGAAGAGGTACAGCCACAGACACGAATTTTTAAGAAGAGCACTCTAGCTGCCACAGAGTCTAACCAGTTGCTTTGGAAGGTGGTGACATGCTGAGTTAGCCAACTGTGCAGCTCTTGCTCTGAGAGGCAGCTAGAAATCCCGGCAGCTAGGAAATCCCAGCAGCTAGGAAATCCCAGCACCGGTTCTGCTGATAGCAGCTCCATTTGTGTATTCACAGCCCCACATGGCCTGGTGTTTATTGAAGGGCTCATAGAATAAGGGAGGAAAGCTCATATTGGATGCAGAAAAGATTGAAATTGACATACTGAGTTTAAATAAGATTACACTAATTAATCATCCTCCTGGGAATCTGACGGATCCTGACGGATGCGATCTATCCAATCACATTAATCTTCTCAATGTGATGGCAACTCTGCGTGGGCCACCCGGCTCCCCTGGGCACAGAGCCAGCAGCTGGGAGATGGCCACAGCCCCAGCCCTGGGACGGAGCAAAGCAGCCTGTGAGCAGCCTCGTCGCGGGTGCAAAGGCAGTGGCAGCCAGGGAATTCAAAGGAAACCACTTGCTAAATTCTGCATGACCTTTTCCTTCATTTACAATAGGGATGTGGTGTTTCCTGGGGAAGAGTAGCATAGGACAAGGGTATTTCTCCCTTTAGGTATTCTTAGCAGTTCTGCATTCTTATTATTTCAAAAAACATAATGCAGATATATTTGCACGTACATAGAGACATATTTTGTATTTTCCAGATAAGGAGCTTTTTATTAAAGAGATCTGATATGAGCAAAAATAGGCCTAACATCCAATATTTTTTCTAAATAACAAAGTCAATATTTTCTAAACAAAAATGAAATAGGGAGAAATTGCCATTTGTTTTTTGACTTTACTTTTACCACTGTAAATGAAAATTGGTTTGGAAGACTGGCTGATTTTTGGATGAGATGTTCTGGTTTCAGGGTGTGATCACATCTGAGTTCAGAACCCTTCGCAAGCCTCTGCAGACACCCCAGTACTGAGCACCCAAGACCACGACAGATGCTTCAAGGGAAGCCTGCTCCATATCTTTATGCCAGTTTCTGCCTTTTCTTTGGAAAATAACATTTCCTTGACAGGTTTTAGAAATAAAGGCGATATGTCAAATAATTCCCCAAATTTTTCAGCCTGAGGTGAAAAATATTTTAGTGATATGCAATATCATAAAATATAATGATATTTTAAAAGAGCATTAATGTTTTAGGGTGCAATACTAAGAAAACTAGGACACTGCCACCTCGTGGATTCTGAGATGATATCTAGATCATATTTTATCATTATTTAGATAGTGGTTTAAGTGGGTTTTGCACTTCATGGCCAAATAATAGCTCATTTCTCACCACAGAATTTTGAAATATAGAATCCCCATTTTTGTTAACATTTAAACTTCTACTGATATAGACATGCTCTTACTATGATTTATGTAAGCAACTCCCTAAGTACCTAAGACTTCCTTTCTGTTTGAAAGTTAGGAGACTTTCTCACATAAGCAGTGTAGTAGTCTAAACTTGACAATTCTTCCCTCTACAGCATCCACAAAAGTTAATGCTGAATTGAGATGTAGTGATACTTGCAAATTATGCCTGGAATTTATTTCTTCTTAAATTGTTGAAGACTGCTATTATAAGGAATGAAAAACTTCTCCATTGGTCATTGTAATATAAATTGAATTTCATTATTTACCTCTGAGAAAGTCTGGGTATGTGCATCGGGGGAATCCTTTTACTTGTGTTCTTCTGAAGTGCTCTATTCTATTGGACCCAATGAATCAAGGAAAAGTGAAAAAAGTCAAAGAATCTGTTTTTTTTCTGAAGCGTCTGAATCATTCCTTCAGCACATCATCAGTGACTGCCTAATGAGTCAAGGCATGAGAAAAAAATTCCAAACAGATTATGGCAACTTCAGAGCTGTCTTTGCTTTTTGAATTTACCAAGAACAGCACAAGGATTCCAAATCCCATACATGTGGGGACCAATATCTGAAGCAGAGCTCCAGTAAAACATTGCTGCAGCTTGATGTGCAGCATGGATTGGTTCTGAGACCAAACTGTCAGCAGCTGTAATAACCAGTGATATCAATATTTGTATCAAGGCATCTCTTCCCCTTAGGGGAATGAAAAATAACACTTCTGCCTATTTAAAATCAGTTATGAAGACGATTGTGAAAGAAGAGTTGTGCTGTACAAAGAGGAAGCTAGGGAGAGGGCCTTAAACCCCAAAAATAGACAATGTCTGAAGACTGCTGTAGTAGAAAAATGAGAAGACAGACATGATCACTGAAATAAACTCCATTATGGTTTCGTATTTAAGGCTAGACAGTGATTCATACTGTTTCACTAAACTCAGCATGCTGCAAAAGGCACTTGAAATAATTAACACTTAGAATTAAACTACTTAGATTTCACATCATCAAACATTTAACTTTCTGTAATTCCCTCTGCAGCTGTGATTTATTTGCATTTATTATTTTCTCTATTTACCAGTTCTCATTTTCTTTTTAAGTTGTTCATACTTCCTTCATCTGTAAATCTGAACACTGACTTATTGTTTTGGCTTTAGCTCTTGCACCTTTCTCATACTAACACTTCTGGCTAGTTAAAAAAATGCTTTGCATCAAATACAGTTTATAAATTGCTAAAAGGAGTTTTCTGTTTAATTTTAATCATTGCTTTCACCGTGCTTATTAGTCACAAAATGCATGCTCATTACTGCAGTTTGATTGATATTGGAAAAATGTTACTAGATATATTTTTCCTATTTGTTAAAAAGAATTTTGCTTTGATAGTGCTTAAGAAAAAACACATGTGAAGAGGAAGTCTCCTTGTATTCTAAGCTTATATCAAGAAATATAGATCAGAGTCCCCAATATGACAAAGCTGGAGAATTTGTGGACACAAAGGCCTGATAGATAACTTGAGAAGAATGGCCCTGGGGCATATTAGAAAATTCACCAGCTTTGACAAAATGGACTTGGAAGTTATGGTTTCACTGGGAAATTTTAGAAAGTGTTTGTAGTCATAGGAATGAAGCAGATCCAGGGAGAGACACTGACTACGTAAGTGTATAAAAAATGCCACATTGGATGAGGACAGAAGTCCAAGAAACCCATCAAACTTCTGAGAGTCACCCACAACATATGTCTGGGGAAAAAGCACAAGAACACGGCAAACATACAAAGACATTTTTCCCTGTTTTGGTAGGAAGCTTCCAAAAGTCTGCTACTGGAAGTCTTCCTGAGCCATTTCCTGATTCCTCAGAGTTTTGTTTCATTGCTCTTGATGGACATTTCTTCCATCCGTTTTTCCTCTCATTTTTTGCACTTGAATCAATATGGCCTTCAGTGTCCTCTGCCAATGAGTTCCACTATTTATCTAAAATCTGTGCAGAAAATACCGTTCAGCACTTGCTCCTGTACATTTTAACCTCTCTGCCTTGTCATTTTGTTTGTTTTCTTCTCCTGTATTTTTAGAAATGTTGAATATTCTTTTCCCTACGTTGTTTTCTCAGTGATACTTTAATTTCTTTGTAAGCCTTACATTTTCTCCTTGTTGTCACTTTTTCAAGCTGGCAAATCATCATCCTTGTCAGTGTATTCAAAACATTTGTGTAGTTCCACCATGTTTCAGTATCAGTCCCAGAAGCCCATAAAAACAAATCTTTTCAAAACCAATAAATTTTTCTTAAAACTAATATAATATTTCAGATTTTGAGAATGTGCAAATTTCTTTTGAAGTATGTTTTCATTCAAAGCTAGCCTAAGAGTTGGTCACTCAGGTCTCAGAAGCCAAATTAATGCAAAGTGGTTGTGAACTGCACACCCACATGTGCACAATGGTTTCTTCATTGTTTTTAAAATTTATTTCATGTATTTGACTGTGAAGCTCCTAACTCTTGTGCTTTCCCAGTCAATTTGGGAAAAATCTGTTTATCCCTCAAGGGAAATTATGGGAAAACACTAGCAGACTATCAGATTTTGACTGAGTTAGTCAGCATCCTCCCTGCAAAATACCAGGTTAAGAAAAACAAAACAGGTCTAACTGCAGTCTTCAGGTGGATAATTTACTTGCTCTCAAGGTACTTCCAAAGGAGGGTAATTTTTTTTGTTTGTGTGTGTAGGTGGACTTGAGGGTTAAAATTTGAATAAGAGCTTTGGTTTTTACCGCTGTGGCTTTACAGGATACTCTGGTGAACATTTTTACTAACCTACCGAAAATGCTGCTATTATTACTCTTTCTGTGCTTACTATTTGTTGAAATAGTTATTAGTGAGAAGATTGCCCTGTACATGCTTAGATTAAAACCTGGAATAATGGCAGAATCTGCTAGTCAACACCTCTGAACAGAACAGGGGACTCAGAAGAAACTAAGGACTTGGATCTGCCTCCTGTTGATACCCACCAGAGTTGTTAAGCTGACATAAGTCCCCAAATTTCATTGGTAAGCTGCTTTTCATAGAGCTCACCACCTCAGAATTCAAAACATATAGCTCAAGCTCCTGTAATTGCTGGAAATGAAATTTACCTCACCTATTTCTGAGAGTGTGAAGGCCTGGTGTGTAATATAAACTAGCCAAATCCTCTCTGTAGTCAATAATGAGAGAGGGAGCCTTCTGGAGAGGAGCCAGTCCACCTTTTTCAGACTCCACTTTTATCATGTCCTCAGCAGAAATTTAGCATTCTTGCTAGGTGAATCCCATCCTGAGAGCCACATGGACTGATAAACAAATGGAAAACAAACTTCCTTGCAAAAGGAACAGCAAAAAAGGAACCCAAGGGAAAACCTGCCAGATAACCTGACCGGTCCCATTATTCTCCTCAAGGCAACTGGAATCAGCTTGTAGCTGCACTTCTTGCTCGAAGCGAAAAGTCTAGGAGTGGAAGGATGGTCATTACTCAAAGTCCTAAAAGCAGTACCTCCCAAAACGGTGTTACTTTAAAAGATTAAGTCAGCAGTAATCCTCCGAGAGCAGATACCAAACATTGTTCATGCCTCTGTTGTTTTGCCTCTTCAGCTTTCCCTTGGCATTTTTCAGAACTGGCATATATTTACCTCCCAGCAGCTCTGTGGGTGGATGCATGGACCTGTGCTCTGGCGTGGCTGATTTCACAGGCAGGATGAAGTCAGGTGCCAATAACAGCACCCTCAGAAGGTTCCATCATTTTGTCTTCATTTCCTTCCCCTGGGAGCACACCTTACCTGTCAAGGATCAGGTTTGGTCAAAGGCACGTAGAGCCTGCGTGGCTGTGCTGCAGGGCAAGGTGTCACAACGTGGGAAATAGTCTGTGTGGGGCTGACTTCTTTTTTGGGCAGTGGCTCTGCATCTCAAGGCTGGCTCCCAGCACTGCAAAATAGAAATAACTGGTTAATGCAATGCTTCACATAAACTGAAGAAACTACCACAATACTTTGTTCACGGTAATATAAATCACAGCACAGGACTAGGGGGATTATCATCAGCACGTTAACATGACAGTATTTATTTTTTGAAATTGCCTTTATGCTTAGTTCTCCAAACACACTCATATGCATATATACATACACCTTTTTTCCCAGATGAAGGGAATGGATTTTGCTAGATGGCTGCTTGAGTAGTGTGGCTTTGAACGTGAAGACTAGAGAACTTCTTAAGTTATACAGGTACATAATATAACCCTGGCATTATTATTTCTTGGCCTTTTGTACAGCTAAAATTCTGATTAAGTTTAGGCTGTAATGATGCATTTAAGTTCATGGATAAGACTTTGATGATTGACTATTCTATCTTGCTTTTTGTAGAAGCATTTTTCTTTTTTCTTCAAGAAAGATTCGACATGAACATGAGTTATTTCAGGCAGTCATAGCATAAGAAATTCAGAAATTTTAGTTATTTATAATCTTCATTCAGGGAGGGTTTGTTTTAAATTTTACGCCCTGAAGCAATGTGACTCTAAGTATGAACTTATCTTTCTTAATGAAGAATTACATTCTCCCGAACACTCTTGCACCAATTACCTGAGGTGCTCTGAGAGAGGTATTTCTCAGAGCAAAACTGGAACCGGTCAAGGGAGATATGAGAAGGTACAAGGTGTGACAGTGTTTCTCTGGTCTGAACATGTTCCATGGAAACTGGGCTAAGACTCTTGAAATGGTTTCAGAAGACAGCAGTTGATGAATAGTTCCAGTACTGAACATCTTCATGTTTTCCACCACACAAGTTAATTATCAGTGCTCTTGGCAATAAGGAGCTTCCCTTCTTGTAATAAGCTTCATTATGAACTTTAAGACTGCCAGGAACATTAAGTATTTTGACCTGTTATAGTCCATGCCTCCTTAGCTCTGTTTTCAGTACTCAGCATAACTAAGCTAAATCTAGCTTGGAGAAACTTCTCAGGACTGGAAACACTCCCAGTGAATATAGTGGAGGCAAATCCTAGGATTATAGCATTCTCAAGACATTCAGAATTCACATCTTCTCTTTTCTTGGGATGGTTTTTTGCTTGATCAAATGCATATACAAAGAGTTTTAGGAGGAAAGTACAGTTTGGTTTGTATTGTGACAGTAAAAACATTATTTTCTATGCCATAAAATCATAAAATAATTTATGTTGGAAAAGATATTTAAGATCATTGAGTCCAACCATTAACCCAGCACTACCAAGTACACCACTAAAGCACATGCCTATGTACCACTGTTACACTTTTAAATAGGCCCAGGAATGGTGACTCCATCACTTTCCTGGGATCCTATCCATCATAACTTGGTCCTTTGTTTTTTTCTGGTTAGAGCTCTGCTTCATAGAGATTTCAAGAAAAAGGGTAAAACAATAGTCAATTGTATCATCAAAAGGAGACAGAGACCTAGCTGGTGCTCTGAGGACACTTTGCCGATTGTGCCATCCCTGGCTGCCAGGCTCCTCCTCTGAACTTCTGCAATGCACCCAAGACTGAGTGTGCAAACCATGCACACTCACTGCTTCCCTGCTTTCTGGGAGTAGGGAATGGAGTGCGGACATGGCAGGAGCATCACACTCCCTTTTCAGAAGTGGCCAGAAAACTTGGTTAGGAGTGTTACACACCACTGTGCATCCCTGTGTAGAGGGGAGTCAAAAGTTGGTTGATTACATTTGTTGAGATGGTTTGGCCTATTCTACTATAATTTCTATCTACAATATATATATAAATGTCAGTATTTTTTTAATAGGATGTGCATCGTATCTAAGAGGTAGTTGCTTTATTTCAAACTGAATATAACTGTAAAATGTACTGCTATAGATATTACTATTTATGTGATTGTAACAATGCCACATGTGCTGAAATGAAGGAAGAGTACAGATGTTCAACAGCATGAAGAAAAATTATAGAGTGCTTGGAGTTTACATTCTGAAGCTGGGAGTCAACCTGATGTTGGATAAAACAATACCATGACATATTCCTGTTGTTTCTAGTCAAGATGATTTCCTCTGCCTATCTATAGCCTACTTTAAAATGTACCTTTATTTTTTTTCTCTACTACCAGCTTTATTCAAATGTAAATCTATTGACTTTAGCAGACCTCTGATATTTATCTCATTTCCTCAGTGTATTTTCCAATCTTAGCATGACTTTTCTCTTCTGAAAAGCCCAAGGAAAAAGACCTGCTGAGGTTTATTTAGTATATGCAAACTGAAGATCAGAATCTGCAAAATGTTGGAGGCTGAAGGGGTGTTACTGGCTGCTGACCCTGTTCCAACATCCTTTCACAGGCCTCTGAAGTTAGCTTGTTACCAGATTTAGTACTGGGCTGAGTGAACCTATCCATCTGACATGCTACAGCCTTTACTATATTCTTGTGATTGCAGCTCTGTTGTTAAATTATTTGAATCCTCTCTTAGGAAGCCTAATCCAATTAAGCTAACTCTTAGAGTTTGAAAATACCAGCATGAATAACAAAACCCAGCGTAATTAACAATTATGTTTTTTTTCACAGTAAAAGATCAGTGACCAGAATAAAAAAAGAAACAAACCCAGTAGACTCCCTTCCTCCTTACTTTGAAATGATGTATGGCCAAACACAAGACAGAGAAATGGTCAGTCTTTTTACACATGACAAGCAAGTTCCTACTGGATTTATCACGGCAATACTTACGTGATGAGCCAGAAATCATGGAGGCATCCTAGGGAAGAATTTTTGTTTCTAGAGAGAATGGTTAAGGTCACTGGGTAAGCAAAGAAGAAGGCTTGTATTCATAGTGCTGCAACTAGAGCCTCAGATTAACATTTGAGGCTTTAATTTGAACAGTGTCAAATACCATAGTGCTTAGAAGCAGAAGTACAAATATTTGCACTCAGAATTAAAGCTTGTATTCTTTTACCAGAGCTTATGCACAGCTACATTTTAAAATACAGAAGCACAAGTGAGATCAATGTGGCAGCAAAGGATGCTAGAAAATAGGAAGGTACCATGTCCAGGGTACTGCCAGCCCTGTGGATTGGAAGCCTGGTACCCCTGGCTACACTAACAGCTGGGATCCCAAAGTCTAGTTTCTTGTAAGCAATCTGGAGATCTTTTCTTCTCTGTTTGTTTGGTAGCTTGGCAGCCCAGGGGAGCACCTGAGGTGAGGGAGTGGATCAACACTTAGATCCTTCCACTTGCCTGGTGGGATGGGATTCAGATCTCCCATTTCCAAGGTGTTTCTTCCCAGTTTCTCATTGTGCTTTTGCTTCCATTTGGCATCAAATAGACATTTATCACTGTAGGAGCAACATTTTGAGCTTTCATGTAGGCTTAGGAGAGGCAGTCTCTGTCTTGGAATAATTTATGCATGTGATCAGAAGTATCCTCCCATGGGGAGAACTGACAGTGCCTTTATATAGATGACCCAGCAGTCTGGTTGATAGAGTTGGAAAGTCAGAGGCTGTTGCTGGGAGAAAACTGATGCAACTGAACCCTTGATCCGGCTGCATATGGCTCTCTTGCTGTTTTACTTCTCTTGACAGGAAAACACCCTTGCCATTCCAAATAAGTACAAAATAAGTACTTAATTAGAACATTAGTAAGAATACCAACATCTTCATGACAGCATGGTTTTTGTGGGATTAAATGCATTTTGAGTTACCAAGTGAGCTCTCAAAGGATGGGCAAAGACCACACTATTGTGGTGCTAGGCATGGAGCAGTGCTGCTAAGATTTAAATGAAAGATGTGTGCTCAAATAGCTCAGTGCTGCCAAAACGCAGGTGGTTCTGGGATACTCATCTGCAGAAATGTAGAAAGCAGGAAGCTTTTTTGTGTGTATCTCTAGTGTTAAATGGAGGTTTGAAGGATGTTAATTTGGGACTTCAGGAGTCAGCTGGAAAATGTAGTTCCTGTTGTGAAAGTGGTAATTGGAGGCAAAAAGCTTTTTCACACAGTCAGATTGAGTGCTCAGTTACTTGGATTGTGTGCATGCATATTTCACATAATGCAAAGTGCCTCACAATTGTACCCATGCAGTTGTGGGCATCAAATTGTAAAGAATAGCTGTCTGACAACCTGCTTGGCCCTCAGCTGTTTTTCTAAGCCTACAAGGCAAATTTGGTTAGCATGGTGGGAGAGTAGCTACACCCAAGTAAACAGCCTGATTCAGTTTCTTTCCTTTGCCTAAATGAAATGTGCATAGAGGGAACAGCAACCCCCAGTGAGCAGAACACAGTATTCACAAACAGCATTACTGTAGAAATACACTGTGTTGTTGAGGAAGGCTATTTTTTTTCTTTTTTCACCCAAGATATAATGATCTTTCCCAAAGCATGATGCTCGTTCAACCTTCCCTGGCTGGCAATGCTGTGTAACCCCTAGTTTCCAAAGCTGATCCAAGGAATAGCTCTCTCATTGCCCTGATGGCTGTGACTTGTCCCAAACCCCATGGATTATCCAGGGAATGAAGCACAGCAGGATCTCCCAGGGAACACAGGGCAATGTCCTGCAAACTTCCCCAGGCTGAGGGTGCTTCTGCAGAACAATAAGCTGAGCCATATTTCACTGTCAGCACAGTGACAAATGGTGGCCCACTGAGCCCCTGAGCCGTATGTAACTTGGCTGGCAATCAATGGCAAAGGTCACGAATTGTCGTCTTACATTTTAAAGCTCAATGAGACGGTTTTGTGCCGTATTAGTCTCTGTGTATTGAGTTTCAGCGAAGAGGGGGCAGGGGAGGAGGAAAGAGATTTTTATCTGGAGTTAGGTGATGTTAAATGTTCTGAATAATTAGATAAGATTGTGTGTGAAACTCCGTAAAGAGGTCATGTTTTCGAATAAAATGTCTCTGATTCCCTCTGCCTCCTTGCCCCCCAGTACATACATGGATGCATGTGCACACACACACACACACACACACACACACACACACACACACACGCACTTACTTTTTAAGTGGTTCCGGGGCTTTTTAAAGAAGCCAGGCCTATAGCTCAAAACCCCCTTATTCTTTCTCAATGGGGCAATGAATCTGTATTCTGCACATTCTTTGAAGTCTCAAAAAGTAGCCATTGCAGATGCTTCTGCTCCTATTGAATTTCAGAAAAGGTATACAAACCCTACCAGGAATAGATGTATAAGGATACCCACAATGTAATCCTGACTCCATTTAGAAGAAACCTCGACCAAATTGAGCCATGCAAAAAGCTGATGTGAGGATGTGATTATGCAGGTACGTGCCCACAAGCTGCAAGAGGACCAGCCTTATTCCTTCTGCTCAAAACCTAGCCCACCTTCACCCCAAGACTGCTCCTAATGGGAAGAAGACATTTTCCTGAGTAAAATGGTATTTTGAACATTTCTGATATTCATATCATCTCACTTCCCTAGCTGCTGTCACATCAATGTTATTGAATTGGGATCTGTGATAGTTTATCAGGCAGAATGCCTGAAGGCTCTGGTAAGCAAACATATTACTGAGATAGAAACAACAGCGAAATCACAAGAAAATCACGAAGATGAAGAACGATTTAAAGATGGTGCCACCACTCCAGAGGTCTGCCAGTCTGGGAGAACCATCACTTAGCTTTTTTAGTTCATTACAATCCAGTGAATCTGGTATCAGTGGAAAGTATATCTAGGGATGGAATTGCAGTCACTCTTTACAGACTGATGTCTTCTATATCCAAGTAAGTTTGTCTTCTGCACTCCACTTCCTGCAGAGGGAAACATGGGGTGCACCCAGAGGAGCTGTCATATGGAGTGATAACCTGAGCAACCTTCTTCCACTGTGTGGGTGGTAGGACCAAACAGGGAGGCTGTGTGCTCCTTTCCTGCAGAGGTGTTGGTTGATGGCTCCCATGAGCAATGGGGTTACAGTCTCTCGAGCGGTTTCATTGCATTTTGTTCCTCATATATCTGCTTGGCAATAGTTTTTCTTGCTCTGGGACCTGATTACTATGGAAAAAGGTGAAGCGTGGAACTTTGTCTCAGCTGTGTGCTGCAGTTGACTGTGACTGGAACTCCAGGACACAGGTGAATGAATTGTCCCCTCAGTCAGTGCTCTCTCATCACTAATTCAGGGCACCCACAGGGCAGCTTCCCTACAGGTGGTCATGGTACCTGTAGGGAAGGTAGAGTATGGTGGTCTCCCATACTCTACAACCATAGAGACCACCATACTCTACCAAAAACTGATGAAAAAGGTAGTAAGTGGAAGCAGCCATCACTATTTACTTCCACATTTGTTTTTCCAGTGCAAATACTTTCTGAGTATGAATACAGGAATGTTAGACATGACATTGTTATTGGTTCCTTCAGGCTCATACTTGTTTCTGAATCACCAAACTGTTAGATGAAGAGCGATGTATGCTGAACAAATCCAGCACCTGGTTGATACGAACGGGTGTGCAAGGCCTCAGGTCAGGGCAGGACTCTGCAGGGTGTGTGGAATGGACTGTCAGATGGCACTCACATGTAAGCAGTTCTTGTAGAAGATGTTGAACAGGAATAACATCAAACCATGCTCCTTCTGACGGGAATTTTACACTTTGTATTGATGTGCCCTTGAGGAATTAAATAGTGTTTGAAAATATCCATACAAACACACTTAGTGCTGCTGAGGGAGCGGAGGGAGGACGCAGAGATAGGTGGGCACTCTCTCTTTCCCTGACTGCCGTGCAATGAGACGAAGCAAGTGAACAAAGCCAGTGATCACTGCTATACCCAAGGATACTTTAAAACAAAGAGAAAGATAATACTTTTGAAGCCAGGGCTATAATTACTATTTATTTCAACAGCAATTTGCCTTATTATGGTGCACAGCATTTGTTACCTAGGCAACAGATTTCTGTAGAGGCTCGGCTCAAGTGAAAGTAAATCAGGGAAGATCTAACATCAATATCAATAATATATTTTAAAACCAAAAGACTAGTCAGCGATTTCACCTAGGAGTTATATTTTATTGTTGTTGTCATTGGCAGATACAAACAACATTTTGCATCTAAGTAAGACCTTTCACTACTGTGCCTGACTTATCTTCTTCATATACATTTGCAAATAAAGAGAATTTTGCAGAGTTCTGCTCTTGTAATTGTAGGCATGGACAAGTGACATGCAATACACTGCTGCAGCCATGTGTAGGAGAAGCACTGCACATGTCTAACCTGATATTTTAATTTCAAGCTCTTATTCAAGGCCAGCCTCTAAGCTGTTTATGAGCTGGTATGTGCTTTGCTGTGGGCTCAGTGTACACCTGGGGAGAAAAGTTTGGGTTGGCTCCCTGTCATGGCACCTGCGCTCTCTTGGGTGAGTTGCATATTTGAGCACGGGGGAGGTTGGGCTCCATCCAGAGCTTATTTATGGATTGCCCTAAGCTCAGGCGCTTTGAGTGAATCTGTTAGGCAGGGATATGTATGGAAAGCATTTATCCATGGATGGAGAGCATGATACGATGCTTAATGTCCTTGTACTTGTCTGCAAGCCTGTCTTAATCTCACAGCATAAGCAGAGGTCAAACACCATTTTATGAATTCATAAATAGTTGTGTGGTTTGATGATTTTCCTATCCATTGGCAAATAACTAAATTAAAGGACTGAAAATTTACAAAACAGATTTAGGGAGCAGCGTGCAGATGTACTTTCAAATATAGTTTTTGGGGGATAAAGTGCTGTATTTCAGGACTTGCTTTTATTTGGAGAAACACTGGGAATGTAAATCAGTGAGGATTAAAATTTTTAGGAAAGGAGTCTGACTCCAACAGATATTTTAGAGTTCAAGGCAGAATGAATATAGAAAAACAGGGTGAAGCATTATAAACTATAAATACATTAATCTCTTTCTAAATTCTGCTTAAAAAAATGCTAGTCAAGAAACACTAGACAGCTTGTAATGAACCATTGATCATTCTAATGGGTTTTTTTCACCTTTTCTCATTTGATTTTTTTTTTCCTTTTTGTAAGTACAGACCAAAAAAAGAAACTGAACAAAATGTTCTGTCTTGAAAGTTTGTATGGGTCTAGAAAAAGCAAAATGAAGTTTGTAGTGAAGAACAATGTAGGAAGGTTCAAATATTCCCCCTTTTTAGGCAACTTTTCCACTACAATCTTAATGGGGGATATCCCCTGAAGATTTTTGACCTGTTATATAGATTTGACTGGCTATCGTAGGTTTTCCTTTTGAGATTGAGCTCTTCTACCCTTGGCAAGCCACTGCCTTTATTATCTAACCTTTCCTTTGTCTACGTCAGTGAGCCTTTCTCCATCCCAGGGCTGCTGAAGCCCTAGGACAGTTTAGCAATTATGGATGAGCTCCGCAGCAGCTTCGTGGCTGCCTGTCCATCGTGGGTGCCTGTCCTTTGCCCCCCTCTGCAAAGGCAGCACTGGGGTAGGGTGCCAGCCTGCAGGGCTGGAACTCGCTGCTCAGACAGGCACACACCTTCTGGTGACGCTCTTCACAGCTGTGCCATTGTCTTTTATCCTGCCTCTCACATAGTCCCTGAGAGCACTGAAAAATCACTGAGAGAACAGAAACCTTCTGACTGTTAGAGTCATTGGGTGGAAAATATTTTGCTGGGAAAACTTATTTAAGATGTTGCAATATGACCCTAAGGTAATGCCCACTTTCTGAGAGCCTTTACAAGTTCACAGCTGCCAATAAATGGCACAGTGGTAAACAAGCCCAGCTGCCCGACGTTGAGTGAAAAAGAACTATTTAGTAATCTGCAAGAACTTGGAGTTGCCGTGCCACACTCAGGTTATCCAACATGCGCTTGGGGAATTTGCATCAGTTTGTGCAGAAAATGTCGGAGGCTTTTCTTGGTAATATGCATCCTGTCTGTTGATTTGGTATTTCTAATAATGCCAGCAATCAAATCTAGGAAAGACCATTCCATTTTCATACAGATGGAGAAAGAGGTACACATGTTGAATCATTCACTTGTTGGCAAAAGAAAGGAGTTTTACTTAACTTTGGCAAAAATAGGCATTTATTAGTTGCTAAGTTTCCCCAAATCCTTCCTATTACTTCCTTCACAGAGTCTCAGGGTGGTGCAGGACTTTGGAGGTAACAGGTTTTGGATGAGGTGTTTTCACTGGCATCTGTGACTGTTAATGATTTGCAAAGGTCTCCTGGTTCTTTTTTTTCCGAGAATATCCTGGCTGTGTCTCAATTTTATAACTTATAATTTTATAATGCAAATTCCCCACTTTGGTTTTAATAAGCCATTGAACTGTGTATGCCACTGGACTGTTGTTTTTGGAGCTGCTGAGAAATAATTTTTCTTAATGAAAATTATGCTTTATGATGAAAAATGAAGCTCATGTTTTCAATTGAAAATGGTTTTGTTTTGATACCTCAAGCGTCTCATGGGAGCAGTAGTCTGCATGCTTCATATTCCAAAGCCTTCAGCTGTGGGGGCTTCTTAAACAAACTGCTCCTCCCTTGACCTGCCGTGCGAGTTCCTGGCTGTAAGACTTGTCATATGATATCTGATCCAGATAGGAAACCTGGGCAACAGAGGGGAATGGAGACAGCTACAGCTTTCATGAGCTACCACAGGGACAATCCTGAAATGTTTTGGGTTTTTAAAGGAAAAAAGCCAAGGCAATGACAACCAAAAAAAACCCCAACAAAAAACCCAGAAAAAACCCCCCCAACGTTTCGGTTTCTGGCAATCTGTTGTGAGGGTTTGGCCTTGGCTGGATGCCAGGTTTTCACTAAACTTTCTTTATCACTTCTCAGCTGGACAACGGAGAGAAAATACAATGAATAGCTCATGGGTTGAGGCAAGGACAGGGAGAGATCACTCACCAATTACTGTCAGGGGCAAAACAGACTTGACTTTGGGAAATTAATTGAATTTTTCCCCAAGCAAGTCAGAGCCGGGTAATGAGAAATGAATCCAAATCTTATAAAAAACCTTCCCCCCACCCCTCTCCTCCTGGACTCAAATTCACTCCTGCTTTTTTCTCCCTCCCCACCGCAGTGGTGCCGGGGAACAGGGAAAGGGGATGTGGTCAGTACATTATCCATCTCCATTGATCATTCCTCCTTAGGAAGAGGACTCTTCATGCACTCCCCCTGCTCCCGTTTGGGTCCCTCCTGTGGGAAATAATGCTCCATGAACTTCGCCAATGTGAGCCTTTTCCACCAGCAGCAGTTCTTTATGAACTGCTCCAGTGTGGGTCTCATCCATGGGGTGCAGTCCTTCAGGAACAGGCTGCTCTGGCGTGGGTTCCCCACAGGGCCCCCAGTCCTGCCAGGAGCCTGCTCCTGCATGGGCTTCCCACAGGGTCACAGCTCCTTCAGGCTGCCCTGGCGTGAGCTCCTCCATGGGCTGCAGGTGGACGCTGCTCCAGCACCTGGAGCGCCTCTTCTCCCTCTTCTTCACTGGCCTGGGTGTCTGCAGAGCTCTTGCTCTCACAGTTTCACTCCTCTCTCAGACTGCCCAATTTCCTTTTACCCTTCTTAAATACATTATCCTACCACCATCACTGATGACTTAGCCTTGACCAGTGGAGCGTCCATCTTAGAGCTGGCTGGTGTTGGCTTCATCTGATGCAAGGGAAGCTTCTGGCAGCTTCTCAAAGAAGCCACCCTGTAGCCCTCTCCCTACCAAAACCTGGTCATGCAAACCCAATACACCTGCTTTTTGAAAAAGATGAAACTGTCTGGTAAATGGCTAGTTCTCACCAAGAATTTCATTTAGCTGAAAACTTACAAGAAAACAGTGATAAAAAGAGTTTGCATATCATTAACTGTTTTCCCTTTTTACAGAATGATGCTGTTTCTGCCAGAGAGCAGATCTGTGCTGCACCAGAGGAAGGTTTATAAGACATATGATTAGATGAAATTGCAAATGGCTGCACTTGAGATATACTATCAGAAAGCACTGACCACAAGGGAAACTAGGAAACATGAACTGACCATCTGCGCTTGAGGGATTAAACCGTCGTGCTGCATAAGAAACCTGTAGCACCTAAAAATACTGAGCATTCTGCATTACCTACAATTGCTTTCAAATTATTTCAGGTTGATTTTCAAGGTATTTGGACCAGAAGGTCTTGCAAGGGAGGCTTTTAAATTTCTTGGGTACTGGGTCATTAAGGTTTGGCATGACTGCCTCTTGAACGTCATCTGTTTTCCTATCTGTGTTCTCATTTTTACTCTATGGTCTTAGATCTTTTGAAAACTAAATATAATGTCTTTTTAAGTCAGAACCTGGCTTGTTGTTTTGGCTCTTCTATGGTAGTAGCAGGTCTTGACATTATGTTCTCAGACGCTCTCCTCTCCCTGTTTCAGCCGTCTCTTCAGTTCCCTCACATTGCTGTTTGCACAACTGGGACTTTCTCATGCTTTTGTGCTCTTTGTCATCGGTCTTTGAGTTCTCTGAGTTCATCTCTGAATATTTGCCTCCTCTTTTTACTGCAATAGGGTTTTGCAGTGCTAAAAAGAAGTTGGGGAGAAGTTTCCTTTTATCCAAACCGTGGATATAAATCCACTGGTTTATGGTATACTCCATGTCAAGTTTGCTTTCTTTGTGAGAATTGACGATTTTCCACATACAATAAAATCATTTGCTAGGCCTTATGGCTTTGTCTAAAATGCTTTCTGCCTTTATGATCTGTGTTAAACTTGTGTTTTCCATGTCAGTGAATTGCTTGGTGAGGTTTTCTCATTTTCTAGCTTCCCTATGTGTTACAAATGAGGGTATTTTAGATTGCTGGGGCAGCTTTGGGCACCGCAATATAAGAAAGACATTAAGCTATTAGAGAGTGTCCAAAGGGGGAGGGGGAAATGCACCACCACACTGTGTTCAATGCTTTCTGTGTCCATTTTCCTCATGCCTTTTTAACCACACAGCAGCTAAACAAGTTTTCTTCAAGTACTGGGAGTCAAGAAAAAATTTTTGCATTTTCAGGCCAATAAAGACCTTCTGTGTTACTTTAAAAATAGAAAGCACTGAAGAACAGGTGTTCTGAAAACTGGTGTTATTTAGGCATGTTAGTTGATTATTATCCTGAAAACAAACTATTGTTTTTGTTTTATTGTTATCTTCCAAGATACCTTATGTCTTTTGTCTCTCCCTCTCCTGCTCCTGTGAGACTGATGGAGCAGACACGATTCATTGGCTGATTCCTTTGATGTCAATGGGATGAAAGTCACAGCCAAATGGAGCTATGGGCTTTCAGGATGACTAGCTGTGTTATTTTCTGATTGCTTTAATAAAGCTACTATTGCAAATCTACAGCTACCAAGATAATTTTAATATAACAACAGTCTTTCTTCTAGTGGTATTCTGTAATTATATTGTGCCTAGGAAAATAAGTGCCTTCAGGGTATTTCTGGAGGCTGCTATTCTACAATATTAATTTTGATTAATAATCTGATAGGTAAACCTGTTTACCTGTAAGGCAGTCAGTTGGCTTCCTTTGTTAAACATTGCTATATCATGTAAAATCTACCTTTCATTCAAAGAACTTGAATTGGCTGAGAGGAAGTAACCAAACTGGCAGTTCTGCTCCAAAGTGTGAGTGCCTGAACTACAGCTTTGGCTCCCATGTTTGCTAACTCTGTGGGATGTGGCCAAATCTCAGATTCAGAGATGCTATTTTTAAGGGCCTAGAGATGTTTCATCTGCGTGAGCAAGTCAGGTTTGCTTCTCCCTGACTCATATCAGCTGTGTGGATTCTGCCTGTGTGTCCCGACAGTGCTGCTGCAGTTGGGTGTCCCTATAAGTGCCTATAAAGATTCTGCAGAACCACATGAAGAAAAGAACAGTAAATGTGCATTGTGATTAGAAAATAAGCAGGTATGCATCTACTTAAGGACCACAGCACCTTCTGCATAAAAAACATG
Source organism: Acanthornis magna (assembly GCA_036785705.1). Taxonomy (NCBI): domain Eukaryota; kingdom Metazoa; phylum Chordata; class Aves; order Passeriformes; family Acanthizidae; genus Acanthornis; species Acanthornis magna. Next base: position 21,322,913 of record JAWUZG010000001.1, read on the forward strand.
GTTGCTATGCAGACACAGTTTGGAGAACAAATGTACCTTTCAGGTGTTTTTTTGTTTATTAATCTGTTCTGTCCAACATAGATATGAATGTTGATTTTTGCCTCCCAGAAAAGAGTACTACAGTGATTGCAAATCTCTAGGTATTCTACATGTTTATTTAATCTTTTCCAAACAACCACCTAAAGCTTCCTGAACATTAAAATTAATCAATTTAGGTTTAATTGAACTGTGTTTCAAAATCACAACATATATCTTTACTCCTAAAATAGATTTAAAAATAACCAGAAAACATAACTGCTGAGACTATAATTGAACAGTATTTATCTCTTTAATCACTTGTTGGTTATGTTCCAGGCTTAACATCTATGACTGAATATCCAACAAAATATCAGCAAGATTTTCTTTCTAGACTGCTACTTCAGTGCTCAAGGCATAAATTGATTCTTACTTTCAACTGTTAGTAATCCAGCCAATACTCAGTGTTTAGTATGCTGGATCTGTGACAGAAACTTTCCCCCATACAGGCAAGTGTCTTTGACTTCAGTACAGTATTAAATAACTAATGTTGTGACAATCTTTCAGAAATGTCATCACTCCTGCTTGTCAAATGGCTCTCCAGCACGTTTACAAACCAGCCCACAGCAACATGACTTGTTAGCTCAGTTTAAGTAGTGGTTTCAAAGACATAACTACATTTACAGATCAGAAGAGACTTTAAATTTCTGTCAGGGTGGTTTTACAAACCATTAAACAAGCTGCCAGGCACAGGGATGCTCTCAGAAAAATGAGGAGGAGCAGTAGCACTGCTCAGAAAATGATCCCATGCAATTCCCCTCCTGCAGCCCTTCCATGCCCCTGCTGTGAGTGACAGTGCTCTACTGAGCTCCTCCTCAGAGAGGGCTTCTTCCAGTTGCCCTGTGGCTCTGATCTATAATCAGATGTATAATCAGATTCCAGACACACTAGATTACCACTAACCCACTCCCATTTAAGCTCAGGTGACGGACTATTCTTTTCCATTTATATGTTGATTTTTTTTTTTTTAATACAAACAACAGAAGATGGAATATGGGATGAAGTAATGACGTGGAACTGAATTTTCTTTTTATCACTGGCTAATTCACCTTCTAAAACCTGTGTACTACCTACAATGGCTCTGAAGATGGACTTACAGCATCATGATGCCTGCCTCATATTTTGTCTGTTTGAATGTATTTATATTTAATCAGGGTATTGTGTATTTTTCCAGATACTACCTTGCCTGCAGCTATGGCAGCAGCCTTTTAGAAGAGTGTTTTAAATTGTAATTAAATAAAATAAATAGAAACAGAAAAAGTGCAGAAACTGTTCATTGAGGATAAGAGCATTCGGGATGCTAGAGGTGCTATTTTTCTGTGTTGACCTCCAATAATTTGCATAAACCACCTACCTTAGTTTATCCAACTGCTAAATTGTTGTAAAAGCACATTTCCCCCCCAGGGGTTGTGGACAGAACTCATTAATGTTTCATAAACACTTTCAAATGCTTATCTAGGATCATCCTATTCATAGTGGGTCACACTAATGAGATCTACTAATGAAAGGTAAAAACCAATAAATTATTATTCACTTACAAACCCAAATCTTCTGACAGAGTATAACAATCATGGCATCTTTACAATGAGAAATTTATCATAATTTTAACTGAAGCATTATTTCTAATTAAAACAGCGTTAATTCTACAGCAATAACGTTATTTTTTTCTATTGACAAGCCAATCAAAATTCTGACACTGATAGAGATTCTGTAATTAAATTCTTTAGAACCCGCCACAGCTCTGACTCTGAATTTTTTCCGTCTCCATACACAGTGCTGCCAGCAGCACCCATTTTCTTCTCTCCTCAGCCCCAGTTAAGAAGGTTATCTCCTGTTTGCAGTGGCTCCTGAAATGGGCCAGGTGCACCTGCATGAGGCAGGTGCTGGCCAGGAGTGTTCAACATCAGGCCTTATTCTCACATCGCGTGGCAGCCCTGGGCTGGGCCAGGGAGCGTGGGACAGCAGCAGCCGTGTGCTGCAGCGGAGGTGGCAGGGCAGGAGCAGCAGGGCAGCAGCAGCAGGGCAGGTGTGCTCAGCTCCACCAGGCGAGGAAAAGCTGCTGTCATTACTAACTCACAGACACACACAGGAACTAGAGCTTGTCCAGCTCAGAATCATGGGGATTTAAAAGATTTGGTACATTACATAAGTTTTCCAAAGAGCTATCTGCATGTTCAAAGGTGAGGGCTCTTCCAGACAGATTCAAATATTTTTGCTAGGATACTCTCAACTTTTCTTGAAAATGATCCCTGAGGATAGTGCTCTGGTCAAAGTTGGTGGAATTACGGCAACCAGGATTTTCTAAATACGTGAAAAACTACCATTATATACTGTTTTTCAGGTTTTTTTCTCTGATTGCAGTCCTAGGACTGCCTAATAGATGTTAGATTTGTTCACACAAGATTCCCCCAAGAAGTGCCCTATGGAGACAGAGGTCTGTGCAAAGATTTCCTTTCTATCCTACGCATATTTAGAGTCAGCTCTAAAGCAGACTAGAAAAGGGAAGTCCTACTCTGTAGGAATTCATATATTGTTAGCTGACTGATCCTAGTGAAATATTTGAGAATGAGTGTTACATGAGACAGAAAAGCTGAAATGATAGCAGTGAATTGTTTCAACATCGAAGAAGTTAATTTGCAACAAGCTTTTTAATTTACAATTCCAATGAAATTAAGAAGTTGCCGCTGAATATTTTGATTTATCTGAAACTCTGTTTCCAACTGAAAAAATACTTGAGGCTATTTGATTTTGAACCACTCTTCTTAAAAAAAAATCTTTTCCAAAGAGGCTTTTTTGGGTGTAGGTAATGCACACAGCAGTGCAGAAGGACAGTTCAGCTTGGGTGCATGGCATTGTCCTTCAGCTGAGCCCCTCTGCACCTGGCAGTGTGCCTAGGAAAGAGCCTGAAAATGCAAGCACCTGATTTAGATGCTGTAAGGCTCCTCTTTATATGTACATAAATCACTTCACCATGAATTTTCTCAACTTCACATACTCAGTTTTTGCAGCTGGAAGATGATAAGCAAGGTAGCAGAGGATATTGTGTGGCAGAAAGAACATTGCGATTACACAGTGGTGTTTCCTTCATTAACTGCTTGGAAAAAAAAAATCTTGTCTCTTAACAAAGGTAAACAGGTCCAGATTTACCAGGCTACCATGTAGCCACAAGATATACATACTAGAAAGACAAAAAAAAAGTATTAATTGTAGATGCTTGATATCCACTGGAAGCAAGCAAATAAAGTGTTACACTGTCTAGAATGAAAACTTTGTTTGCCAGGAATCTGTATGTGAAGCACTGCTGAAAAAACGTGATTATCCAAACGTGATTTACAAATCTGTTACCTGTTAACTAGAAAGAGCTTTTGAAGGTTCTGAAGGTAACAAGTAAGATCAATTTTGCTGCTTTATGAAAATCATTTAAGTCCTAAAGTGTCTACTTGCTTTGCTACTGACCTACTGAATGTTATGAAATTTAAAAATGTGGGGTCAGAGATGGCCCCATTTTTTTTTTTTTTTTTTTTTTTTCTTTTTTTTTTTTCTGGAGAGGTTGAAGGCTGTGAATTTCTACTACAATGACCAGAAGAAAGTAACTGAACATAAGGGACATCTACAGACTTACAGACCATGGAATATTAAAGATCAAACAACCCACTTCTTCCGGGTCAGCTATGGTGATACAGCTGATAAGTAACTTACAGAGTGGGCCTTCCTTTCAAAACTTCTCCTTCTCTTGTCTCTAAAGTACATATGGCTTTTCCCATCTATGTGGATGACTTTCTGAATGCTTATCTTTTAATGAAACGCAGAAATAAAATGTTCCTTTGCAAGTCTCATTTCTTGCAAGCTTTCCATTTTGCCCAACAAGTTTTGAAGGTCTGCCAATTGTATCAACAACAAAACCACATTGCTGTGTGTTCAACAGAAGTTAAAAATATGATGTGCCTGTCCCAGAAATGATGATCACATTGTTGATCCTTGTAACACAGCCATGGCACAACTGCATTGGAACATAATTTCTTTGTCTACAGGAGGTCCACAGCTCCCACTAGCACCAGGAGATGGAAGTACCCTTAAGAGTATGCAGAAGTTGATCCAGATGCAGGAAAATTTGCACCGGGGCAACTGAACCCTGCTCTAATGAAGAGATGGAAAGAGACAGTGAAGGGCCTTGACTTTGCCCTTGGCACCCACAGAGCCTGGGCTCCCCAGTGAGCTTGAAGTTGCTGACCTGATAAAGCACTGTCAACCAAAAGTGACAGCCACTCCTGTCATATCTCATCTTTGCAGCTCAAGGACCAAAAGGAAAAAGCTCACTGGAGAGAAGAGCCAGAGAGGATGTCTTCTGAGTGTCTGACAGAGCGTGGCCATTTCATTGCTATTCTACCAATACACCATGGAGAATACTAATAATGCCTTTATGTCATTGAAACAAGAATTTGGAACTCACTTGTTCAAAAAATCGGAGCCATACAGGCAAGAATTTGGTTTTATTCGACACAGTGTACTCTCATTGTACCAGAGTAGCACCAATGGATTTAGCTGTGTGGGGGAATGTGGGGCTGTGCAGCTTCCAGCATCACTTTCTGCTGGCACACACTGCTGGCTACCCTGGTGAGCAGCCCCCTGACCTGCAGGCTCTGAGCTGCAGGCACACCTGGCTGGGCTGGAGGGAGCTTGCCACAGGTCTGTGCCCACTCCTTCCCCCCTCAACATCCACATATTGGGTTAAGTTCTTCTGAGATGATTATATCTTTGTAGCATAGGCCCTTGTTTTTGCTTAGTTGGAAAGAGTCATCACACACCTGATGATTTGGAAGCTCCACTGTAACATTCCAAATCCCACTCCTAATTAACGAAGGAGCAGACCCAGCACAGAATTGCTTACTAGGTCAATTTTTTCTGCCAGCAAGTCCAAAATGAGTCTTATCTGAAGCTTACAGATACAGCTTTGGACTGAAGGCAGGCTTTAAAATTAAGGTTAAAAAAATTGTAAGAAGACACTAAAACTGATATCTAGCCTCACGTGAGAATACTGATGCTAATTCACACACACCTAGAAACGCGTGGGCTGAGTGTACAGTGTTTGCACTGACCACGTCTCTGGTCGTACAACCTAATTAAATGAATAAAACAGAAAGTGTTTTCTCTCTGTGGCACCTATTTTGCAAATCTTTTAAGAACCACCAGGCTTTTAAAGCACCTGCAGAATCTCCATACAGTTTTCAGGGCCCCAGACCGCTGGTGTCTCAAGCAGACCTCTTACAGACAAAATTGTTGAAAAGCCTCTAAGCATGAACCCATCCTGGAAACTACAATTTGCATTGAACTGTTGCAGTTCTGATATTGCAGAACATCTTATACCTCGGGAAGGTGAGGATATTATAAGCAAAAGGGCTGGTCACAAGCTGCAGGCTGCATCATGATTCAGTGCCAACAACTAATTGTCAAATCTGTTTTACACTTAACAACAAACAACATCCAAAACTGTCTGTTCATAGCTCACTGATCTGAATTTATTTAGCTAAATGTTTCCTATGATTTCTTTCAACTTGGGAATCATGGCCTTTAATGCAGTTCTTATCAAAAGGATCAGCCTCTTTTTTCTCTCTAGCAGACTGAGGTCTCTGCTGTTACCTTGTATTAATACCTCCAAAATCCTGTCAATGTGGTTACCTAAATCCAGTAAATATGTACTAAATGGCAATGCTAACAATTTAACAATGTAGTTACAAGCAGTAAGTTACAAAAGAAGTCAAGTTGTCTCTACCTTTCAATAGTTTTCCCCTTAATGGTCTCATTAGTTTTTGTAGTTGGGCACAGCAGTTAATGGCCTCAACAATAAACCCTGCAAAGTGAGATTTTAAAACTTCAAGGTAGATCTGTGCTACTGGTTTGTCTTATTATTTTCCATGTTGACCTCTGCTACCTTTATTTAGGTCATTCTCCCTTAACTCTTAACTGTTTCAGAGTCTATCAAGAGATATCTAGCTCTGAAATATCAAATCTGAACCACACATATGCCAAATGAGTGCTCCAGGCTCTACAAAATGATGTATCAAGACCTTTCAGGACTACAGTAGCTTAAAATCAGAAGTATTTGAAAACAGTGACAGTAAAAACATAGTTCCTTTTTATTTGTGTCTTGAACTTCTGAACTTTATTATGCAGGTCCTTCCAGCAGCCCTGTGAGGGCCAGAGAGCCCCTTTTAAAAAATAACAACACAAAGCCAACAGCCTTTATTTAATCATATGACTTGAGCACCTCGGAGCTCAAGGAAGAACAGCAATGAAAACAAAAGTCACAATCAGAGCTCAAGGCTGGGAGCAGTGTGCCTGACACAAAGATCCTTCTCGCGACTTCAGGATCAGTGTACCACGATAATAACCAGATTAGTGATAAAGATCATTGCATTCTGTATTTCCTTTCTCTTGACAGCTTTCATATCTGATTCACTATGGTGCTTATTGGGTCCAGGGGTGTTCAGCCAGTGTACAACTGAAGTAAAACAGCCATGAATCATGCCCTCAAAGTGCTCTTTACCACAGCCGCTAACACTTTATAATGCTGTCTAGAAATCCAAAAGAATGATTTAGTCAAACCACGGCTTCTATTTCATTTTTATTAAACCTGGCTCTCTGCCTAAACTCTTGGCATTTTGAACAGGGAATATATTGCTTTATCCATAACATTTGTAACCTTCATTGATCCGCTCAGGTAAAAGCACCGAGTAAAAGTCCTTTATTATTGATGTGGAAAATATTACTTCTCCATTGCTTTTTGTCCACAAACATCTGTCACTTTTCCATGATAAATCCCCTTAAGTCTTCTTTGTTCTGGGCCTAGAAATCCCATCCATGGTTATTTTGTAGGATGCAGTTGTTTTTCCGTATAGAATCATAGAATACTTTGGTTTGAAAGTGACTGCCCAAGGTCATCTGGTCTAACCCTGAGCAGGGACATCTCTAGGTTCAACCTGACCTTGAATGTTTCCCAGGATGGAACATCTACCACCTCTCTGGGCAAACTGTGCCAGGGTTAATTGAACTCCAAATGGTTAACAGCATTTAACACTGGTTCACAGCACTTTCTCCACATCTAACCTTTGAGTACAATCGTTTTGCACAAAGACAGCTTACTGTGGTCACTCATCTTTTCAGAACAGTATGGTCTTTTCCTTCAGCTTTGGGGACTCCCTTTCAGGGACTCCATTGCAGCTGCACTGTCCCAGGGTGAGCATCCTTCTTGAGAGCACAGCCTGCTCCTCCCAGCATGTGCATATTTTCCAGAGGAAAGTAAATTGTCAGCACAACTTGTTGAGCACAACTTTGTTTTCTGATTTTATCACCTCTGGTTTTATTGCCCCCTGCCCCTCCTCTCCTGGTGCTGCGGGAGCTGAGCTCCCCTCAGCAGTGGGGAGCTTAACACCAGCACCTGCCCCAGAAGCTGTGGGTATGATATCATGGCTAATGATTTTTGCTTTCTTTCCTTTTCTGCATGATGCCTCTAGTCCCTGTATCTGACAGTTCCAGCAGTGTAAGCAATATTTTTCCTACCTGTCACAAGCCCCATGACCCAGTCACAGCCTGGGGAAGGTTGCTCCGAGCCTCTGCCCTGCCAGGGCTGCCATTCCAGCACCCTTTTTGCTCTTATGGCTTCTGAGGCAGAAGGAGCCTCCCAAGGTTTTCGGTCAGTGCATGGCTGTCATGTTTCATTTTGCCTAATACACATCAAAGTGATACCTTCGACAAGTGCATTTTCCTATGCCATTTGTTGATTCCTCCTTTATAATTCCACCTGCTGGGACCCAAACTGTCACCACTTCAGTCACCAGGGCACAGAAAATTTCACTGGCTATTTTCTGTGTACGTGTACAATTGTTATTTTTTTTACTTATTAGCATTTAAAATTATTATGGGTTATTATTTATGTATGTGTCTTCGGTGTGTATGATTATGCAGCCAGGCCATTTTTATTATTTGTTCATTCCCATCTGGGCTGCATGTTAACTTTGTGTATATTGATTTGCATACTGAGGGTGATTCCATGTACAAGCAAGGTGTGTGTGTCTGTGTGCATGCAAGCAGCTCACTGTATTCATCTCTTCATGGATGTGCAGCATGTTCCTGTCTGTGTGACACAGAGACGAGCTGATGTTGTGGTTTGCTCTTCTGCAAGCAGCACACCTCTGTCTGCATGTTAATATTTCTCTGCACCCTGATGATTTAATTATGTATTAGGTAAGGAAGGCAGCACTGCTTCCCAGTGGAGAACATTTATTTCAGGTTTGCATTTTCAGAAATTATTTCAAGATGATGCTCCACCATTATGAAAGGGAAAAAAAGCAGTCCACTTGACTAAGCTATTTACTCGTATTGGGAACAGTATTGTGCTCCTGCTATACTAAAGGACATCCCTGGATCCAGTGGGGGGATCCGCCTCATCTGTTGATGGCCATGGCAGAGTCAGGCTACCCCAAGCTCATCATCAGGGCTCCGTAGTCAGTGAAGAAAAGTACAGATGTATAGATTCCCTCTGTAGACAACCCACCCTACGACAGGTGTCGAAAGCAGTGAGAGAACCACTGCCTAGGGACAGGTGAATGTATCAGTTTTTTATATATTTCATGACCACAGGTTTTCTTGCAAGCACTTTTTTCAAGTCTAGATGTGGCCCGCACTGGATGAAAGGCATTAAAGGGAGTAGACTAGAATATGTGACCTATGAACAACAAAGGCGTTTAATATCATAGATCCTGGAGGGAAGTTTCAGCAGCAGAAGTATGGATGCAAGACCAACCCCAAAACCAATGAAAAACAAACCCTTTGAATTTATGTGCTTGTGTGTCATCGTCCCACAGGAGAATGCTGATAATCTTGCATATGAAGAAATCATCCGAATCTTACTAAAGGACAAGACCAACAGCTAATGCTTGTATTACACTGGAATTGATGGTCAAACTAACAGGTCATCAGCACTGGTGAGCCTGACATAGAATTTAAAGTAGCTATCCCCAAAGAAGTTTGAAGATGCTGAGTAAAAACAGGAGAATCCAGGCGATGATCAATTAATACCCAATTTTCAATGGCTTCTCCCAGAGTACTGAAATCCAAGGGGAAACCTGGTGCATTCTGTAGCTATTAAAACATAAAACAGACACAGATTTGAACTCAACCAAACTTCAAGATGTCTATTATGCAACTATTACGGAACATCAAAAGGGTCTTGGAAGTCTAATAAGATACTCAAATTTTAACAAAAGGGAAAGATACGAGTTTTCTCTTTTTTGTCTTTGATATTCCAGACAATCAGTAATTTGATGGATCTAGGGAAGCACACTTATTTATAGAACTGAAAGGTTTTTTATGAGTAGCAAGTTGCTGATATACATAAAAATTTACATAAGTGGGCTTTTCTATGTTCCAAACCTCTCATTGTAAGTGGGATTTTTATTGTGTGATCAATTTACAGTTTATCTTTGTGCAAGGTCCCAATATGATATGATTGGAGGGAAAATAACAGCCAACACTTAAAGGCTGAGAATTTATTAATTTATATTTTTTTAGAATGTCGCTGGACTTGGGTGGAGCTGAATCCAACTGTTTTAATAAAAGTGTATTGGATTTCACTGGTTTTACTATTATAAATATAGAAATTATTCAGATTAATACTTTTTTCAGGGCTGTAGTGGTTGATCTGTGTTAGGCATGCCTTATAGCTGTAGCTTTTCATTATACTCCTTTTTCCTCCCCTCCTCCATCATCCCATGACCCATGATTCCTCCATGTCCCTGTCGTCAGAGATCTATAGCACTATATTTCCTTCTTACCAAGCAGCATGTTCTTTTTCTCTTAGATTTGGACCTGAGAATGTAAAACGAAGTGAAGAAACATAACCTAACAATTCTCTCTCTTCTGTTCTTCAGTGTCAGCAGTACCTCTGCTCTCTCTTCTATGTCTTATCTTTAATGCTGTCATGCCTCACCAAGAGGGCTTGACTCATGGGCTGGAAACTGCTGCTTTTGGTGATGACTTGTTACTTTTTTTTCTTCTGTTTATCACGTCTGAGTGAAGTCGACAGCATTCAGTCACTGCCAGATTGTCAACACTGGACCCAGACATTCCCTGTGTTCAGAACAAATGTGGCCGAATCTTTCCAAGAGCGGCATTAAAAAGCCTACTTCTCTCTGCTTCTTTCCTCTCCAGACCAAACACGCCTCAGTTCTTTCCTGGAGAGATGACACTGGCACTGGGGAGGGGGGATTTGGCTTCTCTGCTCACTTGCCGCGCTGCCTTTCGGCTGAGATGCCAGCCTGGGAGCCTGCAGTGATGCTGGTGTTGGGATGTGGCTTCCAGCAGAACTGGAATGGCTGCTTCCCATCTGGTTCGGAGCAGCTGTCAGAGGCAACGAATGCCAGTAGCCAACAGCAGGAGCCTGTTTTCATTGCGTGTACGTGTTTGTGCTGTGCATGTGGAACTTCTGAGCCGGCCCTGGGCTGGGAAGCAGCTCTGCTCTTTGCTAATGGATGCACAGAGCTGCTCATGTAAAGGTACATATAACCCTGGGCTGGGGTTTGCAAACCACAATTTGCATTGCTCTGGCTCACAAGCTAAAAGACCAAGTTAATGTGTAAGTCTCAAAGTAATTTAATGAACTATTAACTAGAAATACACATTATTTATATTTTGCAAAGGGATCTGGGAGAGAAGCCAACTTGACATCTTAACTAAGAATCAGAAGGGACCGTGATAAGTCCTTCATTTAACAAATAACATGACCCCATGGCTAAAACAGCTGTGATGTGCATAGATGGTGTTTACATAGGAAGCATGCAAGGGAAGCAGACTACCTGCAGGGTAGTCTTTCTGCAAGGTTACCATGTTTTCAAGCATTGTAGAAGTATTCTAAAGCCTGTAGCAAACCCACAAAATGGACACAGGTTTAAAACTTTCCCTAACAGAACATTTTCAAATAAAAAGGTGTACATCTTCTCTGCAGCAGGTCAGTTTGGATCCCTGCCTAAGGAAAAGTGAGGACTGTTTCAAAACTGAATATAGACGAGCAAGAAAACCTAAATAAAAGGTAAGTCATGTTAAAAACTAGCACTGCTTGTCTGCTAATTCTGGACAAGTCCTCTGTGAAGTTTTAGTTACCTCAAGTATCAACTGGGTAATGGGACCAGCTTTCCAGCCGTTGCTCTTGCCCATCTGGCTGAGGCACTCTGTGTGCTTGGCCAGAACCTAAAAGTTGTCAGGATTGCTGGTGTGTGGCATTTAACCAAGGGGAGCAGCTGTTGCTTGCTGGAGAGCCAAGATCTTGCCCAGTCCCCAGCTGAGAGTTTGTCATATAACGTAGCTCCATAGTGGAGATAATAATGCTTGCCCTTCTTTAGAAATTACTTTGTGATCTGCCAAAGAAAAGGGCCTATTCAAATGCAAAGCCTGATGCTTTTATTTATTAATAGATATTGTGCCAGAGTCACCAATCTGCTCCTGGTGCCTAGTGTGGCTTTGAAAACAGAGGATCTTCTTGCTTGATTGAACCCAGCTGGTGAGTTGAGGCCTAGGGCTGTTTCATGATATTGGAAGAAGAATGAAATAGCCAGATGTTAACCAGCAACTACTCAAGATCAGTGTTATCCTGCCTGTTGTTCCTCTAAAACTAGAGCAAACATGGGAGTGCCTAAGCCATCCACCAGCAGCGCCATTGCTTCTGATACAGAGGACTGTGTTTCTCAGAACACTGTTGTTCCCTTAAAGGACCTCATATTCCTGCAAAAAAATAGCAGTTACAGGTAAAACTATGCTCCCTCTTGGGAAATGTATTTTATCTACTCCATTGGATCCCATGGGAATCCTGTGCTGTAGCAAGCTTCTGGCAGGACCTGTGGCCCTGTGGAGAGAGGGAGCCCGTGCTGGAGCAGGGGAAGGGTGTGAGGAGTCCTCCCATCAGAGGAGGCAGGAGTGGCAGGGACAGCGTGATGAACTGACCACAGTTCTCATTCCCCATCTCCCTGTGCTGCTTGGGGATAGGATGCAGAGAATTCAGGAATTAACTTGTGCCCAAGAAGAGGAAGGGGTGGGAGGAAGTGTTTTTAAAATCAGTTTTATTTCTTATATTCCTGCTCTGATTTGAATGTTAAGAAATTCAGTTAATGTCCGCAAGCTGAGTTTGCCTGTGTCAGTAATGGGCAATCTCTCCCTGTCCTTATCCTGACCCATGGGCCTTTTGTTGTATTTCCTCTCTCTGGTCCAGCAGGGGAGGGGAGTGGTAGAGAGGCTTTGGTGGGTACCTGGCATCCAGCCAGCGTCAACCCCCTCTCAGTCACAGCACAGTATTAAAGGGCTCACCGGATGCACTGTCTTTACTACAGCACTACCTGGCATCTCTCGAGCCTCTAGCTCAGCTCAAACCCAGCAAAGATTTTCAGGAAAGACAGGTAGAAAAAAAATGCTCTTTTCAGTTTTGCTCTTGCTTTATCTCTCTGCTGTGCATGATTAACAGGTGGGACCTCTGCTTGTCTAATTTTGTGCCTTCTCTATTTTGTTTCTGACTGCACTTTCCTGGTGTGGAAAGCCTGGCACTGATTTAATTCAATCCATAGTTCACACTGCTGGATTCATTTTGCTGTCCTTAAGGGAGTCTTTCTACAGAATCATAGAATCACAGAATGTCCTGAGTTGGAAGAGACTTTAAAGGTCATACAATTCCAACTCCTCTGCCATGGGTAGGGACAACTTCCATTAGATCAGGTTGCTCAAAGCCTCATCCAGTGAACCCTTTCAGGGATGGGATATCCACAACCTCTCTGGGAAACCTGTTCCAGTGTCTTACCACCCTCACAGTAAAGAATTTCTTCCTAATATCTAATCTAAACCTCCCTTCTTTCAGTTTAAAGCATTCCCTATTGTCCTCTCACTGCATAACCTTGCAAAAAGTCCCTCTCCATCTCTCCTGTAGGCCCCCCTTAAGTCCTGCAAGGCTGCTCTGAGCCCTCCATGGAGCCCTCTCCTCTCAGGGCAGAACCACTGTGAGTCTCTTGGCTTGTCTTCACAGGAGAGGTGCTCCAGCCCTCTGATCATCTTGGTGGCTGTCCTCAGGACTTGCATAATGTCTTTCTTATGTTCAGGTTTTATTCAATTACTTTTCCCTCCACGTTTGCAGTAATAGATGACTTTTTGAAACCATCCTATTAAAATAAAACCAGAGGGTATGCTTCTACCCACAAAGTGGTTGACAAACTTTGTTTTGTATCAGATGAAATATAAGTGGAAGTAACTTCACTAATGTGCTTTTACCAAGCTGTCTCCTTACGCTGATACATTACAGTCTGTTTATTTTGATTTCTCATATTTAGAATTGATTTCTCACATTAGGATTTTGCCTGTAGCCACTGAAGCATTTTTATCCCAGACATATTGTAAAATGATGGATAATTTTAAATGCTTCCTTAACCCCCCATAAGTTTGAGAGAATGCAGTAGAACACTGCTGCTAGATGTACACCGGGGTGTTTTGATAAATAAGGGAAGGGCTTCAGCAGGACCCGATGAATTTCCTGCCGGAGCCCCACAGGAGGGTGTCCGTGTCCGTGTCCGTGTCCGTGTCCGTGTCCGTGTCCGTGTGCGTGGCCGTGCCGGTGCCGGTGCCGGTGTCGGTGTCCGTGTCCGTGTCCGTGTCCGGGCCGGTGTCCGTGTCCGTGTCCGTGCCCGTGTCCGTGCCGGTGTCCGGTGTCCGTGCCGGTGTCCGTGTCCGTGTCCGTGTCCGTGTCCGTGTCCGTGTCCGTGCCGGTGTCCGTGTCCGTGTCCGTGCCCGTGTCCGTGTTCGTGTCCGTGTCCGTGTCCGTGTCCGTGCCCGTGTCCGTGCCCGTGTCCGTGTCCGTGTCCGTGTCCGTGCCCGTGTCCGTGTCCGTGTCCGTGCCGGTGTCCGTGTCCGTGTCCGTGTCCGTGCCCGTGTCCGTGCCCGTGTCCGTGTCCGTGTCCGTGCCGGTGTCCGTGTCCGTGCCCGTGTCCGTGTCCGTGTCCGTGTCCGTGCCCGTGTCCGTGTCCGTGCCCGTGTCCGTGTCCGTGTCCGTGCCCGTGCCCGTGTCCGTGTCCGTGTCCGTGCCCGTGTCCGTGCCGGTGTCCGTGTTCGTGTCCGTGTCCGTGTCCGTGTCCGTGCCCGTGCCCGTGCCCGTGTCCGTGCCGGTGTCCGTGTTCGTGTCCGTGTCCGTGTTCGTGTCCGTGCCGGTGTCCGTGTCCGTGTCCGTGTCCGTGCCCGTGTCCGTGTCCGTGTCCGTGTTCGTGTCCGTGTCCGTGTCCGTGTCCGTGCCCGTGGCCGTGGCCGTGGCCGTGTCCGTGTCCGGGCCGGGCAGAGCCGGGAGGTGGCAGCCTCGGCTCGGCAGAGCAGCCGCAGCTCCGGGGCGCTCCCGGGCGGAGTGGAAATTCCCCCTCCTTAGACACAAAAATAAAACACTGCGTTGCCATGGATTTAGAGGAAAAACGAAGGGGTATTGTCAGGGAAAGGCTTTGCCGGGCTGCCCGGGCGGGCCCTGCGGCCGCTCGCAGGGAGAGCTGCGGGGCCGTGGGGAAAGCGGGATGGCCGCGATGGGAACGCGCTGGGCTTGGGCAGCTCCGTTTGACTGGGGAGGGGTTTAGGTCAGTGTCATTCCTAAATGCAAGAAGAAGAGGGCCACTGGAACAAATCGGGAGTGAAAAAGAGCGAGCATTAAAACGAGTCCTGTTTACTTTGCTCTCTGATTGCTAACACCTTTTAATGATGTTCTCGCTCACTATGGGGTGGATTTTCATTGGCTTACTTCAGTTTCCATTGAAGTAACTCGGAAAATTCCAACAGCTTTGGTGGAAACAAACTCCTATAATCTGGGATTCTCGGAAGTGTCCTTCCTTTCCAAGAAACATAATCCTTCTGCGATAGAGAGAGCTCTATCATCTGCAAAAGCTTAATGCATCACTTTTAATGCTGAAAATGTACCGCATCAGATATAATACCCAGTGCAAATGCGATTATACACTGAGATCCCTACTCAAAGAGATTAAATTGCACAGCATTTTAAATATCTTGCATTATTATTATTTGATTCTTAATTTCATTTCTTTGTCTGACATTTGAAATTTATTGAACAATCCAAGCTACCCTCAGTTTAATTCATTGTCTTCAAGGAGTTGAGTTATATAGTGATTTTGGCTGGCTGTCTTTAAACAGAGATTTCCACTTCTTATTAGCAAATTCCTGGAACTATAAATGCTTTTCTTCATTTTCATACCTCCACAGTGCCGCTGTGAATTGACAGAATCACCCAGAAAGCAAAGCTATTTTCGGGTGTCTCTCTGGTCAATAAGGAAAAATGTTCCTCTTGCAAAAGAAAACTGTTTCTCTTCTGCATGAGTCATGACTCTGCTTGTATGCACAGAGCAAAAGATTTCCAGCTTCTCAGGCCTCACTGGCATTCGGGGTAGGATTCAGCCAGCCAAGATTCACATGTGGAAACTAAATATGGTCATAGGGTTACACTCCCATTTTTTGCCCATTACTCAGGCTTCTGCATGGTGTATTTCAGTGCCTGTTCCCTTTCTGCCGCTGTGTATCTCCCTCTGCAGTGGTAGTTCACTCTGTGGATTCAGTTAGTAAGATCTTAGCACCAGTTACAAATAAGTAGCATATTTCATCTGCTTGGAGTACTGCATAGAGGGACCCAGTAGTAATGCTGGGAGGAAAGCTAAAAGCTCGATACCCTTATAAAACTTCAAGCCAGAGGGTATAATCTTAAGTCTTATTTGAGCTTTCAGCTGTAATAATGGCCACAGTTTTCATAGTAGAACCTTCCAAAAATAGACAAACAAGAGGCAAAGGACATGTTGGTTTTTTGAAAACAAAACAGCCCATGTATTTTCAGCAACAAGAAGTCAGAGAGACATTTTTATAATTACATACAACATCGCAAGGGTTCTGATGTCATGGAAGTCAGAAAAATACATTCTAAATTATACCACATTTCACTATGGAGGGTAATCAGCACAGCAGCGCCATTTTTAGGTTCCAGAGGGGGTGTTCAGCCCCTGCCTGGGACTGGTCGAGTGTGGCGGCGGAGCTGCAGTGAGCACAAGTCACGGGGGTCTATCAGCCGTGCACTGCTCTGACCCAGGGACAGCTCTCTGCAAAGCCCTGGTCCCCATTGGCTCTCACAGGGACCCCTCATACCCATCCCCAGGTGCTCTGTGGGTTCGTGTGGGAGTAGCAAGGGGGTTGGTCTTAGACTCTGGGCTCAGTTTTGACTTCCTTAAGAGCTCTATGTTCTCCTTTCATCTTCTAAGCTATTCTGTGCTGCCTGGAGACACAAAGTGCAATGGATCCACGGTGGAGAGCTGATGTCTGTGTTGGTCCCACTTTCCACCCTCAACAACCATGCAGAATTCAGTACAGAATGGTAACAGCACCATGACCAAAGATTTCTGTGAATCAGGCCCATTTTCAGCAAAGCTTTTACATAGTGTCAAATTTATAAATTCTCCCAGAAAATTATATGAGACCAGACTTGATTAAGACACAATTATGGTCTGTCTGGATTGCCATTTGGTCAGGAGATATTTTGCTACCTCATGAATTACTCTTACCCTGTATAACCCCCATGGGACCTTGTGTCTTGTTGCAATATTTCTGTTAGAAACCAAACTCGATAATGTTTTACAGTAGCTGTGGTGACTACATGGATTAAAACCATTGAACTAGGAGTATGTTATAGAAATTTGTCAGCCAAACATTTAAAATTACACTTATTCTTTTCTGCGTTTCATTGTGTTTAACTACAAAATAGTTACCAGTAGAAGAAATGCAAAATAAATTATTCTAACTTTAATTAGATAAATAGAGCTCATTTCCACATGAAATACCACACACTAGAAAACCACAAAGTTTAAATTCACATCTGGCTATGCAAAAAAAAAGAAAAATTCTGCATCTTATTTCTTTACCATGAGAACCAGCCCTTCGAAGAGACATAGGATAGACAATGCTGCAGGGCAATGTGAAAGCGTTTCTACTTCTGCCATGTGTACTAATATTTGCTCTGGAAACAGAAAACTTCTTTTGTGAGAACTATTCCATTTTATGCCCCTTTCCAAGATTATTGAACTGCCTTCAGAAATATTCAGACATGCCTTATGCCAAGTATTTGCACCTGTTACATTCTTTATGCAAAATTAAGTCACTGACTGTAAAGGTCCTAAGGGACTTATGTTCTGCCTCAGAAAATCATTTGGCGTTTATACATATGAAATTTGATAGTGTGTGCCATGAAAATCAATCAGCACGACTGCTCATCTGGGCCTCAACTACTCACCTATCCTTGGTTGACAGATAAGGTGGTGTTCCTATATTCATGTAAGATAAAAGTGTTATTTCTTAACAAATTTTTATTAACAACAGTTTTTGTTAACCCAGCAGGACAGCTTAATTTTGAGGAGCAATTTAAAATTTGCATTGGATGTGACTCTTAGAGCCATGGCAAGTAGCACCATATACTGAAAGAACTGGATCTAATACGTCAGTGTTATCACATAGCCATTACCTGATCAGCATTTAGAAACATAATACCAAGGCTCAACACAGAGCAACAGAATGGTTGTCTAGTACTTTTTAGCCACATTTTATCTGATTTCCTTAAAGAAATAAAGGCTTTTTGCTTCTAGTTGGTGTTTGCAAATGGAGACTAAAAAGAATGCAAGCTCCACCTATGAGAAACTTACAAAATGTTATTGAACAGGGAGAAGAACAAAGTGCTCTTCTTACCCCTGCATGTGGCACTGGTGAGGCGGCACCTCGGGTGCACCTTCAGTTCTGGGCTCCTCACCTGAATGTATTGAGGTGCTGGAAAAGAAGGGCAACGGAGCTGGTGAAGAGTCTGGAGAGCGAGTCCTATGAGGAACTGAAGGAGCTGGGGTTCTGGAGAAAAGAAGGCTCAAGGGGAGACATTATTGCTCCCTACAACCACCTGAAAGGAGGCTGTGGCCAAGTGGTGGTCAGCCTCTTCTCCCAGGCAAGAAGGGAGGTGATCAGCCTCTTCTGCCAGTGACAGGACAAGGGGAAATGGCCTCAGGCTGAGCTAGGGGAGGTTCAGGTTGGATGTCAGGAGGATGAAAGGGTGGTCAAGCACTGGAACAGGCTGCCCAGGGAGGTGGTGGATTTACTATCCCTAGAAGTGTTCAAGAAATGTTTGAACATGGCACTCAGTGCTATGGTTTAGTTGACCATATGTGATGATGTCACCATATGGTGATGTGCAGTCAAAGGTTGCGCTTGGTGATCCTTGAGGTATTTTCCAACCTAATTGGTTCTGTGATTCTATTTGCATGAGATTTCTACCCAAAATCACCTACATAACTGCTGGAAACTCTTGCTGAAATGGAGGCAGATTAGAACAGAGATTAGAACAGAAAGAGAGCAAGGACTTTCTTTAACACTCCTGCAAATTGCAGACCTCCTGAAAGATTGTGAAGAGAAAATATGGAGGTGGCTTTGGAGGGAAAGAAATACCTTGAGCTGAAGCTGCTGAGTAGAGCACCACGGCTCTGTGAATTCCCTACAAATGTTGTGAAATGTGTGGGGTAAGGCTGAGCATTGCTATCAGCCAGCGACATGTCTGTGTGAATGAAGGAATTCCCGGGTGTTGGGGTGGTGTAACACTGATGGTGAAATAGGGAGAAGGGCTAGTTGGACTGACAGTAGTGACCACAAAATGGCAATAGCTGAAAGAAGTACTATCATAAAAGGTACCATGAGTAAAAGGTTTTGTGCAAAGAAATAAAGCAAGAGCCTTTAATTGTTGTTGATACAAATATATGATTAATTAATCTTTGTTAATTCTTCCGAGTTTATTTTACTTTTCCTTGTCTCTACACAGGCTTAATATTCAAAATGAGACATTTTGCTTATCAAGAGAGTCAGGGTTCAGCGTCCCCACGATTCAAGCTCAGGATTCAGACTGAAGGCTTTTGCTATTGCTAAGAGGCATCCCTCTACATTTCACTCTAGTTCTTGCTGCCATCAGCAACAAGGCTGCTTTGAGTTTCAGTTCTCAAAAATCCATAATGCAACAGGTCATTGATAATGAAGTTTGGTGTTTAGTTTGGTGTTTTTTTAAAATTCATTTTGGATGAGCATCCACCAGTGCAGTTTCAACTGTAAAATTTTTAGTCTTTCAGTCAGAAAGGAGACCTCCAAGTTTTTTTGAGAACTCTTCAACAGAAAGGCTTTTCTCTCTATACTGAATAGCTGGGCAGTGCTGGCTTTAACCTCTCTGTGCTGAATACTGGTATTTGGTAAGACAATTCTGCAACCTAGAGGAGTAAATCTGTATTTTCAGTGCCTTTCTTCAAAGGATATTTGTTAGACACACACAAAGGAATTTTATAACTGTAGAGATGATGCTCCAAAGACACTCAGGTTCAGACCACAATGCTGCTAAAATATGACAAAATGTGTTCCAGTTGTTCGTCCCTATGCATCTTTGTTTCATGAGTATCTTTGGACTATTTCAGCACAAATGAAATGAAACTGGCAGAATTCTAGCTGCTTTAAAATGTAGTTGAATCATTAATCATTGTCTAGCAGAGAGTAAGAACACCTGCTTTTGTTAAGAGAAGACAGCTGAATTGACAAATATCTGTAACATTTGAATGGGAGTCTACACATCATGAAATAAGGAGATAAAATGCTGTACAACCCAGAACATCAGAAGTCAGGAGCTGGCAAAGTACAAACAAATGTCAAAGGCACTTTCTAAACCTTCAAGAACCCTTATGCTCTAGTTCAGTTGCCAGTTCCTGTTATTGGGATATTTACTGTCCTGCAAAGAATCTAGACTGCAACAGAAAATTTCTGTCTCACTGAGTAGGCTGGGAAGGCAGCAAATGGTTATCACAGGAAAAACACAGTAAGCATTGCCCATCAACACATTTGGATTGGGCTTTGGGATTGCATGCAGAGGGTTTTCATACATGAGTCTGACTGCTGCTGACAGCTCAGGGTGATTCCCTAGCTTGCTTCCCACTTGATTCCTTCTCAAGGACAGAAAGCAGCCACCAGTACTGCTGTCTGTCTGATTCTGTTGTGGGAATCTGATCACACATACTGCATCCAAGGTAAGTTCTGATTTTATCAGTGCATTTAAACATACATCTACCTGACCACGCCTATCTTGATTGCCCGTCAAGGCAACTCACTCATGAATGGGAGTTTGCGCATCTTAATGATACATTAATGCCTTGGTTATTGTCTCTTAGTGTCTCTCACTGTGCTGTTCATATTTCCTCTTCTCTATGGCTCTCTTTTGGTTTAGAATTTATCTTCAAAAGCTTAGAGGTAGGAACTGAAAAAAGGTATGAAGAGTCATCCCACTCCTTTTTTTCCTTTCAGAAATTGCCATCCATCCCTTTCAGGTTGAAGTGTGTCTGCTGTGCACAGCTTTGTGTCATTCCTTGAATATGAAAGGCAGATCTGAGGTCTCTCATCCACTTGTCCTCCTTATAGAATATACCTGCTCCTTTTGATGAGATTTTTTTTTTTTTTTAAATTTGCACCAACTAGTTAGTTTCCATGTCAGTTTTTTCTCTCGGGATTTTCTGCCAGTAGGGTTTCTGGCAATGTGTACATCTGGGCAAGCTGCATCTGGAGCTCTGGTTGCTGGAGATCAGCAGGCTGAATGTTTTGATGAGTAATAGTCACAGATGAATGCCTATATTCTTATAGTTGCCAAAAAGTTACACAACTATAGAGTCCTTCATCCTTTAAGGCTACTCTGAGTGAATCCTCTGGTGTAAAGCACTTTCTAGCTCGGCATAAATAGCCAGGAAAAGACTGTCTGTGGCCAGATGCACTGCAGGGGTACTCCACATCCTGGATAAAGGTTCAGAATATTATCAACTGAGAAGGTTGCAGTTATGACAGCCTTATATCTAAGTTAGTCCCTGGATGCCAAAATGACTTTTGAGAGCTTGTCAGTCTACAGAACAGCCTTCAGCCTAGATCCCTGGTGTTTCAAGCTGGGAAACAGAATTATCTCTAGAAGTGCTAGAACTGGAGACCATAATGCCTTTATTCCTCTCTGCACTGATAACCACTTGATAGAAGAGACAATCTGGATTCTGAAGACTTTAGAGCAACGCTGGTGTCACACAGCTTAGGCAGTGCCTTTAAGGTGACCTGGCTCCTGCTGGAAGCCATCATGCCACATCAGGTGTCTATGGATAGTTCCTGCAGAGCACACAGTTGATCTTACAAAAACTGGATTCATAGTAGTCAGCATATTGAGTGGTGAGCAGCTGAAGTTTACACCTGGGAGTGCCGTGAGAGGAGTTTAAATCTCCTGTCTCAAGGCGTGAGATGTTCGACTACAAGCTTCAGAGAAGCATCATTTCCCAGTACTTGCAGGGATCCCTGAGAACATTTATCATCTCTAGCTCCTCCAGGAA
This sequence comes from Acanthornis magna, assembly GCA_036785705.1. NCBI lineage: Eukaryota > Metazoa > Chordata > Aves > Passeriformes > Acanthizidae > Acanthornis > Acanthornis magna. The sequence goes on from JAWUZG010000001.1 coordinate 21,344,455, forward strand.
AAGGTCAGACAGAGGAACACCTCATTTGTACCTCCCTGCAGTATGTATATGTAACCTGGGCACCCCTTCAGTGAGTTTTTGGGCCAAAGCAATTCAGGTTCTCAGAACAAAAGCAAATCACCTACTAGAACTGAGCCTAGGGACTGTGGACTGTGCCTTGAATCAACACTAAAATGTGCTTTGGCTATGAGAGAAGGCATAGGCTTGTAATGAGTCTAATCACTCTCTTCCCACTCATGTCATCCTTAGAAACACAGAATCATTAAAGTTGGAAAAGACCTCAAGGATCATCAAGTCCAACCGTTGACCAAACACCACCATGTCAATTAAACCATAGCACTAAGTGCCACATCCAGTCATTTCTTGAACACTTCCAAGCACGGTGACTCTACCATCTCCTTGGGTGGCCTATTCCAAGGCTTGATCACTCTTTCAGCGAAGAAATTCTTCATGATGTCCAACCTGAACCTCCCCTGGCCCAGCTTGAGGCCATTTCCTCTTGTTCTGTCAGTGTTTGCCTGGGAGAAGAGGCCAACCCCGACCTGGCCACAGCCTCCTTTCAGGGAGCTGTAGAGTGATAAGATGTCCCCTGAGCCTCCTTTTCTCCAGGCTAAACACCCCCAGCTCCCTCAGCTATTCCTCATGTGTCTCACTCCCTAGGTGCTTCAGTACCCTTCTCTGGACTCACTCCAGTACCTCAATGTCTTTCACGCAGTGAGGGACCCAGAAGTGGTCACAGCACTCAAGGAGTGGCCTCACCAGTGTTGCGTACAGCAGGACAACCACTTCCTTAGTCCTAGTTGCCACACTTTTTTTATTTATAGACTGCTTAGTAATAGCAGTTACAAATTTAGTGAGAATACTGTGCATTTATATTTGTCATAGTTATCAAATGTACATTTTACCTCTGTGTCTTCAGAAGGGCATAAGAGAGAAAAGCATCTTGGAGACAGGATGTGCTAGTTGTACTATACGATTGAAATTTTAATTAAAAGTTCTACAGAAGAGAGCAAGATAGAAATAAAATAACCTGTATCACATGGTGTACCAGTGTCAGATAACATGAAGTGAAAAAGTCAAGGCTTGTAAGACAAGAGTGAGGATAAGAAAGGTGCTCTAGCTTAGCAAAGACTTTTATTCTGTGCTTCTTTCCTCCTCCTCAAGATATGAGGAAATAAAAGGATGCAGGAGACACACAAGACAATGGAAGCAAACAAGTGAACCATCTCCAGTTTGACCTAAGAGAGGGTTAAAAGGTAGCTTGGGTGCGGCTATGGAAATTCTCCATCATTATTAAAAGCCCAAGGTTTGTCTTTATATTTACTGCAACTTCATTACAAAAAATGTATTTTAAAAAATATTCTGTATTTAGTTCTCAGTCAAAGTCAACACAATCAATCACACAGCCAGACAGTTCACACTCTCTCAAGTATACTTGGGTACTCCACCTTGTTTGAAATGCCCAGCTCCCCCATACTTTGTCTTAGGGTAGTCAAACAGTTCAAACTACATGGCAAAATCTAAGAACTGGTGACTCAGAGGATGAGAGGAGTGACCAATGAGAGCCACAAACACTTTCTGGTGAGAGGAAAAATTACATTGAGCCCACCTGAAGGCACAGGCTCTGAGGCAGTTCATTACACTGACCTGTACCTAGCAGGGTAAGGCTGTCTGCACCACATTTGCAGCCAAGACAGGAAATTGCCTGGTGCCACTGTCCAACACCTAATGTCTAATGCTCTGCTTGACAAAGCTGGATCTTGCTATGGGGTGTATCTTGGCTATGGTACAGGTCCCAAATGTTATGGCAGAGGACGGATATGAGATCCAGCCACAGCACAGCCCTGTGACTGCTGCTCAGCGATGTGCCAGGGACAGTGCAATCATAGTGTGAATCTGCACATCCCTCCATAAGGAGCCTTGGAGTCATGATATTATAAACTGTTAGGCCTGAATACATCAGGCTCTTTGCAAAAGCAAGATATTTTTGAATACTGAAGGTGTATTTGCTTTTCTTTCACATTACAACCTCCCTTTTAAAATATTTTACATTTTCTCACATAGTCTAATTCAACACATTATTTGCTACCACTGGCCAATTAAATGCTGTTAAATACGTCATTCTGCTTTTGAAAAATATATGATGGACTAGATTTATTTGGCAGCTGCCATTTGAACATTAAAATACGGTTAATAGATTTGTAGGCCATTCATAATACCATGTTTTGTTGGGCTTTTGTGTACTATTTTAACAGTGTGACAAGTATTGTGCAACAGACCCATAGAAAGGAACTGTGCTGTCACACGTTATGTCTATACATGGCTGAATAAAAGCTGTCATTCCCCTATTTCCATACATCAAATGCTTAGGCTAATGAGCTTTTTTTAGGAAAAATCCTGTTTCCACTGGACTGACAAAGAAAGCTTTAAACAATTTTTGTCCACATGACTGTCAAGGAAAAAGAAGTCAGACAGGAGCTACCATTAAGCATCTTTTTATTGTAGTCTTTAATGTACATGCAGAATTTTTTTAAAAAGTGTCAGTTATATCTGTAAGCTTATAACAATAATGTAAATGTTTGGATCAGCAATGTATTTGGATTAGGGACTAAGAACTCTAAGTGAACAGACATCTTTCAGGAGATACAGTTTATATGGTAAATCAAGAAGGTTTTCTTCAGAGTGATTTTCCTCATAAAAAGATAAAATATTTCTTGTTTACAATCCTGGTTGTTTCTAATACTGAAAAAATCTATAATAGTACACTCTTCATTATGTACATAGAAAAACATAAAACTATATCCATACCAGTGTCTGTTTTAAATGCAAATAGTAGTTAATAGCTTTGTAAATTTTTTGTGCACCCTCTCCCCTTTTCCCTCCCCCACCCCCATTAAAAAATGCAGCATTTTCTAAAGTTTTCAATGCTTTGGCAGAAATAGAATGGAAGGCACTCCCATGTTAGGTAAAGCAATATGTGAAATATCAGCGCTAAATAAAAAAGCTGTAGGTGTACCAGACAGCTCCATGTTCATCCCAAGGGCCAAATTTTGCACTCTTGCGGGTCAAGAACTGGTTTGCTAGAATTCCAGCTGGAGCAGGCTCAGCCCCCAGCTTGGTTTACAATAAAGCTGATTAGCCTCACAACTATTTTTACAAATGCTTCACACAAACCAATGAGGATGCAGAGAGCATCTCTGAACACAGTACTATCACGAGGGCAAAAAAGCTCTTGCAGGTCACAGCATCAGAACATGTCGCAAAGGCTCTGCTACTGAGGCCTTCCACTTTGCAACACGGTAGTTTCACACAACACCCTCTGTTTAAGACTTCCTGATGTGGCAGCTCAGCTAAAAATGAACAAAGCAACACACAAATGTGAAGATTCTAAAGCATCTCTTGTGATGGATAAATTTAGACTCAGCAAAGTATCCTGAAAACAATCTGTGTGCTCATGGCAGGCTGACTTCTGCTGATAGAGAAGTTTTGAAAGCTGTAGAAAAGTTTTTCGCAGGGGCAGCTCCTCCCTGGCCTCCTGTGGCTTGTTTGGCACTCCTTCGTTTTTTCTTTAACTTGGGATTATCTCTGGCATACCTGCGACACGCATTTATATTAATACTTTGCGAAAATACCCCAGATGCCAATGAGATAAGCCCCTAAATGCTTGCTAAGGGATGTGTCGTAAGTCACAGTCAGGAAAACATTTCCATAACAACCAGTTTTAGCTCTCAACTGCAGTTTGCTTCTGCAAGCCTAGCAAAGGCTGAGAAATGACTGGATGCAAACTTCCAAGAGAGAATGAGACAGAAAGGCACCGACCAAAGCTTTTACGGGTCAATGTCTCCAGCCTGACAAAATGTTAAATTTTCAGGACATACGCTAGTTCAGTAATATGTTTACTTAACTAATTTATTCATAGTGCACAATATCTGACCATGACTGTAAATAGCTGCAGTCAACTGACAATCCAATTGAAAAAGAACATTCTGCTAAAACCTGCCAGCTGGTCACGTTCATTCTGCTGCGATAGCTCTGCGCTCTTTAGTCACAATAAAATGAATGGCTTTGTAGTGTTGGAAAGCATTTTTGACGTTCTTCAGTATCACTGTGGATTTATCTCACAAGGAATGAAGGGTAAGATAAAAAGGCATCCAACAACACTTCAATCTCTGAATTGAACAGCCAGCAATGATATGCAGCTGGCATGGAAGAATAGCCCTTTAAGGTTAGTTTAAAATGCAGACCAAAGGGGGAAAAAAAAGGCAAAGGAAAGGAAAAAAAAAAAAAAAAAAGGCAAGTAGTCCAGTAAGAATGAACAGTAGAAAAAGAAACTGAGCAAGTGATCCTTTGTTTTGGGCCAGTATATCCACCACCAGTTGCTGTATGTTGCTTTGGGAAACACAAAACTGGCACCAAAACACTCCAAACAACACAAAACCTCCACCCCCTTCCTAGGCTGATGGCTCTCCTTGAAATGTCCCTCAGATCTCTTTCCGTACTGTGGCTTGGATGCTGCTGAACACTTTGCCTATGGCCTCAAAGAGCGGGTCGCAGAACGTGTGGATGCAGATGGAATAGACACGGCTAATGCACTGGATCTCAATCAGGTAGCTCCTTATGCACGGCACCACCGCCCAGATGTGCAGGAATGACAGAATGGCAAAGTAGATGCCCCAGATGAGAGCCATAGGAATGCCAAAGATTGCTGACAGTAAACGATAAAACCAGTATTTCGTTACAGTGAAGGTGGTAAAACTGGCCTTCCAAATCCCATCAAAGCTGTGTGTTCCCTCTGGCTCAGCAATCACATCTTCAAACTCGATCTGCAGCAAAGAACACAAAATCAGGTCAGTCAGACATTTGCGTCAAGGGTGTATTCCAGAAACACCTTTCCTGGAGAGCTATGGTGCCCTGCAACAAAGCAGAAAGCACGTACTTCCTACATCCCAACATGGTTCAACTTATTATAACCCATTATTTAAATCATGAATCTTCAGTAACTACTTTTTTCCAGTGACTACCAAGGAGCTTGGAAATGATTAGCTCAAAATGAGACATCTAACTTCTAGATGGAGTTTTCCACAAAAGTGAATATATTTTCCTTGTCTCCTACAGCCCTAAAGTATACAGCAGTGCCCTTATGGTCTACTTAAGGGACAAACCAGGTGAATAGAATCATATTTCATAGTTTTGACTTTTCATAAATCATTCAAAAAGTCACCTAAGGAAACAGTGCATTCCAACTGGCATATTTTAGCACTCTGTTGAAATACTGAGCTGTTCAGGAAGCTTAATTGTCATAACATTTCTATTAGAAAATTAACAGAATTGCAATGATGGTTCAGCTCCATGTCACATAGACATGTGTTTGATATAACCCAAAATACAGGACATTTAATTTAGTTAGCACAACCAATTGTATAGGCACTGCAAACAACAGGAAAGAGGACATCACTACACTATTCCTCTGCAAGAAAATAAATGACTGTTTAAATCAAATGAAAGAAAAAATACTTTTCATTCCCGGGACTGGATCCCAAAGTGAGATAATGATGCTGCCAAAAGTGAAGATTTACAGGAACAAGGTAAGTATGACATGGGCCAGCAGCCTCAGAAACTCAGGCAATAGTACCTTAAGCATGCTGGAAGGAGCTGAATATATGTACACGCTGTAAATATTGCTTATACGGCAAGAAAAGGCTCACAATCACTTTTTTAAAATCTAAAATACGCATAAAAATTGAAAAGCACTCGTTCTTCTCCCCTGCTAAATCTTTATTACCTCCAGACATAAGTTACTAATAAAGGGAAAAATATTATAAAACCACTGGACTTTCCAGCTACATAAATAAGATATTTCCAAACAAAAGTGCATAGTCTAGGTGCAATCTATGCAAATGGCTGGAAAGTCCTTGAGAGGAAATTTCTGAATCATCTGTGATATCCAACATCTTGAATGCCTAACATCAAGCAGGCTTAATTTAACATATCCACATTACTCTCTCTGCCAGTGCTTCTCTCTAGACATCCTGTCATGCAAATTATAAACCTCCTCTTTTTCTGCTATTCTGAACTAGATTCTAGTGATCTGAAAGTCATTCTTTGGGATGGGTATTCATCATCATCATCATCATCATCACACCTAAAGGTAACATTTGGGTTGAAACTTCACATAAACCTTGGGCAGACTCTGCATTGGCGGAGTACCGAAGGAACACACCTCAGCTCTGTGCACTTGTCCATAACAGCACGCAGAGCCAAAATTCTTTCTGGACTTTCTGAAACTGAATAGCATAATTTTAAGTAATAGCTACAAAAAGAGATAATTAAAGGAGAGTTTGAATCATGGTTCTGTTCTGCAAAAGCTCTACATGTATGCAATAACCTCTGCTTTTGTAGGTAATGCACGCGAATTTTTGGTACAAATCTTGGAAAACAGCTTCTTTGAAATCAGTCTAAAGACAGCATAGGAATTACACTACATTCACTGCTCAGTGACGACATGAAATTGGAAATTATTTGGGCTCTGTAATTTCAGCGTGTGCAAGACTGAAGCTCTGGTGGAAATAACTTGAATTCTGGGGAAGGCATCACAGGCAACAACATGCTCTCTGTTTTCATTCTGGGGTTATTAGATATAAATGTTCATGTTTGAGGAATAAACAATAGACAAAAAATTAACTTTATGAAGCACATTGATCACAATATAATTATCTACATGAGTCATCAAAAGTTAGCTGAAGTCTAGTAAAACAGAGCAAGAAACTTTCCCAGATGTGCTGTGATCTTTTTACTAAATGAAAAACACAGATGTCCTTGTATTAATCACAGTATTTTAGGACTGCATCATGAAATAAAGAAGGAAAGGTTATAGATGTATCATGGAGAAGTCAGTATCTCAACAATGGCATTCTAATTTATTATATTTATTCCTGCTCCTGCCCCTCCAGATGATCTCAAGATCTGTACATTGTCCTGAACTCAATCCCATTCAACTGAGTACATATGTTGGAAAAATGTATGAGTTTATGGAGCAAGTACGTTTTCTTTTTGGAATAGATAAGCAAGCATAAAATCTGTTTCTGCAGTTATTCAAAAGCAAACTTCTCATTGTAGCCCCATCCCATGTTAGCTCATTTTCAAAGTGAATGGGTGTTCTTGGCTTATTATAAACATTTTCCTTGAAATCAGGTAATAAAAATATCCAGATGATGGCAAAATCCAGGACGATGACAGCAAAAGAAAGTTGCTTCTCAAAAAATATTTCTACATAAGGACTACATGGTTGAGCATAGCCCTCTTATTCCAAAACTTTTGGCAATTTATTGCATGCTTCCCACCAGCTGATGCTGTAATCCTTGGCAAAGGCAACACAGCCATCATAGAAGTTCAAAGCATCAAGCACTAGTCAGTGTCATACCTAAAGTCTTTTTATTCAGTTCAGTTGCAGTGGACTCCATCTTGTATTTTCTCAACTGGCTGATAAGAGAAGTATTAGATCTCCTAAGGAAAATAAGTTTGCATTGAGCTCCATCAGCCTTTTCACGGTTGCAGCTGTAATTTAGCCAAGTGAGATCTATTTTTATCAGAAATGCATTTTTGGGCATGTAAAACGAAACAAGAGTTTAATGTGAATTTTCTAGAATTTTTAAACTATATAGTAAGATTTGCCCATAGTTTGATTACTTTCAAGGTAATTAATTGTAATGAAATGGAAAATGGAAGCCAATAAACTCACTCGTTTTCAAATCAAATAGTAAACTTTCTGTAATTGTGATTCTCAGTAAGTAATATTTTTAGCCTGTTGTGTTCAACAAAATGTCCATGGACTTAATCCTGGGGAGTGGACAGAAGAATCATGCCATTTAACATTTCCAGATGGACAGCCCTGTCCTCATTCCAGGAGATGATGCTAATATTAGAACATTTATGATATATCTTTGGTCAGGATTTCCCAGCTCAAGTCATACACAGTTGTCTTAAAAGTACTCAGGAATAAATCTGTCTGTGAGATAATAGCAATGTATTCATGACACCAATAATTATGAAGAGATGATTTTCTTGGAGCAATTACAGCAGCTCTCAGAATGCTTCAACCAACACACAGAAGTTGAAGAGATGGTCCTGTAGGAACGATATCTGATGTCACACTACTATATCTTTTCCCATTTCATTATTCCTCAAATCCCATGTTCCACATTACTCCAGTTTGAATAAGGGAACTTGTGAGTGAAGACAGAAAAATGGCTTGGCAACTCAAACTCTTAGCTGAATATAGTGTTAAAATGAAGCTGCTATCTTCCCAAAAGCCGTAAGAACATTATGAAACTATGTACGTGCCAAGAAAGTCCAGCTATGCCTAGCACGCAAACCTCTGCAGTGCTGTCCAAACCAGACTTACCTGCAGCAGTATCTAAATAAGGACAGGCAAGGAGTTGAGGTAATCTGGGCTCTTCTACTTCTCATGTGCTAACAGACCACTGCCTGGGAAACACTATTTATTTCACTCCTCAAGCAGTACGGGCAAGTCCTTATGCTGCAGGAAGTGAGACACCACTCAGAGTCTTCCTGCACTAAACCACTACCATGAAGGATCCTGATTTTAACTTACAGGGATCAGTTCGCCACAGGCCACAGGAGGAGCAGGTGACTGGATGCATTTTGCCTTGCTATGGGTTGTATTTATATCACTCAGATTACTCAGTCCCTCCTCAGTCCCTCCTACTCCTCTCCTCTGGTTTCTAGTTCAGTAGCACTCGCTGACAGTGAGTGTCATCAGACTGATAAAGGGAGTCCAACTGAACTAAGTTAAGTAAAAATAGGACTGACAGGAGAAAGAGAAGTGCCCAGAAATATGATCCTACAGAAGAAAGACACTCATTTCTGTTAACGAATCTAACTGTCTTGCAAGGACAAGACACCTTTTTTAGGGTATTGTTCTCAAGGTCACTTTTGCCAAAGCATCGTGTGCATGTAGATCTGTGAACCCTTGTTTTATCTATATAAAGGTTTTCTTAGGTTCGGCACAGGTCTTGTTTAGCAGATTTCATGTTCACTATGAAGTCTGTTCCTCCAGAGCTGTCAGAGTATGCTGTGAAATCACATCGAGGCAGCTGCCAAGCTAGTGAAAATACATACACGTTCACTTGTGACAGGACAGAAGTACAGGAAATTTGGTTTGACCCTCTAAAGGATGCTAATAACTCTCTATAGCCTTCTGTTTCAGACTAAACTATTAAACACTATCAACTCCTGTTCCATGCCCACAATGTACTTCCTGACTTCAGCTATTCTTTGTTTCCTACTATTCAGTTTGGTAAAGCCAGTTTTTACATTGCTTGAAGCTTTTGTCTGATTCTGCTCTGAGAATTAATTCAGCTTCTTTTGCTCTGCACATGTTTATTAAACTTCCATCAGGAAATTAAGGAACCTGCTTTGATTCTAAAATAGATTTATTTACAAGAAAGGGAAATGGTAGGGGACTTATTTACAAGATTTATTTACAAGAAAGGGAAAATGTCTATTTAAAGATTAGAACTATTAATTAAAAAAGCTTAACAGTGTGAAGTTATCATCTGACTCAATAATATATGCCCCAGGTATGAAATTAATTCACCTGCTAACCTTGTCACTTCAAGTCCCTATGTATCAAAAGCTGGCAGGCTGGAAAGGTACATTAAATGCCAGCCTCAAATCACCTACTTACCAGCTGTGCTTCTCAAATTTTGTTCTTTGAGGTTCATAATACTCATTACATAGAAAAAATTACTGTGCTTGGTCTATCAGAAAAAAAAATTACGATCACCAGCATTAGGTTTTGACCTACATTTCTGTGATCGTAAGTATAATGATTTGTATTTTTGTGTGTGGTAGCTGCATGCCACCACTGCGCTCACAGCACACAGTTCACACAGCCAGGCACCACCTCTACTCCACTCCAGAGGAACCCGAACAAGCGCCGAGAATGCCTACGTTTTTGAGTGCCTTCAGTATCTCTTGGAGTCAGTAAAAGGATGCTTAGATCCTTACTGGATCTCTCTTGATTGATCACTAATAAATCCAGTCAGGCAAAGTACTTAAATATATATACAACATGCAGAATGTGAACTGTCCTGCTGATGTCAAAATGACAAGCCTTTCTATGGCATGGCTCACATTTGAGAGGCGATGTTAAAGACAGGTGCAACACTATTAATGTTGGAGAAGGCTGTGGTGTATATTATCAAAATGAAAAAAATGCGTGAGCACATGAGATCATTATTAGCTTTTCTGCTTCCACATACTAGTTGGAACTTAAAAATTGCCAGTTACAGTGCCTGGAGAAGAAAGGAATCACAGCAGCTGAAAAAAATGTTAAGCAATAAACTAACAACCTTTCTGTTAAATCACTGATGCCAGTTAAACATTTACTTATTTCCTTGATCCTTGCAAATACCACATTACCACATATGCTGATGCTTGTCCTGACCACTGCCACAGTATGACAATGATGAAAAAGTTTATACTGTTTCTACTGAATCTTCAGGAAAGAGGATGGGGAGGTGTTGGGACTTAGAGGAGAAAAGCTGCTCTTCTTTCTCTCCCAGACACCCAGAGACTCATTCACCCTTTTAAGAGCACTGTGTAATCCCCATCTCACAAATGTTTACCTGCACTTATGTAGAGAACCTGGTACTTTGCTCCTGAAAACACAGAGTTTCATGATTCCTGGATATTCTACTTCCTCACTAATCAGGTTTCAGCAGCAAACATTAGGGGATCTCAGGTGTTTACTAAAGCCAAAACTCATTCTGTTCCATAGTATTTATATAAACCTCAAGCTAAAGCGTGGGTGATTACAAAATGCAAACATCTAGCAGTGTTCAGCTCCATCACAAGACAAGAAATCACCCTGGAATCTTGGTATTGGAGGCAAGCACCTCACGAGGGAAACCCAAGAGTCCCTCCAGGCTGGGCTGCAGCATGATTAGGCTTTGCCTGTCAACCTCAAACTCTGTCTTCAGAGCACACTGCTCTTCTGGGGACTGGCCAGACCACAAGGCACAACAGTTGCTTCTTTGCAAAAAAAAAAAAAAAAAAAAAAGAAAAGATGCCATGACTGCAGATGGCTAGGACCAGAGCTGCTGTGCAAGGCTTGTTAAGTGCAGAAAAATGACAAACAAGTATTTCCAAAGTGAATGAAAGCCTAAACAAGCAAGCAGACCTGTTGCACTCCAGTTACTTGTACAAACTGACCAATGAATTTGCTTTACCTTCCCTGTCTCCCTGTGCCTGCTTTCCACAATATGGCAAGAAAAGTGTTCTCCTGGCAGATCTCTTAATGGAAACAGTGAATCTTTCCTGAGTGCTACAGAGTGTGCCAGAAAAGCAAACAATGCTTTAACAAACAAGGATATTCATGCTGGAGGGTAGAATTGAAGGACTGCACTCTTCTAACCAGAGAAGAAAACCAGTCTGGTCGGGAGTGACTCCTACTGCACACATGACAAATACTCAAATGCTTTATGAAAATGTGAAAATGATACCATGACCTAGAAAAGGTGGTGACTGCAGATCACCATTTCACAAACTGAAAATCATAGAAAAAAGCAAAACAAAAAAATTCTACTAATTACTGAGAGTAGAACCTCCTACTCCCTGCCCATGCTGAATTACTGGTTACATACCAGAAAAGCCCTGCTGATGGGTTTATCAGATGGGCAGGCTCACCAAAACCTGCGGAAGTACTCGTGAGTAAAATGCAACTGACGCCAATGGGTCAGCACTGTAGCAACCAGCCATTCTCCAGAGATCTCTGTCCTGTTCCTATACAGGCTGGCAGAAGGAAAGACAAGCAGCTTCAAGGGAAGATCTGCACTCCCCTGCAACACAGCAAAACTTCCTGTGCAGGTGGGGATACCATGTCAGCCAGTTCCTTGACAAATGTCTTGATGTTGTTGGAGTAAGCAGTCAGAAAACAAAATTACTGTTTTCCTCCCTGGAAACTGGGCTGCTGGGAGGTTATTGCAGCTCTCTGAAAGAGAAACTCTTAAGAAGCTTTCTTTGTTTTTATTATTTGGCTCATGTTCCACAGCTTCTTGTTTGATATGGCTGTTTTAGCAAAGAACACTAATACATATATGTATATCCACATATGTCTGTCCCTCTATATGTTTAAAGAGGTATTCATGAACATGAACACCAGTATGAAGTTTTGACTAGACTAAACATAACAGGAATTTTTTCTTTTATTTGAGTGGGGCCTGGAGTTCAGCAGAATCCAAAAACTTTTATTAAAGTAAAGGCACCATGTAAAATTATTTTATATTTTAAATTATATTCTATTTAATAAATATAAATATGATATATTTATATTATGGTATGCTCATATGCTATTTAGGTAATAAAGGTATTAAGTATAACTTTTTAGAACTCGGTCTAGCTTCATCACTCCTAAATTTAGGCACTAATGGTAAGTGGAAATATAGTGACCTCAGACTCTAGTAGTGCACAGAGAGACAGGGACCTTTACAGGTTGTTTCAGATCTAGAAACTAATTTTTCCTCTTTATCGTTTGTAAAGGGAGTATAAGGAGACGAGACTCTTGATTATATATACTACTGATAAACACACTCCCCTTAGCTGCTGAAATTCTTTTTTGCAAATCTGTATAACTTGTTTTCACCTTTTCCCTTATTTCTACCTGAACCATTCTTATTGCTGACAGTGAGTATGCAGTGATGACCAGCTTCCTCTCTTCTCTAAAAAAAATTTGCCCTTGCATTGGTACTGTTAGAAGGTTGTCTTTTTTATGGAGGCTCTTAAGTTACTGATTCTTAAACATAAAGTATTTCTCCCTAGTATTTCATAAAATCAAGATATCACTACTTTACAGTTCTGCTCTTATAAAACTGCATGAGAACAGTGATGGGATGGAGTGCACCCTCAGCAAGTTTGCAGATGACACCAAGCTGTGTGGGGTGGCTGACACGCTGGCTGAAAGGTTTGCCTTGACAGGCTTGAGAGCTGGGTGCATGTGAACCTCATGAACTTCGGCAAGGCCAAGTGAAAGGTCCTACATCTGGGTCAGGGCAGTCCCAAGTACAAATACAGACTGGATTGAGAACAGCCCTGCAGAGGAGGATTTGGGGATGTTGGTTGGTGAGCAGCTCAATCTGATCTGGCTCGCAGCCCAGAAAGCTGACAGCACCCTGGGCTGCATCAAAAGAAACAGGTTAAGGAAGGTGATTATCCCACTCTGCTCTCATGAGACCCCAACCTGGAGTGCTGTGTCCAGCTCTGGGGCCTCCAAGATAAGAAGAACATGGGCCTGTTGGAGGGAGTCCAGAGGAAGGCCAAAAAGATGATCAGAGGGCTGGAGCACATCTGTGAAGACAGGCTGCAACACTTGTGGTAGAAGAGAAGGCTCTTAGAGCAGCACATAAAGTAGGCTGTAGAAGGATTTTTTACAAAGACATGTAGTGACAGGACAAGGGGGAATGGCTTCAAACTGAAAGATTAAGTTTGGATTAGATATCAGAAGGAAATTCCTAAGAGTGGCACTGGAACAGGTGTCCCAGAGAAGCTACAGATGCCCTATCCCTGGAGTGTTCAAGGCCAGGCTGAGGGGGCTTTGAACAACCTGAGTGGCATCCCAGGTCATGGCAGGGGGGTTGGAACTAGATGATCTTTAGGGTCCCTTCCAACCCAAACCTTTCTATGATACATAAACTTGGACTTCATAAATCAGTTGATGACATTATGGCTGAGCTCCATGGGAGGTAGATCACTGATCTTGAGGGAAAACTGATTATTTTTTGTAGCATCTGTTTGAATTCCAAGAACTGATTTCAAAGACAGAGGAAATGTTGCAATCCATCTGTGAGACTCCCTTAGGCTTTTTTGGAACTCAGAATATAAATTCAACACAGCAGGAGTTTGGACAGAGAATGTGATGCTTTCACCTTCAGCTGTGAGAATGTCTTGTCACTTCTTATCTATGAAGTTGAATTTATCAGTTCCTATTTGCTGGACTACAGACAAACTCCACCCTTGTATAGCCCCACTAACATCTAGAGCACAGCTCCTACATCTTGAATAAAATTGTATTTTATCAATTCAGGAGCTCGTTAAAATGGGGACAGTGGCACTGAAATTATTTTTTCTTTAGATAGCTAATCGGATAATTTCTGACAAGAATGATATTGCATAAAGTTCAAATTTTTTTGAAACTATCAAAAGACATTTTCCTAAGAAATCTGCCAAGAAAATATAAGGAGACTAATAGGGTTAAACCTGCCTCCCAAATAAATAAAATGAAATTAAATGCCATGATTTCTCTTTCATGTTCAAAATAACCAACCCTTTTTAAGTCCAAGATGGGTTTTATTACTGTCATTTGTCTGGAAAAGAAATATGGTAGTTCTGGATCAAAAAGCTCAGCAAATCAATTACTGATGTAGACTTCATCCTGCTGTCTACTAGAAGGGTATTGGAGAGCTGTGGGAAATACAAACTTATCTTAGTTTAGAACTATATCTGTCTTCAGTTTTCCAGAGATCACAAATGTAACAGAATCACCCAAGTTCACTTGCATTTTCTTCTTTCTGTTGCCTAAAATACAACCAAGACCAAATTTCCTCACTGGGAACCTCACTGGCAAACCATTCTACTGTACACAGTTATCCCTTTTTCCCCTGGAGAGCTTTGCATTTCAACATTTTTTTGTTTGTTTGTTTTAGATATCCATACTCTTCAACAGAAGCTGTGTTTCTATCCATAGAGTGGGCTAAAAATTCTACAATCAATTCAAACTGTTCTTACATTTTCTACCATATGATCTGAATTCTGTTGAAGTTACTGGAATTGAAAAGTATTTGTCTCTTCTGAATCGGAGATAGTGTCCAATAAATTCTAACAAAAGGAACAGCCATGCTGAATCATTTGCTCTGTCCCCATGGCCATGAAATGAACATTCTTCTATGGAATTATGAGTCATGTTCATCATGTTAAGCAAGACGGCTGTGCATAAGGCTTTAATAATACCATGAGTTGAAATACAAACACTTTTTTTTGAGAAAGAAGCTTTCATTAGAACAGATGCCATTATTAGCTGTAATCTTAAGGACATTCAGAAATCCCGTGTCTGGGAACTCTGAATTAATGTGCAAGAAAACTATTTTTCAGACCTCTTAAAACCTCGCTCAGACCTCATCTAAACTGGCATTCATAATGACTTGAGTTTTTAATCTCTTACTCCCAGACTAGCCTTGGAAGAAATATTTGAAATGGAACTGGATCACGTGGATAGCCAAAGTCAAACATTTGAATTTCTTTGCATTTTAAATCTAAACACCAGAGCTTGTTAATGGGACACAGAATTACAGAACCATTTCATTTAATCAGTTGTTATGCACAAGTAAGGTGTCATGTCTAAGCCGCAAGTATCAGCAGTTGAGAGAAACATACCCTCAGAGAGCACTGCCTGTCCTGTCCTATGGTTAGGGTTAAACTCTGTGATGTGCATCTGCCTCCAGCGGCATCTCATCTTGATCATTGCCAATAGCAAGAGCCCAGAGGACAAGCCTGGATTAGAATACATACACACACATATCTATATATTTATATGGATGTATTTAAACTTAAATGTTTATCTATTTTCTCATGGAAACAATATCTAAAAACAAAGAAAAAGGGTCTGCCATTAAATTTCACTTAATTCCTTATTTCAGAAATAGCACCTGATTAGCTCTGCTTTTCTCTCATTTTACCATGCTGAAGACCAAAACTGCGTTCCTCTCAGGTTGACACTTGTCACGTCTGAGTGACAGCCCACCTTAGGTCTCCCATCCAAAAAGAGCAGGGGGTGACACCTGCTTTCCTTCCAGGAGACTCTCAGGTGTGGGGATGGGAAATGCTCTGACCAGGCATCTCTCTGTGCATCTCAAACTGTGCTCTGTGCAACAGGGAGGGACCTTAATCATGAAAGATTACATAAAATGTAAACTGTTTTTGAAAACCCTCTCTTTTTATTGTGAGGCAGAAATTGTAAATAGCTTTAAAATGCCTGAGTAATACTTTCCTCCCTAATGAGTTCATAAGGGTATTATAGTACTTGTCAACATCTGACTAAGAATTCCAGACTTTTCCTCGCAGTGAGCTGAACTGCCCTTAACTGCATTACTTTTAAGTGGAAGGCATAAAAATATAACTTTTAAAAACCTGATACAAAAGCTCTGCATCCTCACATCTGTAGCCAAGTACTGGAATTTTTTTTTTTTTCCCCAGAGCAAAAAGTACTTCTATACAACAAACAGCAGATAGACACTACTTGTTCAAAACGGTAATTATGTTCTGGATGGTAGACCGGGCACAGGGCTTCCTGGCATATCATTGTAGGAAAAACTGTGAGCTGGCTGCAGATGTGACTGCACAGCTGGTCCTCACTAGTCCCAATGGACTAGACTTTGCAGGGTTGGCTGCCAGGTCCATCCCCATTCTCAGCAAAAAGTTACTGAGAAGAGCAATCTGTAGGAGAAGTGGCTCCTTCCTCTGCATCTTCCAAATTCAGTAAACTCTGTGTAGACTTGACCACAGATAACGTTGAGAAAGTCTGCACTCCAAAACTGGCAGGCTACAATTTAGCCATACCCTGGAAAACACAAATACTGTGTTGGCAAACAAGAAAAGAAAAGCCTGAACTTCAGGCACCTTGCTGTGAGTCCTGGGTCATTGGGGAATGAATGAGAAAAAAACTCAATAAGCTTTCCACCCTGTTTGTTGTGTCTCATCACAAATAAAACCTGTGCGACACAAGTCCAAGAGCAGAACTGTCCAGTGAAGGAAATATGAAACAGGTAAAACTATGGCAAACTACCTGTATAATCACCAGCATGACTCCTGGAGAGATCCCAGGCGCACAGAGGCTGTTTCTCCCTTGCTGGATTCCCTCCTTGCCTCTTGCCTGACCAGCCACCTTCACAAGCCAATGCCTGAAGGAATGGGACCACTAGTGCACATTCTCCCGCTGGCAAGGTGATGCATGAGGACAATTGTATAAGGGAGAAAATCCTTCCTTTCTGGTCTCCACTGAAAAAACTGGAACAAAAAGGAAATTCTGGTGATTTTTACTAGATTGTGCTTCCTCCAGTGCAGAGCTGTCACCTCCACTGTCTGCATATCTCAGGTTCCATAAGGCCTTGTTCACATCCCTCTCTGAAGAGAAATCCAGTCATTTGCCCCATTTTTCTGGAATCCTCCTGGCACTAAGCTTCCACTTGGTAGTTAATTCAAGGACAAACCATAAGCAAAGTCACCAACAGCTTTGATGCAAAGCTGCTCCATGTGTCTAGTTTTCATAAAAGGATATTGACCAGGTTTCCCCCTCTTGTCTGGATCCCAACCCTAATGCTGCCTGAACCACACATCTGCTGCAGGGGAAGTTGTGCAGATGCTCTGTGTTGCAAATCAAGGGAACTTGTCTCTTGCTTCTCACAGGAGAAGGTTATTTTTAAAATGTGCTATGGGAAGTATTTGAATACAGACAACACTGAGGCCTTTTAGAGAGCTGCTTACAGAGCAGATTCCTCATTCTCTGTCTAATCATTTCTATTTCATGGCTGACTGATTTGTCCCCAGTTTCCATGCTGTTGTGCCTCATAGTCAAGTGGCAAGAAACGCATAAAATGCTGGGTAAAAAGCAGAAGGTTCGGAATCTAGAAAAATTCAGTGGTTCTATACAAAACTGAGCTCAGCCTGAGCCATACTTCTGGCTTTACAGGACTCCTACACTTTTTTTTTCTCTGACTTTCAGTATCTGACAAAGACTGGGGACGCCTTCAGTTATACAACTCTATCTTTTACACTCCGGATGTCTTACAGCTGAAGAAAGGCAGATGCATGACAGAAGGGGACTACAGACTGATGGCTAAAGCAGGAACTGAATCTGTGCATTTTCACCCAAATCCAAGCCTTCCCCCTGTGTACTGGGTCTGAATTTTATTGCTGCATCTAATAGACTGAATCTGAACACAGGGTCCAAACAAATGCAAATTGTGGCAAAACTCCTCTCTCTACTCTTCAGCTTGGACTATGAAATACTTAAAATTAAAGTTATTCTTATTTATCCTTGTAACAAAACAGAAAATGTTGCTTTACAATGCCATTTTGTACAAATAGTGCTGTTTCTATGATGTAAGATGGATCCTGCCTGGGGAACAACAGATTCATTTTGGTATACTCCTGTGTCTTGATGCGACTATGTTCACTACCAGGAGCTCACTTGCTGACACAGAGGCAGTAAGGGTATTCTGGCTGTTTGCTGTTTTTCAATGAACGTGTTGGTCCACAATTATTTCAAAAGGACAAACTGAAAAGCTTGGGGTTTTTTTCCATTCCTCTACTGATTATTTTCCAATAATCTTCTTTCCAATTTTCTATTTATTTTAGAAGATTGAATGTAACAAACTTCCTTAATCCTTGCCTCTGTGAGACGCAGAGAGGGCAGGATGGGCTTTGTATGTTTCAGCTCCTTTTAAGTTCATTATGGGCTTTTTCTGTCAGTGGTCTCACTCTTTTCCAAGCAGGGTCTCTCATTCATAAGGTCACGTTTGTGGACACCAGGACTTGCCTGGGGGCTGTGACTCATCCTCAGAAGGTTTGGTTGCTTTGGGGACTTCTGTTGATGTACGCAATAAACTGTGATGCAGTGTCGTTCATGAGCTCTTGCATTCCCTGTCTACTCAGCTGCTCCTCCATGGGTAGAAGAAAAAAAACCCTGCTCTCTCCTTCATAAAATCAACCATTTAAAAGGCAGTTTTGTACCATTAAGTACACAGATGATTTTTTCTAAACAAATAACAATTTTATGCCTTCTCTTTCTATACGGCTCCTTAAAGGTACAAGCTGCTGTGAGGGACAATTCTTAGCCTGGATCCAGCAATCTGACCATGGCCAGTCATATTCAGTGCCTTCAAATTGTGTTGAAGTCTGGAATTTGAATTTACTCGTGACCTTGCTAAATTGTCTGCAGATAGAATGAATAATTTTACAGATACACCTTCAGGAACCAGAGTTCACCCTCTTGATTCTCTGGAAACAATACAGGATTTTTTTTTCTCAATAATGGGTCTTCGTTACAACAAACACGGTGAACCACACACACTCTGACACTGCTGGTCACTAAGCAAGCCAATTAGTGGCTTAGTCACCCTTTACAACTGGCCAGCTCCCATCTTTCCTAGGGTCTGACAAACCCAGATGACAGCATCCTCAGTTTTCACACTGTGGTGGTGTGAAACTCCTCCTTTCCAGGCTGCAGTGTGATCTGAGAAATGCTTGTTAGGCCTTGGCCTTGAAAACGGCACTTGGGCTCAGGTCTTTTAGAGCTTATCAAAACCACTGCTCCTAGGAGCTGCTAACAAGCTCCTGTTTTCCTTATGACCAGCCTTGGAAAATATTCCTCTTGCCTGAACAGCATAACATTCCTGTTCTCACACTTTCAGAGAAAGCGTGGACCCAAACTGTGGCCAGGATGAAACACTGTTATGACTAAAGCCCACTCTCTTGTACCCCTATAAACAGCAGTCCAAGATGGGGCCCTGCGAGCTCTCCTGGACCGCAGCGGGCCTGTGGCCTCTGAGTGGAGCCTCTCAGAGCCAGCAAACTCTCAGGTTTGCTACACCTGGAGGATCACTGAAACAAGGCATATCCTGGGCCAATACCCACGCTTCTCAATGCCCTTTCCTTTGCCCATTGGGAGATGCAAAAGCACCTGAAGCGAGTATTTCACTGACCTCTGAGGGAAATTTTTTCATAGGTATCTTGCTTGCACTGACTGTTTCTGTCTATGTGCATGCCCCTGTGCACATGCTACAGCAAATCTGAGAGAAATACTGCTTTCTTAGATGTTTAAGTACCTTGGGTATCTAAGCAAGTTAGGCTTGTGAATAAGTTTTAGTTACAAACTTACTTAAATGCTGCTAAGTATTGTTCTTTTGCTAAGTTCTTAACTGTAAGTTATACGCTAAATGTTGCTACATATTGTTCTTCTGCTGAGTTGCTGAGTATAACTTCAAAGCTATAAGTTAGGTTAAATGCTCTTAACTTATCCTCTGTTAAATTGTTAAGGCTAAGTTATAAATTAAGTTTAAGCTATAGGTTAAGTTAGGTGTAAGTTAGGTGTTTTTACTATGTTTAATTGTTAGTATTAAGATATAAGTTAAGTTGAAGTACTGTTAAGTTGGAGTGTGGTTAAGCTTTTAGGCCCTGCTCCTTTTTATCCTTGTCTGCAGTGTCTTTTGTCACACACATACACCTAAACACACACACACACCCCTCCCCCTAGACAGTTCTCAGTTCATTTCTGTTTTGATTGCCTGGATTTTGTTTGGTTTTGTTGTTGCTTGTTTTTCCTTGTTGTGCCTTGGCTGTCCTGTAAGTAGTAGAGTGAATCTTGCCAATGAACTTACTGTGCTGATGAATTTTAATTTAAGAGATCTCAAACACTCTCGTTTGTATCACACACGGGTTGTATAAATTTCTCTGTATAAACTTTTTTTCTAAGAGAAAAACTCAGTGATTTTTCTGACCAAAGTGACTCCAAGCAAAAATCTCCATCGACCCTGACTTGTCAAGAAGTCAAACTGATTTACAAACCCAAACAAAAAATCTAGGCAAGGGCACAGTTAGATTTTGCTTAGCTTGCTTATCACCTCTTGAGGGAAAGAAAAACACCCAAGAGAACAAAACAGAACAAGGACACAAATCCAACAGCCATCAGGACCTCTGATTTTGCACCCACCAGGCTCAGGGAGGGCGATCTGGTTTGTGACATCTCCCCGCCCTGCCTCTGTGCGTGCCTCGGGGAAGGAAAATCCTTCCGACGGTGTTACACAAGGTCACGTAACTCATCCCCCGCTGCCCGGCCCCGGGCGGGACGTCCCGGCTGCGGAGCTGGCTGCGGGCACACAGCGCGGCGGGACCCCCGCGGCCCCGGGCAGCTGCAGCCAGCCCAGCCCGGCCCGGTACGGTGCGGTGCGCCCCGGCAGAGAGCGGCCAGCCCCGCTCCGCTCCGCTCCGCTCCGGAGCAAGCGGCTCCGCAGGGCTGCCCTGGCCGCTGCCCGCCTCTCCCCTGCCCATTCCCCCTTCTCTTTAAAAAAAGGAAAAAATCAGCCCCTGGCCCGTTCCCTCCTGTAGCAGGTGGAGGGATGAGGTTTGCGGACTTCTGCCGCCCTGGCAGTGCCCGCGTATCCTGCCTCGGCACGACCCTGTATCGCCCCCGCGCCGTCCCGCCTCGGCCCCTCACCTTAACCACGTCGTCGTTGAGGTGCTTGGGGTCTCGGTTGACCAGGTCGATCTCTTTGGTGTGCACGTCGTGCACCGCCTTTTCGCTCAGCTCATCTGCCATCATCTTGTTGTTGGGCTTGTAGATGTTGCCCTGCTCCCGGACGGGCGCCGTGTAGAGAAAGCCCTGCGGGAGCAGAAGGAGCGCGGGCGGGAGGGGAGAGCCCAGCTGAGGCGGGGAGGGCAGGGCAGGGCAGGGCCGGTCCGCGCCGCGAGGAGGGCGGGCTGGGGGAGGCGGCCCCGGGTCCCGCGGGCAGCGGGATCGTGCTGCGGGGCGGCCCTGCCCGGCTATTTAACCGCGGCCGCGGGGCGCACACCACACCCCCGCCGTGCCAGGAGCCGGCTCCCGCTCCCGCCGCCAGGCGGCCCCGGCCCCGCGGCGTTGCCCCAGGGCGGAGCGAGCGGCCCCTCGGCGGGGAGGGCGCTGCTCGGGCCCCGCGGGCACAGTGGGGAGCGGCCGGGGCTCCCCGAGTAGCGCCCTCCCCATACCGCCCTCCCCGCGCTGACCTGAGCACGGCGCCTTCACCGCACACTGTCCTCGCTCTACTGCCCCCCTATAGTGCCCTTCATGCAGGGCCATCGCGGTGCCCTCTCCATCCCAGGGCTCTCGCTCTAGTGTACCGCCCTTCCCGCAGGGCAGACAGCAGCCCCCCTCCCCGTGCGCCCCGGCTCGCCCTGTCCCGCTGTCCCTGCCCGCAGGTGCCCGGCTGTCCGCCCTGCTGCCGCCGAGCCGCCCCTGTGCCCCGCTGCTCCGGCGGCTCAGGGAGCTCGGGGGCCCGAGCCGCTGCAGGTACTCGGCGGCGGGCGCAGGGCGCCGGGGCAGCATCCCGGCCCCACGCCGCGGTGGTCCTACCTCCGAGTCTACGTATTTGGTGCCGGACATGCTGCCGCGGGCTGCTGATGGCTCTGCCGCGAGTTACTCTGCCCTGTGGCTTGCAGGACCGGAGGCAGGAAGGTCCCGCTCTGCGGAGCGGCCGGCTGGGGGAGGTAGCTGCGAGGAGAGGGCTGGCCGCTGGCCAGGGCGGCTCCCTGCCTCCGGCTGGGGTGGATGACAGCGGCGGGACGGCCCCGCACGTGGCAGGGCGGCCGGGAGCCGCCGGGGGTGGGAGGGGAAAGTGGCCCTGCCCCGGCAACCTGGGATCTGGCGGACCCGGTCCCGGATGCCTGGGCCACGCCGCGCGGAGACAGGGGCTTGGCAGGGAGAGGGACAGGTCCCCCCCGCGTCGTCAGCCCTGCCCCGACCGCCCACGACCCCCGACGGTGGGTGCCAAGGCGGCAGTGGCTGAGTGCGGCAGAGACACCTGGGCAAGAGGGGGCAAGGAAGCGATGAGGAGATGGAAAACTTTAGTTGTGTTTAGCGTCCAGAGCGAGCGAGGCGTTTGTCGGGCTCCCCTCTCCCGGCATTGACAATAGTTTACACAGAAACATCGCTGCTCCAGGAACAATTGTGGAAACTTGGACATCCTTGGGATGAAGAAAAAGAGATTTTTCTCAACTGGTTCATTTCAAAACTATGCAAATATTTAACAGTTCTGCACTTTAAGACTGCTATATTTTTCCCGGGAGGAGATTGATCCGTGCATGTCTGCCATGCATATTAACCACTGGGATTCGCTTTTAAAGGGGAATGGTGGGACGCCGTCTTGCCATGTGCTGTTCTCGAGGTTCTTTGTAAGCTCAGGGGCATATGTTGGTGTAAATGCTATAAATATAAATATTCATCACTGTATGCAAAATGGCTCAGGTTAGGGTTGCAGCATCACTATATATCCATAAAATGAATTTATTTCCCTTTTGTGTGTGTGTGTTTGCAACCATTAGTTTTGTGTTAGGAAATCAGACTATGGTGAAAGATTTATAACATTAACAGAAAAAGAGTGACCTTAGTGTTATGCCATTTAGCACAGAATTGCAGCAACAGAAGTAGAAAATTCTTAACTGCAGTATATTTGGCTTTGACATTTCAACAGATAAATGATGTTGAAGAAGCCCTTGGCTAAGATGGGTGTTGGCTCCACAGAGGCAAATAACTGCACCTGTTGAAAATGCAGTCCACATGGACATGTATTTCTGATACATCAGTTAGCAGTCAACTTTCTTTAGGAGTTTACATTGCTCATAAACTTTAGAACAAATGCCTTAGATGGAAGTTTTCCAACTTTCCAAGTTAGCTGTAATTTTTAAAAGTAACTTTTTATTGATGCAATAATTCACTTAAGCCATCATTTAAATATTTTTGTCTGTCCAAGCTTTTGAGTATATATATGGAGTCAAATGAGTGTATTGAAGGACACGGATTCTGCAATTTTTCTATACATCTGAAAAAAAGCCTGCAAGACAGTTCTTTGTTTTCATATCTAGGAAAGTTTTTCAATTAGTCACTGTCCTGCACATGAATCAGAACATTTTGGTCCATCATTCAGTATTCCTGGGTATCTCAAGGACGACTGAGAAAAACAGAGATACTTGTTAATTTGAAATGCTGAATTGGTCCTGGAATAGTTTCTTCAGAACCACAGCCCTCTTTAAAAGATATTTCTGAATCACACAACACTATTGCAGCTAGAAGAATATAATAAACTAGTGGAATTTATAAGTTTTATGAGATGAGATCCAGAATAGGCTGCATATAAAGGGAAATGAACCATCACATTAGTGATGCTTTTTTGAGCTGGAATACCAAGACAGCCTACTTAGAAAAAGGCATGGGTACTACCAACCAGTGAGAGAGAACAAGTTACATCTGCAGAGATGGCGAGTGATGGAGCCATGGCCCATTGCCTCTAGCACTGCTGTAAGAGAAATGCACACAAGCTTAACAGCCAGAGACTTGGCATGGATGCACATAGGAATTCTGCTAGGGTCTCCTGTTACATTCAGAGGAAGAGTAACAGCTCAGTGGGAAAGGGCCTGGTAAAGGCCTGTAGGAATCTCCTGAAAGTGCAAAGGCTCTGCTCCCCTTCTCATTTACTATGAATGGATTATCCAGGGGTGGCCGAAAATTACCAGAAATTGTAGACCCTCAAGCTGGCCTTGGAAATGCCATGCAGTCTTCTCATGGTCCTTTGCTGTGTCTTCAGTAGTCCAGGTCAGTTGCTAAACAGGATTACATACCACCTTGGCTGGCACCTCACTGCCTTTCTTCATCAAACCAGCCTTAGGCATTTCATATCTAATTTTAAAAAGTTTTTATTGCTCCAAAACCTTGCTTTAACTGAACTTTCAAACCTCAGGATTACCTTGAAAAGTTGCTCCAAACCTGGAGCAAAGCATGAGCAATTTATGATCTATTTTTTACATTTTGAGGGGAGGAAAGGTTTTGTTATGGGTAGGAAACATGTCTTCCCAGAAGCTAGTGCAAAAAAAAAAAAAAAAAGGATCGATTGGACAAAAGGACAAAATCCCTCAAAAACGGTAAGAAAATGAGTAATGAAACTGAACTGAATGTGGATGACTGCTCACTGCGTGTCTTTGGTATCAAACACTCCTTCTTCCTCCACTCCTCACCCCCCTTTTTGTTTTAAGCTTGTGTAATTATTCCAGTTATGGTATCAGCAATACTCCTGATATATTCCAGTGTCAGCAAGATCAAAATCAGCCCTGGGAAACTGTTTTCTTTACATAAAGTTTCAACAGCAACAAGGCTGTCAGGTAACAGAGGCTGTCCATGAGCAGTCTACCTTACCTTAAAAACCTGAGGCTTAGGAGTGAAAGATCATTGCTTATTTGTTTGTCTTCTGTTCAACTGCTTAACCTCATCATTTTATGTGCAGTTTTGTATGCTTTGCTGGATGAAAGCCTTAGCTGCCAGAACTCTTGGTATTGAACTTTTAGCAGCCATGCTACTGCTCTCACTCTGTTGCATGATAACAAGCATTAGGAGAGGTTTAACATGCAGGCCAATGTTTTCCTCATTCCATTATCTAAAGACTTGTAGTCCTGGAGGACTCATGGTGGTCATCCTGTCCCTGCTCTCTGGAGGATTTCTGTATTTTGAAAAGTAAGTCACTGGATCACAGCTTTTCCAGAGAGATGGGTTCCCCCCATCCCCAGTACACAGGGCTGCAGATTCATGTATGCATTTATTATTTGTCCTGTTTGTGCCTTGAATCCAAGGATTAGTTCTACCAGGAGAGATGGGTAGCTCTTCTCACATTCCTTCCTTCTCACAACCTCTTGCCAGGAGTGATTTCATTTTATGTGGAAGTGCTGCTGCCATAAAACTATTTCACAATAGCCTAAGGGCTAGAAGAGGTAAACCAACACTTGAGAAACCTGAAATCAATTTTTGCCTGAGGTGTGCCATTGCATTTGGACTCACTTCTGGGAAAGTGTATTTTGGGGAGTACTTTAGTCTGCTGATGTGCAGTTAAGTGTATTTTAAGGTGTCTAAAGCTCCCCTTCTTTTGGGATTCTGACTGGGCTTAGATGTGAGTAAGATGCCAAGTTGCTCAAATAAGGGCAGTTCTGGGCATGACAAAAGTAAAACTGTAGGTATTGTGGGGGGTTATGCGAAAGGGAGGTGCCTTCTGAGTTCAGACATGTTCCTGGTTGGGTGGCAGCTGGGCAGGGACTACAACTTTGCATTGAAATGCGTGACTTTCTCTCATCTCAATCCTGTAGTAGGTGTGTACATCTTTTATTAGAGCTAGCCCCTGTAGGTCTTTATCAAGATAGCTTGTAACTGCCTTGACTGGAGAGGCGAATAGATTGAAAGCTTTAAATCTGCCAGACCTTGTGCAAATCAAGCCCCTCATTTCTCAGCCTTTTTCGGTATCAAATTCCTTGAAAATTGCTGAGATGGACAATGAACACTGGTCTATGTCAACACTGTTCTGTACCATTCTGCCAGTTCTACCTTACTATTAAATGTTTACAATGTTATGTTACAAATGTTTATAAGTGTTATATAGAAAATGCCAAACTATGAGAACTAGTCTCATTAATGGGACTTAAATACCCACTCCTTAAGGCTTATACAGGATGGGCTTTCTGTCACTATGCTTCTCTACCTAAGCATTGCCTGGTAAATCCCAGCTGATAGCTGTAGCATTGTGATAGCTCTATTAGCCTCAAATGAAAAGGCAAGATCAGGTAGGTGCATGGGGTGAAAAGGATGCTCTTCCTGAGCCGAGGCAGTTGGAAAAATAGACAAGCTTTCCTCAAGGTTTGAAATAAAAGTCCGTCTCTCTATTTTACCCCATTTGAGAGTCATAAGTAGGATGTGATTCAGTGCTATGTGAAGGGGTCCTTCTTTTTTCCACTTGCAGTTGGAAGGGGAAGCTGTACGATAGCCAAAACTGAACATCTAACATAGGTGACACTCACCCCTGGCATCAAGTTGTGAGAGATGTGTGTAGAGAATAACTTGCTGCACTACTTATATGACACTCTAGTTGCTTCCATGGACCTTCCCAATTTCTGCAGCAAATACAACTTTTTATGTAGCAGAGGAAAGAAGCCAAGCCAAGCCCAGACCAATATTTTGCACTACTCAGTGCAGACTCTTTCCTTTGGGGGATGATTTAAAGCAGGAACCTATCTTAGCTCCTCTGAATTGCCTCTCAGAAGACATTTTCCTTTTGTTGCAATGAGCTTAGGAAGATTAGTGTCACCAAGTTAAAATATTAATTCACCCCTAATTTGTAAATCCCTGCATGAAGAAAGCACCTCCAATTTTCATGCCTAACGGCTGGTTCAGTATCTCTGGAGGCCTTCAACTAATTTTCATGACCACAGACAACAGACAACACTGGTAAAGTGTCTGGTGTTTGACCTTGTTCCATTTGCATTTTATTTAAAAAAAACCCAAACACATGTATTTTTCCATGTGCTTTTTGGAAGATTTAATAACAGAAATAGTTTTATCTCTGCAGGTGGGGGAATGATCACACCCTGTAAAAATAAAGGACTTACCGTTCTTTGGCTTCCACTAGATATGAGTGTGTGGTCTGAGGTCCCAGAGCTGCAGGGATGTTCTGAATTTTTTAGTCTGTGAATGCTTAAGTGAACTTTTTGGATAGGTGGGAACAGGCTCTTCATTTACTAATACATGAGAGTTTCTTTTAAGAATTTTTAAAAAAATTATATGGTGAATAACTAGGCTGGTGAAAGATAAGATACAAATATAAAGTTTCAGAGTCAGATTAGGAGGATTTTAGGAAACAGCTCTCGTAAGGAGGCAGGTTAAATTTCTTTGTGAATTAAAATTAAAAAGTCCATAAACACAAATCCAGGGTTAGTTCTGTATGTTAGTTGTGATCTTCATGGAAAACAAGATGCTGAAATATTTTGCATGTCAGAACTGAGTTTCCAGCTCAGGATTGTAGATCTAAGGTCTGCAGTAATAAGAGACAGGCTGGAATTGGAACACCTCACACTTATTATTTATAATAGCTCTACCATGATGATGGAAAGTCTACTCTTGTTACAGGCAATAACATTTTCCCCATTCCACAGAGGAGAAGATGCCTCAAAGTAATGACCTGAATTGGGTGTAAATTTTCCTACATTTGTTGCAGACAATGAGACCCAGTTTCTAGACTACCTTCTCTAAATTCTCATTTGTAAGTTGCATTTAAGGGATCGCTGGAATGGTTTGTCCACATTTCAAATAAATTGGAGACAGACCTACTCCTACATCAAAGAGCACAGTTCAGTGCCAGTTCCCATTCAGTCCCCGCTGTCCAATAGTGCTGTAAGGTATTCACAGTATAGGCTGTGCCAGACCTTCAGACCCACAAAATCATGAGAATACTTGCCAGCCAGAGCTGCCTGGGGCAGATTCACACCTGATTATTTGAGATATTAACATAAATATTTATATTCTGTAAATATTTATATTTCCACTCCTTTTATGGACAAAGCAAAAGTATTTGCCAAACATCTAAGATTTTACCCAAAGTCTAATAGTGAAGTTTGTATTTTCTTATAGCAAAGGCACACCTGTTTCAGAGAAAGATATTGCTATAAAAAAATGTAAGAAACTAACAGCTTTAATTACAAGCTTGCTTGAGTCTTGTAGCAGCTAGAGAAATGGTGAAAAGAACTAATCAATGACAAGCCTAAATCAAAATAAGAACTAACCAAACCATTCTACTTAATTGTCTGTGGTAGCTAGAGACAGTTGACTTCAATGAGCTATTTAAGAATGCGTATATCCAGGAATGCATACCATAAAATGATGTATCTTTCTCTGGGGAATGGCCTCATTCTCAAAACTTCAGATCCAGACTTGGGTTCCTTCAAAGCTTAGGCTTTTATAAGGCTCCTTTTAGACACAAGAACTAGTACTGACTGATTTATTTTCTTTTTTTCTTTTAAATGAATTCATCAAGGGGATATTTTTCAGTGGAAAATATCTTTGCTAAAGTCCTTGGACGCTGTAAAAGAAAATAACTCTCAAAAGAGTTCAAGCCTAGCCTGGCCAATTTTTATTTTCAAAAGAGTTATTTCCATTTTTAACATAAGAAAGGTATTTTGAAGAACACATCTGAAAAACAAGCTAAATTCTTGCAGAATAAAAAAGAACAAAAGATGTTTCCATGGGCACTAATCATTAAGATCCAGTTTTTGAAAGTCATATGAACCCCAATCTATATGGCACAAATACTAAAAATACTTTTAATATACGAAGATGTTCTTAATATACAAAAGATATAGAGTATCAGGTAGCTTTAACAGGCCAACAGGCAAGAAAAGGAAAATTCTGCAGCTCATCTGTAAAGAAAGCATGCGCCTGTAGAAAGAATTAAGCATTACTTTGAATGTTGCCAAAATTCTGCAGAGAGACCTGCTTTAGAGAAAGCAGTCATTCTGTATGGGCTTAATTACACATGGAAATATGTAATTTTCTACTATAAATACATTAAATGCAGTTGATGATAGTGGAACTGTACTGATGCTCATCTGTTTCTTTACCTCTCACATATTTTGGAAGAACTGCATAGTATTCTATGCTGTTTGGCATTTTAAGAGTTTGTTTAAAAGCTGACAAATCTGAAAAGAAATGAAGTTGAGAATGGGAAACAGCCAACATTTTATTATTTTATTAGATGCCTTTTGTTTGATAAGAAATTTGAGACATAATTTTAGAAAATAACATTCTAAATCATACAAACATTTTACAATTGCAACTTACCATCTGTATTTAAATAAAACAGCAGCATAAGCCCACCAGAAGGCTAATGTAATTTTAATGTACCTCTGCACACGTTCTGTTATTCCGGTTTAAAAAGGTCACATTAGGTGCAGAAGGATGAAGGGCTTTTTTTAGGGGTTAGGCTTTGAAGTAGTAAATAAGCAACAGAGAGTCAAGTCAATTGGTTAGGAGAATTAGACAAGGGTACCAACTACAATCACTTGCCTTCTATAAGAGCTTGCTACCTAGGTAAAGTGCTAGCATAATGTCTATCACTTTAAATATCACAATGTTCACACCAATAATATACAGAAATAGTCAGGGTAGCATTTATTACACCCCATTTTTAATAAAAACCATTTCTCATAAACAATTATTTCCAACTCTTTTGCATAATTGTGTATGAAAACACTTAGAATCTTTGCTTTTAAACACAATCATATATAATTAATATATTAGAATTGCACGTCAACACTCAAAATCTACTTAATTTAGAAAAGGAAATTTTAGTTATTTAAAGTAGTTTTTGCAGCATCGCACTCTTGCTGCTTAATAAGTTGTTTAGAATTCAAAGACTAGAGAAATTATGCTTCAAAAAAGCTTGATCAACTGTCATTTACAAAGGTACAAAATATACAGCAAAGTTAATCTCTCATTAAATAAAATATACAGATTAGCTGATGTTACAAATCATTAGCTAACACCTTATTTTAAGGGATAAGCTTCTAGGGAGCTTCCTCCCCCCTCAATATAGGAGAATACACAACAGTTCCTTTCCCTGTATGTTTATGCAATGAGTCATGCTCACTTTGACTGCTGATAACAGAGGACTGGGTTTATCATTCTGCATAGCGAGGCCAAAAATGATCCCTGCTGGAACTGCATTAAAGTCAATGTGAAACCCTAGAAGTTTTGTCTAAAGTATCACAACATACTCATTGATTTATTTATAGTAATAACACCAATCATTATCATTGGTGGCTTTTAATCCTCCATGAGAATTCTCCTGTAATCTACCAATCAACCTACCTTTAAAACAAAGTGTTGCCAATAAACTCCATGATCACTCTGTTGTTAAAACAGTGAGCTATGAAAACTGCCTACTTATTCTTAAATGGATCTCCCTGATAATAAACGAGTTTTAACAAAAACAGCATGTTCCCACTTAAACCAGCCATCGTAATTTAAGAGTTTGGAATGAATGGTAAGTGCCTGTATGTTAGGTTAGCAAAGAAGTAAAACACCACCTACAACTACAGCAGTGTCACATCTCTGATGTTTACTCTTGGTCCAGCCGTATATTAACCATGGCAAAGCACCGGCCTAGGCTCTGAAAGAATGGTACGACGAAAACATCTGTCAGGCTCTTCCATACAGTCTGCACGGAAGGCAAGACCATGAGACAGGTTTTCACAAAAGGCACCACAATCCTGTAAAAGAGAAAATGAAAGACTTGAAGACTGGTGCTGCTACAGCATGGGGAAATCAGGATAAAGAAACATAAGTGTGACATCTTATGGAAGAGAAGTGGTTCTTTAATTTTTGTAACTATAATATAAATATAAATATTTAATCAAGTTGATTGTACTCTATTGGAGTCATTCTCCATCAATTTTGTTTGCTCAAGGCCTCACACCTGCACATGCAGAAACCCATGCAGAAACCACATGCACGTGGTCCTCTGTCCAGAATCATTTTTATGCAACATGAGAGAGTAGACACCAGCTTTCTTTTCACTGTGTCTCTGCTTACTAATTGTCAATTTCTTTACATGCCATTTAAAATGATGAACTTTTGCTGTCTCTCCCTGCTGCTCGCAGGGCTGGTGTATATGATTTGCTGTAGGCCTTCTGCCACCCACAGTGGCTGAAGAGCAGTCATCTCCTAAAGCCTCATTTGTGCTGTGGTCATATCTGAACGTGGGTCTTTAGGGGTTGACAGAAACACCATGTTCCCCAGTTTGATTGACCGGAAACTGCACTCTTTACATTCTGTTCTTGCTCTGCTGCCTCTTCTGGTGTTTCTTTTATCCTTCTCTCTCCCAGGCACACAAAAGTGCACAGGCAGACACACAGTAAAACTGAAACAGGAAGGCCATATCCAGTTACATAAGATTATTACAATACAGATTATTACAATACAATACATGCCACATCTCAGAAAAATGGGCTGATCCTGTAAAGTTCTTCATTTGTGGGTGAAAACATTAGAATGTGGTCCAAACTCCTTGTCAGCAAAAGATCTTTCCATTCACTCAGGATGCATACTAGAAAGTATTGTGCTTTCATCTCCTGAGCACTGGTAAGCATCTGGGGATTGCTCTCCCAGTGTACCAACTGCAAAGCAATGTCATTAGTGGTGGCTTGAGCCAAGCATGCTAACAATGGAGGAGAGCCAGAAGTGCACATATGGGCAGCTCACCAGGGCCACTTGGATACATGATAACTGACCGCACTATTTTAAGTTACACTCCTTCCTTAATAATTTACTGGCCTAAACCTCTGGTCACTTCACTAAACTGGATGCTCTTACTTAGGTGCAGACAAACTAAATGTATAAATAACATAAACAATACTGAAGTGCTACTAGAGCAAGGTTTAAAAAAATCTCTCTGCCATACTGAATGTTTACTTCCTAAATTAGGTAAAAGAAGCTATAGATTCTTTTGATAAAGGTAATAAACTCTGTTCTAGTTTACTTTTGCATTCAAAATTTGACTTCTCAGTCTTGCATCTGCATAATTCCACTGCAGAACTCTCACTGACTTTGACTGGAATGACAGAAAATTATATATTTTACTATTTCATCATAAGTCTGGGAAAAGAAAAGGTAGTGTGAAATGTACAATGCATACTTCTCAGATTAATAAAGTAGCAAAAACCTACCACATTTTTAAAAAGTTGAAGGTTAGAAATGTACCGAATCAAAATCAATTACTTTCAGTGTTTATCTAACAGCTTTTGTCATACAATGCAAGCCGTATACTAGTACGCCCATGCTCTACTCAAAGCTAGCCCAGATGGATTTAAACAAGAATAGTTTTTCTAAAACCTTCTCTTTTGTCTCTGCTGAAACACCCCATATAGAACGGTGAGCATTACTGGAATAATGTGCCTCTAGTTTTAAACTGAACCCTGTAAACTATATGTTTACAACCACCTACAATATCACTGCATAAAGAACAGATGAATTATAGAGTAAAAAATTCGGCCTTAACCTGTTAAAATACAGCTGACAAACATCAATAATGCAAAGGAAAAAAAATATGCTATTTTTCCAAGCAACACAGGGAAAACACCAGAAATGGCTATTCCATTTATGCTGACTTCACCTCTTTTCCATTTTAGATAGTTTATAAAGACTATGTAATTGCTCCTTTGCTACCATCTATCATTAATTTGGCCTGATTTTTATAAAAATCTAACTGGACTGGAGAGAAGCAGAAAAGATAACACTTCTGTACGACCCTCCTGTCAATACAGGATCACACAAAATACAAACTAAACAAATACCACAGTATGCAGAAGATTCACAGAGAGATGTAGAAGACTGGAGAAGCAGTGATCATAGTACTTGAAACTGGTGTACAGGTCATTCACACAGTACTGGAACTCAACCTATTTTGATAATCTTAAATAAAATAAATATTAAAATGTTTTGGTAATGTTTTATAATCTTTTAGCACTTGTTATTCAATTTTTTTATTTATGGTAAATACATGCAAAACCAGTGCAGGCCAAGGTCATAGGAAGATACATGAGACTTGATAGCAACCAAAGCTAATTAATGGGAATAACTTTCAATCTTAAAATAAAAGTCAGTCTACTTATACAACAATTACTCAAACATCTTTCCTCAGAGAAGAAGGTCCTTTACACCCAGGAGAGTCATAAAAGGTATTTTCTAACTTTTAAATTATGTGAGTGTGTATATATGTGTATTTACATGTGTATAAGTCTGCATCCTGCTCTACACAGGATATATTATCCTATAGTGTGGTATTTCCAGATTATCAGAGGGTGCAACGTGCCTCCCATGGAGTAACTAGGCACACTTAAAAATAAATAATCAAATGTCATTAGAAGCCATGCATTTGTTTTTGTGACGTGACAAATACAGTGTACACATCCTTTGCTGTGGTTTGCACCTTTGCTCACAGACATGGAAACTGCCTGCTTGAGTAATGTCTAACAGTAAAATTAAAGCAGCATATCCCAAGGATATCAAAACTGATGCCATATTGGTACCACTAGAATTACCATGTAGTACAGCATTGGGAAGAAAATGAAAGGTCTGTTGAATTTGCCATCTAAGCTGAAGACAAGTATCTCTTATTGAATCTTGCTATGTAGATATATTATAAAATACCCCTTCTTTCACCAAGTGGGATGAATCGTGTCTTTTGGGAAATGTTGAACTGAAAAGCGCAAATTATCCCATTTTTTTCCCCATCCTCTCCTACTTTCTCTTTATTCTGTTAAAGGCATGATCTCTACAAAATTATGCCCCTCAACCTTTCTCGGTTTTGCTCACATCACTTTTTTTCTTGCTAAACCCTGAAGGAACCAAACACCTCTTGGAAATGGCAGAGCACAGTTTAACTCCCAATGATAATGAGAATCAACTTTTCACAGACTTGGGCAACAACATTGGAGTAGTCATGCACCATTAACTCAGGTTTATGCTTCAAAGTGAAGAATCACACCTTCTGTAAAGTTTTTCAAAACGGAATTTCAGACATGTCTTAATACTACTTTTCAAATGCTCTATGATTCTGTGCTTAAATTACCTAATTCCATGTACTGCATCAGGATTTTGAATTAAAAGTCTTGTATGGCTCTACAATACAAGCAAGCATTGTGAAAAGATGACTAACAATTATCTAGCAGTAGTACAGCTTCTTGTTGCAACCCATTAATCCTTGGGACAAGCAACAGATAACCACCAAAGCCTTTCATGACTGATACACAGCACATGATGTGCATTGAAATAAAACATTATGTATTCCAGGACCTGGGTAGACTGGAAAAGAGGAAACTACTACAAAGGAAGCAAGACAACATCCATGTACTTCCTCTTCATAAACCAAGGGATATGTACTGGACATCAAAGAAGAGGCATCAAGGCAGCACCACTGGGTCATAAGGTGGGTCTTCACAGCTGTACTGTAATTTATTTCCATTTCAGGCAGTCAGTAGGGACATGGTTTTAGGGTTGAGTATGATAGCAGCAGTTATGTAAATGAAGTTGTGGAATACAAAAAGGTAAGAAATGGTGCATGTCTCTATCTGCTTTGCATGTCTCTGGCTACATCTTAGCACGGTAAATGGAAGCTTGAGCCAAGAGGTGCTGTGAATACCTACTGCTTTAGCTGATGATGACTATAAAGCTGTGTGAGTCCATCTCAGATCCAGGACTCAAGTTATGGATCCCCAAATTAATAATTTATTAGCGTAAATATGCAATGTACCAGAACACTATTCTGATAAGACTAATAAAAAGCATATATGAAATTCAAGTGTTAATTTCCAAGAGGTGGCAAACATGTGGCTTGGAACAAGAATTAGTCACTGATCTATAAGAAATACAATGATTTTGCATGACATGCTTGAAAAACCAGAAGTTCTGCTCATGTTCAAAAATCAATAACCTTAAGAGCTGCAATCTAAGGTCATATTTAAAAGCTTGCTAAATTAATAGAAAGATGTTATAACTTAGTGTGGCCTATATACTCTGTGGTGAGAATGACAGTAAAGGAAAAATGTGAAGAAGACTTCCTTGAACTGGCTTGTATGCAGATCACCAGCCTGCTAGCTGGCCCAGTTTCAGCCCATCAGTATCTTTTACCAGGTAATATGAAACCAGATTCTGGCTCAAGCAGCCAGTTTGAGAACAGAATATGCTCCATCTTTATGGTTAAAAATGAAAATTAAAGTGTATTATTATCAATTTCTTACTCAGCTTTCTTTTTGTGGGTGAAAGACATTTACTATCAGGTATGACAAGGACAATTCACAAGGTGTCCTTGAGCATGAGAAATGCTGAGTTAGACTTATGTGGATTTTTAACACGCTGATGAAACTGCAACAACATATCTGACATCAACAGAGCTTTGTGCTTGAGCACCTCCAAAAGTTGTTGAAACACTTTTGAATTTAGCCTCAGGAAAGGCTCCCTTACAACATGTCAACATCATCATCTCACTGGTTTGGGAGATAAAAGTGAAGCACAGAGACTCTGAGTGGCAGCCTTCTGGGAGGGTTTGCCCAGGGTCTTCCCATGACATATAAACAGCTGAAGACACTTATAATGGAATTCCCTTTCTATTGTGAAAAAGACAAGGAGTTACTTTTTTTTTTTCAGACCCAATGGCCCTACAAAGCAGCCAGTAGCCTATGTTCAGGGTCTCTGAACCTGCACTGCTTTTGCACTACCCTCTCAAACGCAGAAACGCTGAACTGCTCACTCCCATGAAATTTGGAACACAAAGAGGTACAGAGATGCCAACTTAGTGTGTTCCATCTTTGTGTTGGAACAAATCCAGGTTGAGTTTGTGGGAAGATGAGACAGTATTGCCATTGGATGGTAGCACTGGATGGAGTCCAAGCGAGTGCAGAAAGCACTACTGAGCTACATGGCTCTTTCACATCCATCCCAGGTGCGA
This sequence comes from Acanthornis magna, assembly GCA_036785705.1. Lineage (NCBI taxonomy): Eukaryota > Metazoa > Chordata > Aves > Passeriformes > Acanthizidae > Acanthornis > Acanthornis magna. The sequence goes on from JAWUZG010000001.1 coordinate 21,380,580, forward strand.
GGAAGATCAAAAGGAAAGATCAATTCTACAGTGAAAAAGAACCTGGACAAAGAAAATAATTTGTTGGGGAAGCAAGTGTGTTCCCAGAAAGCCAAAATAAACTTTCCAAATGAAATGCCACATTTAGACAGTCCTATTTCACATGTACTGAGAATCCACAGTTCCTGAGATAGTCACTAGGGACTACGTGCAGAAATAGTAACTGACCTCTGAGTCCTGGACCAGTGAAACTCATGTCTTTGTATCCAGTCTGTGAAATCCAGACACAAGATCCTTCTGAAGCACAAAAAAAGTACTACAGTTTTAATAAATTTGGCATTGATAAATTTTTCCATAGATATTTCACTACTGGAACCCTATTTATACTCACCATACCCTTTTGCAGCCACACTGCACACTGTGGCACCAGTGATATCTGACAGACCTAAAAATCTGGGCAACACCATGCCTATGCACTGGTTGTTTGTAACGTTTTGGGAACCAGAGATGTAGCAAGTAGACATCTCTAAATGTTACTGCAACTCCTTTGGATATTATACAAACACTATGCTCCAAAATTCAAGTTCATCAGTTTTCAAAGTGCCTTGACAATGTCATCAACACAAGCTTCCATTCCACTTCAAAACCTGAAATCTACACCCATGAGATTGCTACCACAGGTTCAGACAATCAATATATTCCTAGGGTTTTGAGTTCGCTTCCAGTTTCTGTGTTCCGTTTTCCTTAACAAAAGGTAAAGGATTCCAGTGTTACCCAAGTCAAATTAGACTTTGCCCAAAACTCATGTATACAGAAAATCCTGGTTTGCAGGAATAACATCAGTAATCTGCATGAATCACTTCCACTGCAGCCTTTTGGACTGCCACCTCTTTTTTCAACTTTTTTATTCTCCCTGCCTTACTTCCTTCTCCACCATCATCTGCCTTTCTGGTCCCAAGGTACTCTTCCTGACATTTTGTTAGTATATTATGCTTAAGGTACACAGGTTTGGTGTGACTTGGATGACCAGTGTATTTGCCTGTGAACTTGGGCCATGGCCAGAAGCAGCTTTCCTGAGCTCAGCAGGGTTTTTTGCTTAGGTGGAAGGGCTTTGGGGCATTGCATCTAGAGATAGCTTTGTACCAGACACAAGGCACTGACAGTACATTTTTTGGCAGTAACACAGAGTGAGCTGGGCCATCAAAAGCTTTCTTCAGTCTGTGAGGAAAAAAATGAAACGGGTAACGGTACTAAGAAGTTAGTAATAACTTCAGGTGTTAGTAATACTTCTGCCTAGATATTTCATTTAAAATACATGTTTGAACAAACTCTGCACTTCAGCTTAAAAAACAAATTCAGTCATTATTATCACTCCAGAAGCCAGCCAAGGCTGAAAAGCATTGCTGTAGGTGCCATCCAAGTGGCACTGCAGGCTCTCTGCCCCAAGGAGCTTACACAGTCATGACAGGCTGCTGGTAAAAGCAAGGCAGGGAACTGAATCACGGAGAAAACATTGCTTCCTTTTCTCTCCCTTTAGAGATAAAGCAGTTAATATTAGCTGATTGACTACCAGTAGTAAAGTCGGCGGTCGCTGGCTGGGCAGTACTGAATGCTACAGCAGAGTATTGCGGAGCTGCCGGCAGAGCCCCGGCAACGACGGGCACAGCAGCGCTTACCAGATGTGGAGGCAGCTGAGCGTCGCGAAGACGATCCCCACAACCAGGGCCAGCGGTATGGCGAGGACCAGAGTCAGGACCTTGTAGATCACGTACTTGCTGAGCTCGAACAGAGCGTGGCTGCAGATCCAGACTTTGTCGAAGGAGTGGGTGAGCTCGGGCTCGGCGATCACATCCTCGAACCCCAGCTGGAACAAGAGGCGGCTCTGCCGTCACGGGGAGCTGGGGCGCGGGCAGCCCGCCGGGGACCCCCCTCGCCGAGCGCCGAGCCCCGAGCCCCGATCCCCGGCCCCGCCCGCCCCCGGCCCGGCCCGGCCCGGCCCGCACCTGCAGGTGGGAGTTCATCCCGTGGGGGTCGCGGTCCAGCTCGTCCTCCGCGCACTTCTCCGCCTCCGACAGCGCGGGGCCGCCGCTCCGCGGGAAGTTGTCGTCGTCCATGAAGATGCGGGTGTCCACTTTTTCCGTCTCCAGCCCCATGGCGCTGCCGCCGCTGCGCGGCTCCGGCCCGGCCCTGCCCCGTCCGCCGCCGCAGCCCCACCGGGCCGGGCCGGGGCGGAGCGGAGCGGGGCTGCCCGGGACACGCCCCGCGGGCTGCCGGGGCCGGCGGGACTCTCGGGCCGGGCTCGGGGTGGCTCCCGTCGGCAGCTCGCCCTGCCGCCCCTCGGCTGGGCCGCCGCCGTGTGGGAGCTGAGCCCTCCCGGCGGGCTGTCCCCGGCGCCCGCAGCCGCTCCGTTTCCCCGTTCGTCGGCGGTGCCCGGCTGCCGCCGCGGCCTCACGCCCGACTGGCCTTTGTCAGCGTTTGTGGCAGCGCAGCAACAGGCAGCACAAACAAAAAGCGGAGGGGATTGTGCCCTGGGCCGTGGTGGGCCGTGACTGTGGCCCCTGTACAGCTGTAGGGAAAACAGGGAAAGAAGGGAGAGGAGAGGTGTGTCGCCACTGCCCACCGAGGTTCCCGTGTCCGGCCCCACCGCCCCGTCACACGCCAGCGGGATTTACTTGACTCGTGCTGCTTAAACTGCCAAATTTTTGCTGCAATAAAATACTGCGTCTGCCATTACAAGTATTTTCACGCCTTTGGGTTTTACCTTCAGTCCATACAAATGATTTCCTCTATTTTGTTGGAGAACGTTTTAAACCTAAGAGTGATCTGTATAAAGTGACTAAATTATTATAATAACTGCTAAAAGTATCATAATATTGATGTGCAGAGTGGTCTCATCAGGTGTCAGTTCATTCTTGCTGCATTCAATAACCACAGTCAGCTGTCAGTCTCAGAGAGAAGTGATATTACTAATCAATCATTCAGGGCTGTCAAATTAAAAGGGAAGCGGCTAGTTTTAACTTACTTTAATTTTCACCACTGCATTAAATTAAGTATAACTTTAAGCGTCAAAAAGCTCACAAGAAAGTGATATAAAAATAGCTATGCAAAGTTTGGGTAGGAAATCACCTGTTACAGTGCTCTGGTTCATACTGCATTGTTCTTGTCGGAAACTTCTGCAGAAAAGCTTTGCATCTATGTGTAACTGGTATTGATGTTTTTTTCTCCCATGCTGATGAGTTTAGTGATACTGGTCTCACGTAAGTGTTTTGGATCCAGCAATGTAGCTGTGGCTCACTAAGTCTAAAAAGCCTGCAAACACGAGTTTACAATAGGTTCAAAGGCAAGCGAAGAAACAGCATGATGACTGAAGACGTACTTATAAGCTGCATTTCTACCCTGCTCCCCCTCCATCCTGCCTTCCTCCATTAGTCTTCGCTCCATCAGTGAGAAGAATAAAAAAACAGTTGACACAGTCGAGGTTCAGCCCCACCCTTCAGGGTGCTTCTGTTCAGCAACAAATTTTAGCCTATAGATGCTGGGACCTGAGTGCAGCCCAAAGGCATTCATCAAGTTTCTGGTAGCTGCTTGGGTTAGGCACAGAAATTTGGATTTGGTGCTGCTGAAAAGCAAGGTAGGAGCCACCAGCACAGGCTCCCAAACTAGCCCCTTGGTTACAGAAGTCAAACCACACTGGTTTGTACCAACTAGTTCCTACCTCTCCCCTCACTAGAGGCATGGATCAGGTGCATGAGCACAGCCAGGGACCTACTTTTGAACAGCTCTGCCCATTTCCCAACCACTCCTGCTCCATCTCACTCCACCCAACCAGCAGGAGCAGTGAGTCCGTAGCTTTATTGCTCAGTTCAGCTTTGCTAAAAGCTAGGGAGTGGTTCTTGAAAGATCTCCCAAATCACAGTCTGCCACTGGAGAGTGGGCTTGCAGTATCAGCCCCATTCTTGTTCATGCCCATATGCTTTTTGTAATCTGTTATTGTATTAACTAATAAATGTTGGGAAAACACAATGGAAAATCAAGAGTTTACCTTTGTAATCTCTGAGGATTTGAAATAAAGTGGTGATGCAATTGCTTCTGAAAGAATAATATTTTTCATGAAAAGCCTATTTAAAAAGCTCAAGTCTGTGTATGGCTGAGGATGTTGGTTATTAAGAACCCCTTAAATCATGCTGTTTTCAATAACTCTGGTAGTTATTTTGGAAACTATTTGTATTAATGACTTACCAAGTGAAGTTGAGGGCAAAGCCAGAGCAGCATCAAATTATAATCCCTGGCAAATGCACAGAATAAAAGGTGGTGTACATAATGTTCGGTAAGGGGGTTTTTCCAATACCGCTGCCCAGGGATGCCAGGCTCAGCTTTCTGCCAGCATGGTTGGACCGAACACTTTGAAGTACAAAAGTGAGTGTAGAGAAAAATTACCATAAACAGGGTGAAAAACTTCTCCAATCTTACATGATATTCTCTAATAACCTTGGACAGGTTTTTTTTTGTTTTTGTTTTTTTTTTAAATCTCTGTGTTGGTAACAGCCAAAGAATTATATCATGTGACATGAAAAGCATGTGTATGTGTGTGCTTCCACACTCTGGCCCAGGTGTAGTTCTCTATGTGCTAAACTTCTGCTTGAAGGTAACTTTAGCTGTTGCAGAAATACGTTTCCATTTTCTAACCATTACATCTTTTGCTGCCATGTTTTTTACAAGTGAAAGAGTGAAATTGTTCATTATTATGAATTCTTTATATTAGAAGAGTCTCTCAGAATGTATTGTGGTGCACAACTATTGAACAAGTAGTCTCACAAAATCTTGTAATCAAAAGTAGAGGCCCAGGGATGAATGATGGATGCAGACATATACATGGGGCATTCCAAGAAGCAAACAAGGCTGTGGTAGGCTCAGTAGTTTTTTAACTGTTTTCATACACATTATTGGAGAAACACTTTTAGGAACTGGTTTGGCGAAGGATTATGAAAATACAATTTGCATGTTCACTGCAGTTACTCTGAGGTGTGAAGTGCAGCATAAGGGGAAACAGCTCACAAACAGAATTTCAGAGAGTGAAGATCTTGGCAAAAAAGTTTTCATATCTGTCCATTGCAAAAATGTTACATTTTTTGTAATGGACAGATTTTACTTTTTTTTTTTTTTGCATTTTACAGGGTGTTCCAGTTTAAGCTTTGAGCATTACTTTGATTACTTTGATTATTGCAGCATTTTATATACAGATACAAAGTGTCTTTCTGGACCAGGGCAGGCATGTCAGTTATATATCTTTTGGCAAAAGCTTTCACAATTTTACTTTGCTTTTGAGAAAGCTCCTCTGTCTTTGCAACCAGACCATGGACAATGGCCAGTTTTGCCTCATCCATTCTGTTTTGCTTGTCAGGATGAGTTCAGCTCTCAGGGCATCCTTTCCCTGTTTTCTCTCTTGTTCCCCTTTAAAAAAATATTTGTAATTTAATCTAAAAGTACCATATAATGATTATAATATAAATAACACTTTACATTTTCAAGGAGATAAATGACAAGGTGTCTTATTAATTTCTCTTGTAATTTCATTGGGAGTTTTAACAGATGTGTACTTCAAATACGTTATTTTCTTTTCAAGATCAGTATTGAAAATCTTAATGATTTGAGAGGAGCTGTGAAAAGAGTCTTTTATTTTACCCTCATATCTCGGACACACCTGGGGAATTTTTGTTGCTACCATTTCCCAGAGAGACAGTACACTGGGATTCAAAAGGTCAGATGGGTTCTCAATATTTGTATACATTAGGAGTGAGGTGTAAAAACAGTGGCTGGGCCAGTCCCCTGGTCATGCAGTGTGGGTGGAAGGGACAGGCAGCTGCACTGCTGGGATTTCAAGAAGTGAGCCAGGCAGTGTTAGTGGACAAGTTGCAACCTCTTTTCCCAATTTTCCTTCATATACATTTATGCCTGGAAGTGAATCCATATGAAGGAAGCAGTTGCAGAGAACTGAGAAATTTGTGTGGCATTCAGGGATATGCGAGATGTGTTAAAATGAAGCAAAACCTGAAGGACCTTGCAGATTAAATATATTGATATAGAAGCAAACTTTTCTTATTTACACAGTGGGCAGTTTAAATACTCAGATTTGACACATACAGAGAGGTTTGAACTGCAAACCCCTACACATTGCCTTCATATAGCAATATCCATATAAGCAAAAAAAAAAGAAAAAAAAAAAAAAGCGTGTTTGAGGAGCGTGCATAAGAAAACCTGATGGGAGACTTTTGGAAAAACTGTGTGCATCATGTGTATGCTATTTTGTCACCACTGAGGCAGTGACCCTTGACTTGTTCCATTAAAAAGGTTAATGAGATCCTGTCTCTGTGTATGGAAACTCCCTTGTGCTCTGTGCTTTTCCTGTGGAGTATAAAATTCACTGTTTTCAGTGGCCGGTCAATGCAAATAAATGTAAGCCATGGCTAAACATTTATATTTAATTCGCTGTATTATATCCAATGCTGCTAAATTTAGCCAAATGCTTCTAGGAAGATTGGTTTTGTATGTGTTAAGGTGAAAGCTGCTTTGAGAGTCAGAGTAGAGATGACATGACAAATATGTTCAGGTCAAAAACTGGTTGTGGAAATTGTTTTAGGACTTTCTAGATCTCTTTTAGCCAAGCTAAGTTAGTGGTAATAGAGATGTTTATAGTAGCTTTCAGCATAGCCTCTGATTTCTCATATGTGTAAGAGAGAAAGTATTCCCATGAGGCCTCCTGAGTTGCTGTTTTGATGATTTAAGAGTGCTCAAATAGTCTTCAGTGAGGGATGAGAGAGTTTGCTGTTTAGTACTGACAATGGGAATATGGTTCCTCGTGAGCAGATGGAGAGCATGCGGAAGAGCGACGGGGCTGGGCTCAGACATTTTTAGATACTTCTTTTTTCTTTTCTCCCATCAATAGAAGTTTTGAAATGTTTTCAGTGTGTTTTCATAATTCATTCTTGTGTGCTTTCAATTTTTTAAAAATTTTGCTTCTACCAGCAGTTTATAGGAGGTATAATGAGAGCTGTTATTAATATGTCAGCATATATTACAGGGTAATACTCACCACGATTCACTGAGACTCGGATTTGAATGCTGAAATAAGTGGTGATCTAGTGATCCAGGTTGGGATTCGGAGGCTGACTATATGTATGATATGTATTAAATAGAGAATCACAGAAGCATTAAGGTTGGAAAAGACCTCCAAGATTGAGTCCAGCCTTTGACTGAACACCACCACATCAGCTACACTATTGCACTAAGTGCCACATCCAGTCATTTCTTGAACACTTCCATGGATGGTAATTCCACCACCTCCCTGGGTAGCCTGTTCCACTGCTGGACCTCCCTTTCAGGGAAGAAATTCTTCCTGATGTCCAATGTAAACCTCCCTGAGTGCAGCGTGAGGCCATTTACTCTTGTCCTATCTCTGGATGCCTGGGAGAAGAGGCTGACTCCCACCTGGCCACAGCCTCCTTTCAGGTGGTTGCAGAGAATGATAAGGTCCCCCCTGAGTCTTCTTTTCTCCAGGCTAAACAGCCCAAAATCCTTCAGATGCTCCTCATTGGACTTACCCTCAAGACCCCTCATCAGCTTTGTTGTGCTTTGGGCATCTTCCAGCACCTCAATGTCTTTCTTGCAGTGAGGGGCCCACAACTGGACCCAGCATTCGAGGTGTGGCCTCACCAGTGCCGAGTGCAGGAGGACAGTCACTGCCCTAGTCCTGCTGGCCATGTCAATGTTTACAGCAGGACAAGGACTGATGTAATCAAGGTTTGCTGTGTGTTTAAGCATGGTAAAAATTGTAAGACACTGTAGTGGGGTTCCTGCTAAGTGGGCCAGCTGCTCATTGTAAAAGGTTGAGAAAGGGATGCAGGGTATGGAGAGCTGCTCAGCACTGGATGGAACTGCTGAGCCTGTTCATGCCCCAGCCCTGCCAGAGCTGGGAAGGAGAACCATCTGCCTTACCCTTGCAGCACGGTGGTCCAACAGCTGCTACTGTTCAGCTGACTGGTGGTAGCTTGTTAAAATGTGGAACCCTGGTGTTTATGGTTGTTTACTTTCATAAGCAGAGGAAAGAAAGGCATTAAACTTCAGTGTAGCATGAAACCAGAGCCTGAAAGTTCATCAGAACTCCAGACCTTGGGCTCTTTGCCCACTGAAATGAAAAAGGAAGAGGGATATTGTGGAGGAAATATGGAAACTGCTGGGGTGCTAGTGGGATCTGTGATAGTGATAGTGATTTCTCCATGAGCATCCAAATTAAACCAGATTCTGATGAAAAATCATTATAAAAGCAGTAATTCTTCTTGGCTGGTGTTTGTTGCAAACATTCTGTCATTAGTTATCAGTGATGGAGGGTCCTTTACCTTGGATCACACCATGTTTTCTGGAGATTGCTGAATTTTCTAATTAGGACTCTGCTAATGGTTGTTTTATTCTTTCTTCTATTGATGAAGTGCTGCTTTGCAGGAAGCTATATCTGATGGGAAGCAGGTGATGACAGGGGGTGTGAAGCAGTGTGCTGTCATTGATTGATGACTTCTAAAAAGATGAAAATCAAACTCTTCAACTCTTCAATTGTTACCACAAACTTTGGTGTTTTGGATATTAAAAAACCCGAAAACATGATAATTTTTTTTCTGAAGATGCAGATTTCTATCTATTCAGCAGCTGGATCAAATACTTCTCAGGTCTGTTTATAAAAGCCCTTCATCTGGAAAAATGTGACAATCATTTGATTAATACTAGAATTGTTTAGTTTGCATTTCACGTGTCAGGGCTTTGCTGCCACTAAGTTTTCCAGGTGTTTTCTGCAACTTGCTATTTAACAACTCTCTGTGTTAAAGTCTCTTTGATCTTTTCACAAGTTTCTGCTCTTTTCATGTTTTGTGTATGGAAGAGGAATACTGAGCATGTTATGCTTGAATTAGGTCATTCTTTTGTGTAGTTCCTTTACAAAAATACTTAGGATCTGATAAACTGCTTTGGCTAAGAATGCATTTTTGGTCTGTTTGCAGTATGTTAATGGCCCTAAAAATCTCTGAGGTGTTTAGGACATTCTCATCCATGAAGTAATGCAGCCTTAGACAACAAAACTTTTTATTTCTTATTCCTAAAATATAGAAAAAAGTATTTTCCATTCTTATTCATTATATACTTTTCAAATGGCTTATTGGAAAGCCAGAAACACGTTTAAGTCAGCTGCATACAGAATTATGAGTTTTTCTTTTCTAAGACATCAGCCATTGGGGCTTATATGGGTCTGACTTTTACTTGCCTAAGGAGTGTTTCCCAAACACTATTGCTTGGGAGTTTTTCCCTTAAAGTATATTTTATTATCTTTTCATAGTCTGATAGCTTGACTTCTTTAGATAAATAAAGTAATTTCTGAGGTAAAAGCCTTCCTTTATGAAAAAGGATCATCCTTTGAGAAGAGTAGAATTTGCAGAATACTTTTTCAAAGGGCATACAATTTAAAAATTCCTACTTAGAAAACTCCACTGAGAAGAGATGACAAAGGAAGAAAAATGCCCATGTGAGCAACTGATATTTTATCTAATTATTTTGAGTCAAAGAAATGTAGTTGAAGAATGTACCATTCTTGAAGGTGCACTTGAATCACATTCCTTCTTTCTGTAAGACTTCTCTAGTATGACTGGGCCTGCCCCTGTAGTGTCAGTGCAAATGCTCTGTGTATTACAATGTGTTTGCATACAATATATATACACATTATATGTGTGAATTTATATCTATTGGAGTGTTTGATCTGTCCAGGTTATCCAAAGAAAGGAGATAGGAGCAGATAGAATACAAAGTTACTTTCTACACAGAAGGTACATTATCAATAGTCAGTCTAGCAAATTGTGATTAACCTTCAATTGGTTACTTCTGGGGTTTTTCCCTCCAGGCCATTCCCTCCCAAGGCTATGTGCTCTTCCTCTTTCTGTCTGTCTTTCTATTAAATCCAGGGAGAATAGGGAAAGCCTCGTCTAAAGAGTCAGCAGCAGTCAGTGAGTTTGACGTGTGCCGAAAGAAAGTATATATATGTGATGCTTGCACCTTAAAATTTCCATCAGTGTTTGTGATTGTGGTAGCAGTGGTAAGAGACATAGCAGAGAACAGGGACTAGGTTAAGGATTGATTTGTTCTCAGAAACTTTAGACCAGAGCTAGATGATCCTTGAATAAAATGCTAGTTACTACTCTGTCTTAGTAGTAAAGAACACCGAACTATGCAGATGAATTAATAAGAACAGGAAAAAGAAATTTTTGAGAGTCCTACTGTAGACAGGTCTGGGAGAAAAGAACATTGCTAGTCCTATACTAGCAGGTCTTTTACACATTCCATGCTTGGGAGGCTAGTTCAGTCTACTTTGGAAATGCAGCAAGCATTTTTTTTCTTTTCAGTTTCCCTTTCTCTTTTCCCATAAAAGTCCCTCTCTCTTTGCATTCATGCATTTCAGATCGTAGATTGCTGTATCTCTTTAATTGTCATACAGCCAATGTCTTAAAAATTCAATTCTATTTTAGTCACTCATGATGTATCAGTCTCTCCAGCTCTCTGATCATTTTTGCTATTTTCTGGACTCTCTGGACTCCTTCCATTTTCTCACTCGGTCTTTTTGATAGTTAGACAGTTATAACTGCATGTAAAATTCCTGGCAGGCTGAGAGGGAATAAAGTAATCTACAGATAGATTTTCACTTCCCTTTTTTTTGTCTTGTTGCATTTGTGAAAACTGCTCAAAACTGTTTTATTTGTAGTGCAAGCAATGCATTTGTTTTATTAGTGTGTGCTCTCTCATTCATTACAGCTTTAAGATTAATCAATGCTTCTGTTTATACCAGCTGAAGGTTTGACCCTTTTATTTTCTGTAGTCTGCATCCATTTGTAGCTGGTTTTCTTATTTTGTGTGTGTGTGTGTTCATGTTCCTTCATTGATGTTATTTATAATTTTTCTATGCCTTTTTCTATGACTCTCTTTTTTTTTTTTCTCTTTGAGAAAGAATTCCATGCAAAGACCTTTATCCTTCAGTTAGAGACCTGTAGATATTGCAGCTGAAATAAGTCAGATCTCTAGCTTTTCCAGTTGAACCTTTGGGAATAAGGGCAAAATCAGAGACTTGAATGTGCAAGTATTTAGAGACTGCATCCTGGCTATATATGGTAAAACAACCCCGGCAATACTCTGAATTCTAGGCCACTCCTGAGACCTAGCCCACTCTTGCCCTTTGAGGTAGTGTTCCCTCGACCTGAGCTCTGGTTCCTTGAAAATCCTGCTCATACTGGGCCAAGAAATGCTCTGAGAATGTTGCTGGGGCCCTTCTAAGGAAACACCCAGGACACGTCTCCCAAGCACAACAAAGGTCCATATATATACACACTTTGTTTTCATGTTGGTAACTGTCTAAAACGTGCTGGATGCTCTGAACCTATGAATATCAGATTTATTAGAGAATATTGGCATAAACTGAGAGAATGGCAGGCCTGAGGCATTTCTTGGATTGTGACTCATTCTGTTTTCCATTTCAGCAGCTCCAGGTTTATTTTGGTGCCTTTACCAAATATTTTAGATCTGTTTAACTCTTTTAATTGTAAGCTTTCTAGTTTACTTCAAATGTTTTAGTAAAAGAGATAAAAGAGAAGTCTAGAGAACATATCTCTTGAGGACTTTCTGACAAGTATGAATGTGTCACTATGGTTGTCTGAGCACTGAGAGCTGGTAGACTAGGGTTGCTTTTCCTCTATATATAACCTCTGGAAAGACAACTGGGCTTTTTGTGCTATATTGTCTTTATCTCTGTAAGTCATTACCATTTTTTTTTTTGTGTGGGAATGAAATGCAGTTTTGTCAAGCTCATGTTTATTAATCCTGTGAAGCATATCAGGGAACTCGTTTGCCTTTATAAGTGCCCAGTGTACCATTGAAAATCTGGTTAGCATGTGCTGCACAATATTGTATACATCTCTTCCAGCTGTATCATGAAAATTCAAAACTTTCTGACAGACTCTGCTTTTCTCTCAAATTAATTTTGTAGTCCACATCCTGGTGACGTGGTGTGAGTACCCAAATTCTCAGTAACAATATAATAAATCTTTTTAACCTCTTAGTTTTCTTCATTGACATACCCTTTGCTTCTTGAACTGGTGTGTAATAATGAAAAGCACTGTTCAGCATATTTGGTAGCAAAAGCTATGAGAAGTGTGAAAGCTATTTTAAATAGACTGTGCCCATTGCATGTGATGAAATAGATGCAGCGTGCATTTTCACTGTGAGTTGGAAAATACAGTGCAGACTCAGCTTCAGGATCACCACAGAAAAAGCAGTATACCAGGATGTTTACTGGTTCTTCTCTTGCTCTGGTGGAGATATATTTTGCCCAGTCCTTGATTTGCAGTTGATTAGGTCAGTGGTATGGGTAGGGTCAAAAAAACCATCACTCTTTTCCTAGCTTGCTGCCTGCCCATCCCATTGATAAGAAGCAGATGACTGGTTTCAGAGCTGAGTTGTTGCCTATGATGATCATTGTTAATGCTGGAAGGAAGACTGATGTGTAAAGGGACATGGAGGAGTCCACTGCTACCCACAGTGAGTGCACAAGATACAACAGAACCCTGCCCAGAACTGTTACGAGTAGAAATAGCAGTGCAACCTTTAGGGCCAGGAATTCTGCAGACTGTCTGGGATGCATTTTATCGAAAATGCTCAGTCTGCCTCGGAAGACCTCAGCTGACAAGGAGGGATCTGTAAAAAGTAAATAAGAATGCATTTGCAGAACAAGGGCTGTGCAGTCTAACTGTCCCGCTAATAGGTGTCAGAAGGAAAAAATTCTGCCTTTGCCTGTTGTACAGAGGATTATTCTGATATTTTTTAAAAATGCCATTTTAAGACAGGCCTGTGATAAAATGTCTTTTCTTTCTATTTTGTTCCATTCAGAGACATTATTTCCAGATCACTGTGACATGAAAGAGAATGTGTTTACACAGTACTACAGAGTGTCTCTGACAGAACATAGCTGAGGGCAATATAATCTGGAGAAAGATGCCTCATAAATTCCATCCTATTTCATGACCCATCCAGCAAAGGTGGTGCTGTTCAGACACTGATCAAAAGCCAGCTATCATCATGTAGGCAAGAATGATTAACAATAGACAATAAGAGCATTTACCCAGAGTTCACCAAGGAGTGGGCGGTGGGCAAAAAACTAAACAAAATTCAGGAACAGAGCTGAAGCCTGACATGATTAACAAAAGCATGTTTTTGTAATAAGTATGCCCTTAATAGCCAAAATAATTTGCTGCTTACTAAGTGCTCTGTACAAGCCAGTTGGGCAGTGAGTAACAGTGCCCAAACATTCCTAGTTTGCAGACAAGTGCCACATGCCTTCTCTGTGTGCAATGTTTGAAGATGTTGCAAAGTTATTGTCCCTGTAACATCTGCAAACTATGACTAGCAAATAAAGAATCAAAAGAGTACACTGCTGGCTGTGCCATTCTTCCCACTGATAAACTCAGTCTCTCTTATCAGTCCTGGCAACATGTGTGCTCTGGGCATCCAAGTCCTGATGGCTGCAAGAAAGCAGACCGTGTAGCAAAAGAAGGAAAACAGCACAGCTCTAGCTGGTGTGGTAGAGAATGGGTAAGAATGAAAGACAGGGAAGGCAAAAAGCCTCGTATCAAAGCAGCATTTTTTTTCCCTTTGAACATTATACAAATCTCCTCTGTAGCAGGAATTTATAGAACACAATCTCGATGGAGAGGAGTTTTGCCACTTGTGTACTCTGTCTCTGGAGGTTTTTACACACAGTGTCCAAAACAAGTTGAGTGCTTCCCAAGTTTTATGTTTCCCAGGTACAGAAGTTACAGGAACTATGAATCTTATCTGTATTTTTATCTCAGCATGCTTGGCAGAGAGAAGGGGGCTTGGCCTTTGGAGTCTGCACAGAGCTAAGCCAAATACTTCATGTCAACTGAAGTTCAGGGAAAGAAAAAAGAGAGAGACTCAGCCCAAAGGAATTATTTACATTCTGGGGCTTCCCTTTTGCAGGTGGAAATCAGGGTGGCTCAATCTTTTAAAAACCCGAGCAATGGAGAGGTTGAAAGGCTGAGAGCACCTATCCCTATTTGCTATGTGAGACAGATTTATTTGGTCTGATTTCTCTGTGAGAAGGATTTCAAAGATACTGAAGTAGAGATCCATTTGGTAAAGGCTTCTTGCAAAAGAAGTAATTTGTGGTTTATTAGTTGTATAATGCAGTAATTGAAGTTAACTACTGAAACAATATTTGTTCCTCTGTTAATGGTCAAAGAGTTTGATAGTGAAAATAAGCTGCTAAAATCATTGTTTGAAGTTCCTTATAGTCACACTGTCTTTCAAAGCAGGGTGTCAGTTGCAGTCACTGAATACCTGTTCCTGCACAGCACCTCTCTACAATCTGAATGGAAAAGAACCAGGGAAACGTGTGGTAACTGAAGCAGATACTCAAGCCCAGTTGGTTGCTGGGCACAGGGCAGTGGTGAAATCCAGCATTACAAGAGAAACACCTATCCCTGAATTCTGGTTTTGGACAGCAGGAGAAAGGAAAAAAGCATTAAGAATTTTTTGCATCAAAATGTGCTTAAGTGCACCCATCTGGTTAATAGTTTAGTAGATGGACTTTGGAATTAGTGATGTACCTAGGCCCAGTTGCCTTGCTACTGACCATTCTCGCTGCTAAGGGATACTGGTGGTTTTTAAAGAGCCCTGGAAGTAGAGCTCAGGTTAGATAATGACTATGCTAACATCTGTCTGGGTGGTTGGTTAAACATTTCAATTCCATTCACAGGTCAGAATTCAAGATTGAGAGCTCAGTCCATTCATTCAGGAAGGGCGGTCTCTCTGTCTACTGACTCCATCTACCAGATAAACTTTGCAACCATAATAGAAGCCCTTTTATGACTCTAACAACACACTACACACTTTTGTGATAGGCAGGTAATTGTTTTGGGTATGCCAATAGATCAAATTTAACAATTTATGACCAGATAAGAGAGATGTAAATATTGTTTGATGGGAGCTGGCCGAATGCCGATGTACAGCATGGTTATTAGTTAGGGTTTACTCCAGGGGCTTAACAGAAAGGTTCAGCCACTGCCAGGAGAACAGAGTGGCAGACTCAGGGGTGGCTGTAGTGGTTTCTGGCTCCTCTGCATTAATTTAAGGGAGCCCTTATTTTTACTGGTGGGGTTAAAGTGTCATCTTGTGGAATATAAAAATGTTTGTAATTTTTTTCATGTGTCTGTGTGATACCATTTACACCTAAAGTTTGTTTTATGTGGGATTTGATAGATTGCTGTATTCACAGGCTTCTTGAGCATTGGTTTCTTCTTAACTCTAGTTGCTTTTATTTGACTGAGTCATTTTGGGTGAAAAAATATCATCTTATATACTTTTGATAAAACTAGATCTTTTTAAAATTTTCAGTGAGGTGGTAACAGCGAGATTATTTGTCTTGTGATCCAGTAAAAACCACAATATCCTGCTTCTTCCCCTGTGTTGGCTAGTGTACTTCCCTGTGATTTTCAGGCTTTAATTTCCAGCCTCCTGGGGCTGAAAAAGCCAAGAACCCAGAACCCACAGCTTATTTATAGAGTGGTTCTACTGACCGCAATGGCATTGTGCAAAGGTAGGCAGCGCCGCAGACTGTTCTACTCTCAGAGCTATTAATATATACAAGGATATCTACTTTGCAAATTGTGGATATTTTAGCTGGATATATACCAGCTCAGCTAAACCTGATAATAATATTTTTAGGTGAGAATAAATGAATAGAAGAAGTTAGATGACAAAAGTATTCTAATAATATAGTGCATTGTTTTCACTTACAGGGGGAGCTTACTGTACTTTTTGTTTAAAAATGTAGCAGGAGGATTTGTTTAGACTGGGAATTTGTTTTCTTGCTAAAGAATAAGGGAGAGAAACTATGCTCAGCTCCTATTTGAAACATCTTCAGAAAAAATAATGATTAAAAAAGTGAACCCAACCAAGTATGTGTTTAAAATGCTGCCTTTCACAGTATCAGCAGAGTTGTCAGTACTATGACTTTTACATGCAGATGCCAAGATTTCCTCTTGGCTAGTTTCTTAGCATCTTGTTTTACAGCCTTTTGTCACCATGCAAGGAAACAGACAAAGCTTATTGTTCCTAATTCCTTGTTAGAAGGAAGAAAATATAATTGTCTTTGCAATGGCTTTCCCTCTGTTTCATTGCAGAACATCAATCTAGAACCCATATAAGTTGTCTCACACTAAAGAAGTATATTATATGTGTTTCATTTAATTTTCCAGTGTTATAAATTGGAGATACATGAAGTGTGCTTTCGGACAGCTTTTAAAAAATGACCTATCTTTTTTTTCTTTAAGTAGCCAAGCCAGCAAATCATCACTGGAAATGGAAATGGATTTCTATAGGTATGAAGCATGCCAAATAGTAGTGCCTGGTTTGATTTTGTATTTCTGTTTACGTTATCATTGGCATGCCACTATTCTTTTAAATTACCTTGTGTCCTGCAGGATAAGATAGTAACATACTTCCCTTTGGCTTTCAAGCTGTAATTAAATTTGGCTTAGTTTACCATTTTAATGAGGAGAACTCCCTACACAATTCTCTGTATCATGAATAAACACTAATTCCTGTTTATTCATACAGAGAGATCTGTTATTATTTTATTATACTAACATCTGTACCTTGAAACAAAGCACACCCATTTCTAAAAATCTGTGAATGAATAGCTTGTGTAGTTGCGTTTATGGAATATTAAGCCAGTGAAAACCTCAAGGGTAAACAATCAGTGAAAGCCACCTGAGCTTATCTAATTAACACTGCAAAAAATGTGAACATGTCAGGAGAAGTATTCCTGTATGTTTTGACACATTTCTTTGTTCTTCTACCCATCAAGATACAGTCCCTACACAATAGAAGTCCGGGTGTTGTTTAATGTCTGGGTAACTGAAGATAGAATAAGGGCTATACTGACTGTTTATATATTTTATATCTTGATCTCTCAAGAATGTGCTGCAGCCCCCATCTAGCCAGCGTAGGCAGGCTGTCTTCCCGTGGGAGCAGCATTGTGATGGGAGGGACAGGGAGGGACAGCATCCTCCTGAGTGGGGACTGGGTGTGTGGGTCCTGCAGCTTAGAAGCCTTTTCTGCTCCCACGGTTGAGACATAACCCTCCTGAGCTGGGCACAACAGGACTCTATGTGGGAGTGAAGATGGTTCCATCCCATACAGGGGGCAACAAGAAGGATGGTTTGAATTACAGTTCTTGCATTCAATTGAAGACAGGGACTCTTCCTTGTTAATGTCGTCTGCTCCTGTTAAAATTTAGAAGAAAAAGTGCATGGCTTCGTGAAATGTCCTGTGATGGAAATACCTGGATTTTCCACAGGAGCCATGGCTGTGATTAAGTGGTGCTATCTATTCTAAAGAACCTGCTTTTATCAGGCAAAGTTTTTATTTAGAGACATCTGAATAATGGGAAAGCATTTTCAAATGGTGATATATATGATATTCTCTAAGAATGCGTGTGGTCACATCTGAGAATATTTTTATTGAGATGAAAACATTGAAATAAAATACTGAACTGGTGAATCCTAGAGTGTGAGCTGTGGCTTAAAAGTTTTCTTCTAGTGAGAAAATGAAAGATAAATTCCATTTACAGGAGAAAAGAGAAAGCTTTATCCGATGCCTTTATTGTTAGAGTGTGTGTCTGTCTCCATGAAATGACTTTTGGGGCAGCTGGAGAACTATAACATGGATACCCCTACAGACCCAACATTCCCTATAAACATATGTTTAATTTAACATTTTGCCTAGAACATGTTCACTGATTGAACACTGGTAATATTATGGCATCTGTATTGCGAATTTGTATCTATGGAATATTTTTAATTGCTCGATAGGAAAGAGCCTTAGAGTTGTACAATATAAGATGCCTGGGTAACTTTCTTAGGTCCTGTAAAAACAGCAAATTCACATTCTTCATGAAGTTTGGGAGTCTCTTGAGCAGACATTGCCTTGCTTCATAGTAAATCAGCTGCAGTACCTTTGGTACACAAGAATTTACCAAGAGCATGTCTCAGAAAGGTCAACAGATTGCTCAGTCAAAACCTCTTTCCAAGTTTTAGATTGCACAAGCTTCAGTCTTGAGAAAGGTTCCCTTGAGTGATTCCCCTTTCTCTAAAAATTTTGTGCCAATTTAACAGTGAATTTTCAGTATGTTTCTTCTTCTTGAAATATGTCGCCAGGGCACACTATCCTGTTTTGTGTTCAACATTTGGACAACACTTCACTATGCACAAGGGAAATTGCTTTGAGGAGCATGGGCTGCAGATTGATCCAGCACCGATGAGCTTTCCATGACCACCTATAGCACAAACGTCGCCACCAAGAGGGTGGGTGGCAACACCACTTTATTTAGATTTTATTCAGATTTTTTTTTTTTATTCAGATTTTATTTAGATTTTATTGTGACAGATACTGCATTTTTATTGATGTCTTGCATTGCAGCGGAGAAATCCTGAGTCCCACTTCAGTCAGTAGAAAACACATTTGGCAGTTCAGTGCTGACACTGTAATCATTATTTCCCAACGGACTATTGCAGTACTTTCCAACCTCTCATTGTTCATGACTTAATCACTCCCCATCTTAACTATTTCTGCTGCCACTTTTGTGCTCTTAAGTCTCAGAGCTTCTCAGTGTCCAAAGTTCAGTAGTTAAATCATGAACTTACTCAAGGAAATGGTTCCACCCTTCTCATTCACAGTGCACAGGCCTTCTACACAACTTTAAGGACAATTCAAACTTTGCCCTTTGTCTTCCAAACCTTTCCTCTATAAGCTGAAACACAGTGTCTGCTCTGATGGTGACTTTTAATCCATGATGATCAAAGGGGCTCAATGCTACAACATTTCGTATGTTAATAGTAAACAAAAAGTTCCCGTGAACTACAAATATTGCATTAGGCAACACTGTGAGAAGGAGTTCCCAAGGGGTCTGTGAACATTGTCGTCCAAGTGTGGTTTTCAGGATGACAATGAACTCCAGATATCATCTGGAAATCCCCAATGAATTTAGTTTTCAGTGGCATTGTGAAGCTCTGAGATTCTCTTGGTGGCAGCAGCTACATATTTAAATATACACAGCCACTGCAAGCAAAAAGATTGGGTAAAATTGTGGCCATCTCCACGTCAATAATAAAACATAATAATTACATATATATCTCTTTCAGTTTGGCCGGTTGTAAGAGTGGAAATCCTATCGTTTAGACATTTAGCCTAAGTCAGTCCGGTTAGCAGAAAGAGAGGCTCTTCCAAAGGTGATTTGGCTAGTTATTTTAGATGTGTGTTTTATAGTTAGGCTATAATACTGTTAGGAGCCAATTTATCTCTCCTTACTGTAGACAGTGTAAGGGACAGACTCAGAATAAAGCCCAGCTGTTGGGTAGCTGTTTTCACTTATGCATTGTCTTTCATGGCTTTGTCTGCATAGCCTTGGGCTCTGTCCTGCAATGTGCACTGTGTGATCCTGCCCAGAGACACCTTGATTTCAGTGGAAGAACAGGTGGGGGCTTCAGTTGGGTCACAATCCAGGTTGCATCAACTAAATTTTCTTTTTTTTATATATTTTGCTTACAGCAAATATAAAGGAATTTTAGTACTATTTTATTAGGATATGCAGGAACATGCTGATTCATGGGAAATAACAGGAAAATTTAAAATTTTGTGTTTAAACTTTTGAATATATTTTATATGATTTTCCACTAAATAGTAAATCTCATTCCTGTAAAGCCCTGCTCAAGATACAAACCTTCTTAAATGTTTGCTTTACTGTGAAAACCATTAACAAGTAAAGACTACACAGGAATTGGTATGGCTTATTTTAGTTAAGCTGTAGTTGCTTTGCAGAACTCTTCCAATCTTACAAATATTTTTAAAACTTAGAGTAGATCAGATAAAAAATGTAATCAGTTTGAATTAGAACACCTTCTGTCAGCATATTGTGTTGCATTTCCATTGGTTTTCACTTTTCAATGGGTGTTTCTCAGCGGTTGTTTCTCACTTACCTCAATAGTTGTTTCTTATTTAGGCCATGATTTTGTGAACGTATTATTACAAGCTAGGTGTTGATTTACACCCAGGAATTATTTTTCGGTAGATGCCTGTGTGCAAATACCAACCACAAGTGAATAAGAGGTATTTTATCAAATTTCTAGCAATACCTAATAAATTAATGAGCTAAAAAAAATTGTAGAAATGATTAGTAAAATTGGAAAATATAAACTTATCTGTGAGAGATTCAGAATCTATTGGATCACTAGGCTTTACAAGTCTTAAAAAGTGGCAGATTGTAGCAGAATGTAGAGGTTTCCACTTGCTTCTATCATCTTGTGTTCATAAAATTAGTCATCGTTTGCTTCCCCTAGTTTTGCCTTACACAATAGATATAGAGGAATCCACTGGGATAACCATGGAGTTCCAAACCATTGAACTATATTTATTTAGATTACAAAAACAAAAGCAGCAAAACTGACTGATGAACATCACAGACTGGAGGAACAATGCCTTTAGAAACATGCAAATAGATTTCCTTTAATTCTGGAAGTAGGTCTTTGAAATAAACAGCATGGTAAATTATTTAGCCTCTATTTTTTTGGAGGTTGAGCTTACTAATGTTCCAGATGTGAGAGAACAGGAAGTTCTATCATTTCCTCAGAATATGCGATGTGTAGACTATTATTATAAGACTACAGATTGATAAAATAAGAAGAAAAATAAAAGAGTCATTCTCTCATAAAAATGTGTTATGATATTGGTATTGTTCATGACACCATCTTTTTTTTATTTTTTGCTTTTTCCTTAGTAGCATAACTGTTCTCTCATTTTAAGAACCAGTCCAGGAGAGACCCATTTTTACTGCAGGTGGGATGAGAAACCATTAGGATGGTATTTTCAGAACATAATTACACGGACAACAATAATAATAATAATAGTAATAATAATAAAACAGTATTAGTAAAAAATTGAATCTTTGTGGGGTATTGATGCTGATTTGTAGTACATATATGGAAATATATTTTCCACAATAGTTCCTGTAAATTTTTGTGTGACATCACTGATTAGACAGATTTCTTCATTAGTTTTTGTGATTAGAAAATCCATGCTTGAAAGCAGAAAAAAATGTAAGTCAAATTTATATAGGTAACTAGAATTGTTTCCAGTCTGATAGCAGCTAAAACAGAGCAGCTGTTCAATCAGTAATTTCCTCATTAATTCATTTTATTTGTGAATTTGTCAAGTTTTTCTTGTTCTATGCACTGAACTCTTCAGCACTGTGCACTTTTCTTAAATACAAAAGTTGCTACAGAAAACTTTTCCTACCAATATATATTTCTATGTTTGTGCATGTAAACTTTATGTATTTTTCTGAAGAAAGGTATTTAACATGAGAAATTCTGAACATTGTGTTTTGATCACCCTCTCTAGAGTCCCATTCTGCACTCTGATCCTGGATCTGTCAGCAGAAAGACAGCCTTTTCTCCTCAGGGCTGTGGATGCTTGGCTTGCAAAAGCTAGCAGAGAAATCAGGACAAGCAAATCTCTGCACTATCTTCAGATGTCCACGGGATACTGAGTGTTAACAGAATGAAGCAATGCAGTATGAAAAATAGTTGAAACCGGTGTCATTTGGTGAGTTTTTGCTCTGTAGTTTTTTGCATTCTGGTAGTTTTACTAAATGCTTAAATGGTAAAAAATCCTTCAGGAAAGGTAAAACTTGAATTACACGTGAATTCACACATCCTGAAGAGTAGAAGAGGCAAGCCAAGATCTTTCAAGAGCATCTTTCATTGGATTGTATTTTTAAAAATACTAAATCCTATTAGCAGTCCCTGTTTGATCTTAAAATACTTACATTCCAAATAAACGTTGGCTTAGAAACACATTTTTGTGAATGGTTTTCTAGATAAAGACATGAGTGTCTCAAACACAGGAATCAAACTAATTCACCAGTAAAGCTTCCAGAGCAGTGATTCCCCTGCTTCTAGTCTGATTTAAACCTGATCATTATTCAAGATAATATGTTTAATTTAATCCACTGAACAATAATTAAACTTTGTCTATTGTAGCAGTCATTATTAATGATTAGACATGCTACAGTTGAAGTCATGTGAATTTTAGGCAGTACTAATATCATAAGAATTCAAAATCTAATTCAGGTACAAGCTACACAAAGAAAGATGGGCTATAGTCCAACTGTAGTGCTGAGCCTGCAGGAATGTCATCCTGCCTTTATAACCAACCAAGCCTGACAGCAGCCATGGGATACAAATAAATCAACTCAGTGGAAAAACATCAAGAAGAGATTTTCCAGCTCCCATCTAGAGCTATACTCAGCCCTGAATTGCATAGTACCTGAAAGAAATCTGAAGTCTGTTTGTAGTCCTGTAAATGTGTGGGCTGTTTTGGTACAGAAACCAAATTTTATTCTTCTCCACCAGCAGAAACCTCAGCCCAGGGCAATTCTATAATACAGAGTTACAAAATGCTGATGTAAACAATGTGGAAAGGGATGTAATAACTCTGTGTTACATTTGAAGAGAGCAGAATATTGACTATGACGGTAAATGTCACTTAATAATTTAGAATTCTTTCAAGCTGTGTACTTGCCTGCAAAAAAAAAAAAAAAAAAATCTTAGAACACTGCAATAAGGCAACACATTCAAATTTGTCTCGAGTTCATTTCAAAGGGACCTGTGCATTGTAACTTTTCAGAAATCCTTTACTGAGATATAGTTTGGGAAAGCTACTTCATATAACCACCTAAAAGACTATCAATAAATTAAATGGCTATCAAAGAAGAGTATATAATATATTGCTTGGTGTCCAAGAGCTTGCCAGTAGTCTACTGAAAGCTGTGCTGAAGTGAGGAACCTGTCAAGAAATTCAGCTTTCTTGGCATGACGGAACAAGGCAAAAGATGGAGACACGTTTGGACACAAATGTTTGGACACATTTCTATCTCAAATGCCACCTGCAGTGGCACTTTGCACTCCAAAGACTTCAAAAATCTGAAGTTGATTCCAAGTATTGGATACCAGCAGTGTGGCTGCATCCACACTTCAACGTGCATCGAGTTACTTTGTGTTTTTTCATAAAATACAAAAGAAACTGGGCCACGGTGACATAAACCAGGCCTGATTTAGGGGAATCAACAAGATCACTCTGAAGTTAGTGCAGCTTTTGAAATAACCTGCTTCCCCAATGGCCCACTTTAAAGAACAGTCTAAAAAAACAGGAAACTGTATTCCGCAATCCTGAAAACACCTTGGACCGTAGCAAGGAAATAAATAGCTCCTTTCCACTCCAAGCTGCTGGCTGTGCTCATGCATTGTTTTCTTGGCTGGGTAACAGCTGTGAAGAGAGGAATATTTTCCAAATGCAAATGTTAAAATGCCCTTAGGATGTAGACATTTTTATTGCTGTTTGGGAACAGTGCATCCTAGTTTAGACATTAAAAATTCAACATAAAGTACATAGTTCACACCTATTAACTTGACTTCTAATGGTGGTTGGCCTAAACAGAACTGTACATGGAAAGAATATAAGAAAGAAAAGACTTGATGGAAATTAAATGACCTCTAAATATATGGTCTTCACAGAATTACATTTAAATGTTCTCATTCTATTTCCCGTCCTTCTCTGAGTGAATTCAAAAACTCGTGACTTCAGGGATACGAAGGAAAAATCCTTTGCTTTTAGCACATTATCTTGGAAAAGTCTCCAGGTCTAAGACATTAAGGCATGCTTTATTACCTTGTAGAAGAGGATAAAACACAATGAGTCAGTCTTCTCTACAAAGAATTTTCTTCCTGTTATAAAATACAATGTTCTGCAAGCACTGAGTCATTAAAAAATGAGAAAGATCCCTAGTACAGTATTTGTTAAACAGTCAAAAAAGGAACTATTTAATTTTTAATGGAATTCTAAATTTTTTTGTCTGTTAGATTTCTAGATCTTTTAAAAGAACAATTGAAAAATTACTCATTAACTATTTTGTTCTGATTAGGAATGGACTGAAATGGTCTGAAGAATAATTTCCAAGATATAAAATATGATCTAATGAAACTGAAAAATATCTGAGAAGATTTTTTTCAGTTGAAACTGCTAATGGAAGTCAAGTTGGCTTCCAGATTTTTATCCTTCTTGTTATCCCATTCACTTTATCCTATTCACTACCTCTTCATCAGCTCTATTTTGCTGCAACTAAAAAAAACAAAACAAAACCAACAACTTTGCCATCAGGAAAAATTTTGTCTTCCATAATTTCATACAATCCAGAGAACAAAAGGGGGAGATTCTATATTTAGTTTTAGGGAGTTGATTTTTATTTTACGGAAAGGGAAGTGAAGATCCCACAAAAAATATTTGCTAATTCAAAGTGTTAAGAAGACCCAGATTCGGAAGAACCAGGACATTCTCAACCACCATTCAATCTTGGCCTTTAATTTCAGGTTAAAACTTGCAAGGAGGTAAGAAAGGAATGTTAGTGTCAATAACTAAGGGTCCTTAGTCTTAACTTATTTACCTCGATTAGGCATCAGTGCAATTACATTATCCTATCTAGAAACTGGTGTAACTGTGTGACTTCTTGATACAAATGCTTTGTTAGAGAAACTATAATGTGCCATTAGAAATTAGGAATGGATATAAGCACAGAAAGCTGTGTTAGCATTTACTTCAAGGCAAGTGCTAAATTACAGAAATTCTAGAAAATTTTCACAAGATAGTTGACTTTGTGGCTACTTTTAGCTTTCTGTGAAAGCTGAACCAGCTATTAGCATTATTGATGGAGGCACTGCCTCTTCACTGACCCTCGCAGCATGGCTCGGGCATGCTGCGGCTCTCACCCTCACTGTGATCCATGAAAGAAAAAGGCCATACGTTACAATTCATATTGCAGAAGAATTTTGCTCATGGTTTCCCACCTTTCCCTTCTGGCATTCCCCAAGTATTGCCTTAAAGCCATTACCGGGTCTGGGTTTCAGGATATGCTCAGGCTCATACTTTTGCACAGCACATGGATGAAGTCAGATAAATTAATGGCAGACTCACAATTCAGGCACCAATGTTTCTTTATAAGCCCAGGTTAAAGAACTAGACTTCCCTAGACAATTAATGTAAAGCCTGTCTGGGCTTTGTAGGTGCTCCTACATTTATCTTAGGCCCACAAGTTATTCGGGTACCTTTAGTGGCGTTGCCCCAGATGATGGGGCCTCAGTTTGTGGTTAAATGAACCAGTTCAGGGCTTTTATCTGTGAGGGCTTGATTTTCTAGAAGTGGTTTCAGCACTCCCAGTTGTGCAAGGGAAGAGGGAAAGGCAGTGGCCATGTTGTTCTGAAGACCTGGGGGAAAGCACTTGCCTGGGAAGTGGAAGATCTGATTCAGTTTCCTCCACATCCTGAGGAAGTGCCAGCCCCCTCCCATTTCCCAGTCTTTTCCCTAGACTGGTATGGGGTCACACTCCATCCTTCCTATTGCAGAAAGACTGCCGATAGTCCAGCTGGAGCAAGCATGAACCCAAGGAAAAGGCAGGCAAGCGGGCTCCCATGTGACTTGTAATGTGTGAGCTGTAGGGAAACTTGGCCTCTGTCCCGTCATTAGGAGTGAACGTGTAAACAGCTTGGGAAACCTCTGATTAGGTGGGAATATTTTAACAGCTTGGGAAGTGGGCATCAGAGTCTAAGTTACCTCTAAATGAGTAATGTGTTTTGTGGGCAATGCCACCACCTGTGTTTTGGATTGATATGAATGATTCAGTGCGACATCTGCCGTGTGCACTCTTCTGAATACATCATTGCTATCAGTGCGATGGATATGTTTGTCCATTTTGGCCCATTTAGCAAATTAGCAAAAGCTTTGAATAATGGCCATGATACAAAAACATGAGATGACTAATCAACTGAGATTTTTTTTGGCAAGAATGTCAGAAGGCATTAAACATTTTTCAGATATAAGAAACGTGATAAGCCTCTGGACTGCCATTAAAGAGCAGTGCTAAGGCAAGTGAAAAAGAGAACGCTTGTATGCTTATTCCAAAACAGAGGGTGCTGAAAGGCTCATGCTTCTCCTAAATTAGTGAGGCAAGGGAAACTTATGCTGAAGAATAGGGAAATACAGTATCAAAAGGACATAATTTTTGTAGACAATTTATTTGTTGGGATCCCTATTATTTTCTTCATCCTTGTCATTCTTCCCTCATGTTCCATCTTTCTCATTGGACTGGAGCAGGAGGTGGTGTGATATTGTGATTAGTCCAGATTAGGGAGCAACTCCAGTCTTAAATGCCTGTATGTGTTTATGCATGTGTGCCTGTGAGTATATTCATGCACTTGTACAATATTCCATGTGATGCTGGCAAAATACCTCCAAAGGAAGGAGTGATGGTATTTCCTCCTTTTGTTCTTGAGGAGGGTAAGGCATTTTTTTCTGCACACAAATGCTCTCCTGTTCCCGATGCAATCACTTTCAAAATGTGCTGTCCCACCCAAATGAGAATTGCATCCTACTTTTCTCCTCTGGGGATGGTGAGCTTTAAGTTTTAGGGCTTGTCTGTACAAGTAGAGCCTTTACTTCCCTCTGCCCCCACGTAGGCAAAGAGAGCAGACCATCTGGTCCTGCATCCATTGCATATATCCTGTTCATCACCCACAGTAAACTGTTTATCTTGAAAAGCCAGGGTACCTTTTAAAACCTGGTTGGAACCTCAAGATGTGTTGAGGGAAAAGTTTGTAACTTTAAAATTATGCATAATGAACAATAAAGAATGAACTCTGAAATTTGGTGTTGTTTTGTAATGTCAGTCTGTGCTATCTTTTGAGCTTGTGATTCCAGGGACCACAGTGGTAGGTGCTGAGCCTGGGGCTCTTTCTGACTCAGAAAGGCACAGGGCCAGGAAAAATGGTAGTTCCCAGCCCTTATTAATGAGTGCATGGGGAGATATTTCTGTTCACAGGCTCAAACGCTAGCTGACACTTGCTCTGGCACTGAGATCATTATAAATAAGGATCCTGCTTTTGTGAGTTCCTGAGTGCCTTTAAATCTCTTTGACCCTGATGAAGAGGAAGAAGAAATTGTAAATATAACTGAAGATTCTCTGTCAGGTCCTTACATTCGTATGGGACAGCAGTGAGAAATGCAGGAATCTGAGCATCCTCAAAATGCCAAGACCTCAGGACTGTTCCAATAAGATACTTTTTTGCTGAAGCCAGCTTATTTATTTTTTTTTAATATAAAGATATGTTTTTTTTAACTTACCCTTGGAAGAAATGACCTTGTGATAAGGGTGAAGGTGCATTGAATGCCTTAGATGATGAATGATATTTTATTATATCCTATTACATAGTTCCTGAAGAGGCATAGTTGGTCTACAGGAAAGGTATTAGCTTGGATATTTGTTACCATTTCCTTTTCATATTATAAAAGCAAAAACTATGCAGATTGGCTGTGCATGGTTCATGTAAAAAGATGTGGGGTTTTTTTTCTGTTATTTATTCATTAATTGCTATGGGGTATTATTTAAAAGAAAAATCTTTCTCCGTGGCTGAACTTTATGCAGTTTTCTATTTTCCTGATTTGTGGCGAAAAACTTAACAAAATCCTTATCTAGGTTTTCACTGGTAGGGTAGTCCATTATGCTTTGATAACTTGGTGTATTTTTCTCTTTAGTTTATTTAGTCTTCTATTTTTTTTTTCAGTTGTTTGCCATTGATTATTAATATTTTAATTATTAATAACCTAATAAATTATTTTTTATTTGAAATGCCCTGAAAACAACAGGCAGAACAGAGAGAAAAATCATGCGTAAACCTTCAGTTCCCTCTTCTTTTGACATCTGCCTTCTGCAAATGAATTATTTGCATATAAATACCTTTACATTGCAGCTGCTAGATTTTTTGTAATCCATTCTGGAGCACTGTTGGTGTGAGCACTTGTGACCATACCAAACAATGCCAAAAATGAATCACTCTTTGTATTATTTTACAGAGCCAGAACCAGAGATAACTAAATTCTGGAGAACTACTATATTGTTAGATAGTAGCATCATCCAGATAGAGTGATTTGACGCATGGCTTTGCTTTAGCAAAGTAAGGGGAAAGTGTATTGTGAGGACTATTATGCATTTTATAAAGATGCTCTTCAACTTCATTTTTTACAAAAAGAATATCTTTTTAAAAATAAAGTAAGATTTTTGAAATTGTCAACCCTCTTTTTACCAGCAGCAGCTCAGCAGCTTTTTTACTCATCTGTCCTGTGATTGTTACCTTTTTCCCTCCCCTACACTTCGTCCCCCCTTCCCCCTCCTTTGGAGTGTCTCCATTGCTTCTGCTCCGCTCCTGAAGCCCCTGCATGCAAAGTACTATTGATGAAAGGGAAAAAATGCACTTCCCTAGGGTAGCTTACCTGGTAAGTGGGGAGTAGCACCCTGATTTCAAAGAAGGGAAATGCAAGCACAGAGGTGGCATTTGGGAGCCATATAAGAAGTCTAAAGCACTGTGTGGTACCACAGTCATCTATACACACCAGCTAGATTTTGCGTCCCTTCATCTCTCCTCCCACCTTCTAAGAAAATGATCTAAAAAAAGCAACCATTATATAGGCAAAGGCCCTGCTTACACCAGGGTATTTGGAAAACTCTGTGGCTAAGAGCCTGTAAGTAAGTTTACAGATTAAAAATAAAATTCTTTCAGGCTCAGCTCCTAAACAGATCAAATTATCTTAATATCTGCCTTATAAATGTTTATACTGACAAAAATCTGTAAAGTAAAGTTTGAATTGCAAATTCACCTGTGTTAAATGTTGACCTCATGGAAAGACACTTAAATCCACTTTCATAAGAGAACCTTGTTTATAGTGCTGGAGTGTATAACTTGGAGGATATTCAAATGAAATTGTTTTGGAAGAGCTTTTTGCTTCCCTAGTTTTCTGAGCAAAACTTGAAGCAAAAATATGCAGTCAAATATAAATGCATATTTCAGTGGGAACAGTTTATAATATCTTTGTTCTAATGCAGATTTACATCAGCTTTGCACTGGTCCTGGTGAGCAACAATGGAAGTGAACACACGATCTGTCCCTGGGGAGTTGAAACAGGGAGAAAAGAGTGATCACGGTGTATGTAATAGACTATATATTTAATAAGGTGTTTCTATAATCCTGTGTGTGTGCAGTATATATGATTTCTGTGGAGAGAGGTCGTACATCCATACAGTTGGAGTACTGTGCGTTTATCTTGTGTGGAAGCTCGCTCCTGCCAGCTTGGCTCCAGGCTGGGATTAGCAGGAGAGGGAAGCAGGGGGCTAAGGAGGATTTTTTCCCTTCTCCCGGCTGTGGGAGAGCCTCACTCGTCCTGGCCCCGGGGCAGGGTCTGGCTGGGCAGCCACAGGGTCCCCTCTGCTCCTGGCAGGATCCCACAAATCCCCATGATTTGCACACCCCGAGCTCCCACTGGCTCCTGCTTGCCCCTCTCGGGGGCAGCTGCCCCTGCCAGGCCCGCACTTGTAAAGATCTAAGCAATTTTTCTGCCCTTGTGCCAAATCCATTTCAGCCAGACTGAGGGAGCTCACCATGGCTGCTTTTCAAACGTCTCTAATATTTTAATCTGTGCATAATAGTTCATGTCACTCCAAAATCAGTCTTATTTCCCATCCCTTTTCCTCTCTTGGTCCCTGTAGGTTACTTTCCCATCCTCACAGCACTCCAATCTACTCCATGCTGAATTAATGTTCTGTTTACCTTCTAGTCCAGATTGTTAACAGCATGACCCTGGTCCATGGAGTTCAGTGGCTTTTATTAGGTTTAAATCGGTCCTTTAATAGGGCTGCTCATTCCTATTAAATCCTGGCAGATTGACTTCATTTTTTTCTTTATATCCAAAGCAGTAAAATCAGAAACACCCGTTACCTCTGGCACAGTTGTATTTCAAGTCAATACAGGTTGCTTTTATTTCTGGGATTTCCACTAGGTTTTTCTGTCATAATCCCTGGCTCAAGCAACAGTTTCCTTTTTTTTTTTTTTTTTTTTTTTTTTTTTTTTTTTTTTTTTGTTGGGTAAACAAACTGCTTTTCCCCTCCCCAAGGCTTTTATACAGATCGCAGCTCTTTACACACCTGCTAAATGTGAATGTCAGAGGACCTGGATTTCTCCCACTTACTGGAATGAAGCTGCTAATCTCTTCCTGCATCTGATTTATATGTAAATAAAAAGGAGGTGGCTTGTAGGGAGTCCAAATAGGAATCCCTTCTGTTATAGGAAGCCACAGCTATGAGTCATTCTAAATGAAAAGCTTAGTAAAAACATCAACATCCCTAAAATATTTTTTTGGGAAAAAAAACATGCAAAAGAAAATTAACCTGCTGATTCTCAGCCCACATTATGGAGGTGGGTTTTTCCCCCCTTCTTTCTGTTTTTTTTTTTTTTTTTTTTCCCTGGATGTTCATTTCCTTTGCTTGAGGGAATTTTACTTTACTACAGAAAGTGATTTTAAATTGTACCCAGAGCCAGATCTTTGAAGTTTAATGGCAGAGCAGAGATGAGTGAAGCTTTCATGTGCTGCACACTCAGAGGAGCACTGACATGAGCAAACACTGCAGAATGAAAGTGATAAGCAGAACAGGAGCATTAAAGAGCTACTGTGAAGTTTATGCGTTTATTAAGATGCCAACTCTTACACAAAAAAAAAGCTCAACTGCAATTTTCAGTGCCTTTTAACTATTTACACTTCTGAGCTCTCTCCACAGGTAATTCTATTTAGTCTCAAGCTACTCATCTCCTCTTGAGTTCCTCACCCCTACTTATAATTATATCTACCTTTTTTTTTCCTTTTTTTCCCCCCTGCTTTTTGATGTGGCTCCTGAGAGGGCCTGGCCATTGCTATGTTTCCCTGCAAGGACAGCAGCAACTGTGCTTTTACCGTTCTACTTCCCTCTGTTTTGTAGCTGAATGTTCCATATGTCTCCTCCCACAGGTTTCTGTTTACTCAGTTTATTTTACTTGAGTTTCTGTTTGTTTGTCTCTTTGGCCTGGAAGCTTTTTTATGCACAAGGGGTTAGGGGACAGCAATTCATCTGTAGCAAATCATAGCCATTACACATTTGTCCTTATTTTAGCAGAATGTGGCCTGACCTTGAGCAATGCACAGAGTGCAGAGAAGACTGGAAATTCAGCTTAAGACCAAAACTGGAAAATAGCAGGGGAATTCTCATCCGCAAAGAAGTAAGCAGCTGGCTCCATGAAGCTGTGTGGCTCGTGGTGGCAATTTGCACCAGCAGCAACTCCTTCCCCAAATAACAACACATGAAGTAAAGCCACCAAAGCTCTGCCTGGGATTATAGGGACTCATGTAGATATTATGTACCTGTTTCCTAAATTTGTAATAATTTCCTTCTGCCATTTAATTTTTTTTTGTGTACTTGCTTCTTATTCTTCATCTTCGACATTATATAAAATTGTCAGCTTTTGTTTAATACAATATGTAACCAGAAAAAACCTTATCATCTTAATAATGAATAAGAAGTGGCTCCTATAAATGTATAAATGTGTAAATTGCAGTTTTCCAGTTCTTTGCAGGGGACTTTGCATGTTATGCAGGAGGAGTGTAACACCTTTCCAGTCATTCAGTCAATGCCACCCAAATTCCATAAATTA
This sequence comes from Acanthornis magna, assembly GCA_036785705.1. Taxonomy (NCBI): domain Eukaryota; kingdom Metazoa; phylum Chordata; class Aves; order Passeriformes; family Acanthizidae; genus Acanthornis; species Acanthornis magna. The sequence goes on from JAWUZG010000001.1 coordinate 21,412,328, forward strand.
GTAATCATCACCTGGAAGCAGTATAAAAAATGAACAAAATAAAAAAATTTATAACCCTTTTCTTTTTTCCCAGTTTATTTTTAGGTCATTCATCTGATCATTTATTGGGTTTATAATCTCTTAAGCAACAGTTAACCTGAAGCAATATCACTCTGGCTGAGGAAAATAAGGGGCCAAATAAAATATTGTAAATCTAATGTAAGTCTCCTAGGTGTTACTGCCACTGTCATTTTAAATTGATCTAGGTACACCTACTGTTTAAACATCCTTCCTTATTTGATTATCAGCAAGATAAAATGTGGAGTTATTTACTTGCCTTTGTGTGCTGCATACATTTGTTTTGGCAGCATTTCACAGAAGGCATATCTTCAAAAACATTAGTAACTGTTGTCCAGTATCTTACTGAGCAAAGACTAAATAAATCTAGCAGTTTTTTATCTATTTTCCATCTGAATTCACAGCTGTAAGAGGAGGCGAACTCAGGACTTTGGCCAAAATGTACTTTAATCTGAAGTGGCCAGCAAGCAAACCCTGAAGGTGAGGAATCCAGGTTCATGGTGACAATTAACATGCCCTTGCAAAACCCAGAGGTGTGGTTGGAAAGTCTTGTGCCCTTGTTGGAAACCTTCCCCTTTGCACTCCTCCTTCTTGAACAGCAGTATTTTTAGTTTGATCTCTGTTTATGTTTCAGAAGTCCAGTTTAGAAGCAATCTAAAATATTTGTGACTTCTACTACCTTCCAGTTGTTCAAAGAAGCCATGGAATGACATTTAGGTCCTTGGAATACCTGTCGGCTTAGGGTGAAGTCAGAAGTGTTGCTTCAGGAACCAAATGTTTGTGGCATTTGACAATTTTGATTTAATACTGACTTCTTGGTTAGCACGCTGCTCATTCCTGCTAATAATTGAAATATTTTTTGTCAAAGTTTTTTTTTGGTGAGATTAAAGATTGCTTTAGAGTCCCAAGTAACAAGTTTGCTAGATGTTCTGTTTGTTAAATATTCTGACCTGGATATTTGGACTGTGTTCAGACTGTTCCTAAATCCTTTACTTGGTGATCATTTTAATACTCCAGATTTGCAGAGCGAGCACTCAGTGTCAAAGGCCAGACCTGGGCAGAAATGTTGTGTGAAAAGGAAGAAATCTTGCCTGTCTTCAGATTGTCCTATCCATTTTCCTGCAGTGGCAATTGTTCTCACAGGACAGAAATTTTAATTAGATCTACTGTCTTGTAGAACATATCAAACGAATGCAGTCATGTATAAGGCAGGATGTCTACTAAACGCAGCTTTTTCTCATGATAGGTTATCTGGATCCAAATCCAACTGAAATGGCTGATCATTTGTCCTACTTGAAAGACTGTGACTTTAGTAGTGGCATGGCAATATGCACTAATTACTTTAGAGAACAGAGGAGGGACACAAAGATTATGTGAGGGCTGGAGCACCTTCCCTGTGAACATAGACTGAAAGAGCTGGAGTTGTTCAGCCTGGAAAAGAGAAGGCTTCAGGGAGACCTCATGTGGCTTTCCAGTACCTGAAGGGGGCTTATAAGAAGGAGGGAAAGAGACTTGTTATGTGGGCTGATGGTGGCAGGACAAGACAGTGATTTTAAACTGAAAAAGGGCAGGCTTAGGTTAGATGTAAGGAAGAAATTCTTTATTCGGAGGGTTGTGAGACAGGAGCAGGCTGACCAGAGAAGATGTGGATGCTCCATCCCTGAAAGTGTTCAAAGCCAATTTGGATGGGACCCTGAGCAATCTGATCTAGTAAGTGGCATTCGTGCCCATGGTGGGTGATTTGGAACTCAATTATCTTTAGTGTCCTTCCTAACCCAAACCATCCTATGGTTCTATGATTCTTACTTCTGCTTATTCCTTTGCATTTCAGGAAATCAATCTTTCAGCTAGTGTTCCCCCCCAAAAAAGTGAAAAAAGATGTAAAAGATTGGTTTATATTGTTGCTAAATTTGTCAATATTTCCACCAATTTTCAGTTTACACTTATATTTCAAGTCTTATGAAGGTGAATTTCTTTCTTCCCTTATAATAAGTCAAGAGAGTTTGCTGATTCCCAACCCATAGCCTTCCAAGCCAGCTCCAAATTTTTCTGCTTTTTCCTCTCTATCTGCAGTAAATATGGTGGTTTAAGCATCTCTTCATGAGATGCTGACAAAAATTCTGCTGAGCCTGCTGAGATTGATACAAAATTAGCGTGTAGGTAAAATCTGTGTTGGGACAAAAAGAGCTAGGAGCCTCCTCCTGGAGAGAAGTCTTCCTACACTTGCACTGCCAGCCCAGACACACGAATGAGGCCTTTCCAAGTTCCCTGGCTGGATTCCTCCTTGTGCCCCAGGCTGGGTGGCACAGTTTGCAAAGGCTCCTCTAGGTTGCTCTCATATTTTAAATTGCATGCACTTCAGCCTGACCACAAATGCTGCAGAACTATTCTAATAGGAGAAAAGCAACAGTCCAGAAAATGCCACACGGAAGCAGCTGTAACAACATCAGTGGGGGTGTCCCAGGAGGGAAGGACAAGTTTTTCAGCAGGAGGTGAGTCATATGCTTTTTGCTTCAAAGTATTTGAGAATATTGCCCACAGATTCTGCTGCTGTATTTACTTCCTTCGTACTTCACAGTAAAATGTAGTGGTAAAATATTCCCTAAACTCTTTAGGATTTTAATTAATGGGATATTTTGCCTTATTAAAGTAGAATAAATAAGCTGTTCCAACTGTTTGCTCCAGTAAGATAGTACTTTTCAGATAGGAGGCTCTCTATTTAGTCCATAGTTTCAAAATCTCTTCTGGTAGAGAAATGCTACACATGTAAGGCCTGGCTTTTAGCTTTCTTCCCTTAGCATCAGTGACTAGCAAAACTATTTGAAAAGGAGACTTCAGAAAATTCCACTGCAAAAATGGCAATAGGAGCTCACTCTTCCAGCGCCCCTGCAGAGCCCATGCAGAACACACAGCTCCTGCACATCTCCAGCTGCTGCCCTCTGTGTAGCACTGCAGATTTTTGGGTTTTCTCTTGATCAACTTCTTGGGACATTCCTTTCAGGTATTTTTGCCATCGGTGAACATAAATTTCAAAGGAATCAGCAAAAATAGTATCAGAGAATTTTTTGGAGCAGAGAAGGGAAAAATTTCATGGATGAAGAATGGCTGTTGGTTGCCAGATTTCACAATGAGCTTGCAGGAGTAAACCTTTATCAGAAAGTGGTATATAATCACGTATACTAACCGCTGAAAAATAGATAATACTATTTCATTTATACATCAGTGTTAATCAGAAGTTCTTCTGGCAGAGCTTGTGTCCCAGATTCAATAACACTGTGGTCAACATTACTGTGACGCAGACTAAAGTAAAAAACATAAACTCTATGGAGAGCCTTAATGTACTGAGTGCTGGTCACACATTACATCTTAATATTTTGACTTATTGCCATTGATTGCTGTAAAACTGCAATTTTCTCTAAAAAAAAAATTAAAAAGCCCTATTGTATATGGCTGTTTGCTTTCTACCAGCTCTTCCAAAGTGTCTGCCAAATGAGGAAAATGTTGCATTTCAAGTTGAATAAGTGAATTTTAAAAAGTTAAGATAATGGATGAGAATTTTCTGAATGTGGATCAAGTATGTCAGTATTATGTAGTCCAGTAATGAGCAAGGGCAAAATTAACTGCATTTCATAATTTGTGTGTGTATCTGTGTCTATGTGTATCCACAAACTCAGATCCTCTGTTGCAGTTTTGAGAAACACGTGGAATTCCTTCCTGCTTTAGAAACTTTTCAAAGTACAGTATTACTCAAGGGTAGTGTTTTGCTTTTGCTAAATGAGTGTGCGCTTGCTTGCAACACGATCCCTGCAATTAGTAGTGGCTGGAGGCTCCATCTCTAGGAGCAGTGTGCCTGGACACCACTCTTCACTTTAACCACATGCTTGTAAACACTCCAATGGCAGCAGACAGGGATTTGATGATTTCTTTTCCCTTAAAGAACTCAGAATTACTAGTTTCTCATTCTGTTTTAGTTATAGTAAGAAATAAAGTTATCGAAGACTCCAAGCAATGTTATCAGAAATAGAAACATCTGTCTGTGTCCAAGCACAGAGAGCTACATGCCTTGCTCATAGAATCATAGAGACATGGAATCATGGAATGGCTTAGGCTGAAAAGTACCTTACAGATCACCTAGTTCCAACAAGGCTGGTGCTCTTGAATGCTGTATTATATTTTTCATCGTCACCCAAGTTGTGGACTATATACAAATATTTGTAGTAAATTAAGAAAATTCTTCTAATCTGGCAAATATAATCTATAATTTGCTGTTGTACCCTCCCTTTACTTCAATACTTCTTTCCTCTTAAACATGAAAAAAGAACTCGAGTGGGCTACACCCTGGTATTTTCAGCATACCCTGGTAACTGTACGGTTCTACCTGAGCTGGAGGCACTGGTGTGGCCATGCTGCCGTGCACAGCTGACACAGCCAGGCACATGCCATCCCTCTGTTGCTCAGTCACCATACAGCACCAGTTTTCACAATCCTCTTTACAGGTCTCAAAAGTCTGTTCCAGCCCAAATAATTCTTTGATTCTGCGACCATGAGTTGCTGTTGGGATTCTGTCACTGCTACTTATGGGAAGGGGGAAGAGTATAAAGCCAGACTATATCTTTTACCCGCTTATAAAGGATGAGCATCTGACAACTGGTTTATAGGCTGCCCAAAATGTCCGAGATTACTGTTCCTCAGTTTCAATCAGTTTGAAGTGTTTACACAGTGCAGGTCAACAAACTGGATCAGATTGAGCCATTAGGCTTGGATCCCAGTCTGGAGCATTTTGAGAAGAACATAATGGTGGACTTTTAAAATCCTAGGTCTCAGACAGGCTTCAACAACAAGATAAAGATTCTGTTCTACATTTTTCACATTTAGATCATAGCTGGTGTAAGAAAGAGCCAATTTGAAAGAATCACTTGATTTTCACACATGACACTTCATCAGTCATATCTCTTGCTCTCACAGCTTGCCTTCTAAAGGCTTTTGTCTTCACATATGTATCTCCCATGGGTCTCTCACATACCCAAATAGGCCACTCGCAAAGGGAGGAGGAAGGCTCATCCAAGAACAAGCAATGCTAAAGGTCAGTGCTTTTCCAGGCCTTGATTCAGAAAACTGTAATTTAGAAATTTTTTAGATTCTGCAGCCTCCCATTTGAACTTTCTAAAGGAAACTTCAAGGAGATAATATTTGGCACTAATAGTAACAACAGACTGGTGGGCTGATGTGGACCTCCCATCCACTCACTCATCAGCCTTCTCTGATGTCGTGGGACTTGGTGGCAAGGGGATCAGTAAAACAGCTGCTGTGGGGCTGAGCTGGGCTGCTAACAATTCTCTGCTTAGTGACAGTTAGAGAAGATGAGAATTTATGATTCCTTATTCTCAAGAGGTATCATTTATAACTTGGGAAGATCTGGAAGAGTGGACCAGAAGTGATCTCTTGTGAAAAGTATTTTTTTTATATAGTGATGCCCTCAGATGGCCAGTGACTGGGAATTTCCCCTGACTGCCCCCACAAGGCCAATGGCAAACCAGATTAGGACTTTGTTCAAGGGAATGAAGAAGACCTGTTCTTTGACCAGGTCATCTTGGCTTTGTCTTCGGGCCACAGTGCTGTAGCAGCTCACAGATATTCTTCCTGCTGTGCTCTGAGAGCAACAGTAACTGTGTGGAATAAATATGGACATAGTCCAGTTTCTGTAACAACCACAAGACAAAAAGACTTATCTGACTCTCACTAACAAGGTGTTACACTTACCCTGACTGATGCAGCCTTTCTGAAATAGGCACAATGTTCTTACAGATTTTGCACTGTCAATGAATATCATCAGGGACCAGTTTTCCATGCAAAGCCAAATAATACTCACCTTAGAAATCCTGGAGCTGCAGCATGTGGCAGGCTTTATAGCCTGTGAGATACGGCAATTAATTGCAAACAGGATTTGCAGTTCTTTTGGGGTGGAGAGACAGTCACACGCCAACATTTTCACTTGCAAATGTTCTAAAATGTCTCCCACCACAGAAGAACTAAATCTGATTTTTCCAGGCATATGGTGACTTGTACTAATTAAAGGACATTGTTCATATCTAGACCCAATAAAAATAAATGAACAAAGCAAATAGACATGCAAATAAAAAAGAGATCTGATATGGCGTGGTGTAAAGATTAATCCAAATAAGGCTATGAGTGGGTTCTTCATAGAGCTTCATTGACAATAAAAAATGTATTTAAGGCAGTAAATGTACAACAGCTGGCAAATAACATGGGCCAAGTCTTATTTTAGATTAGTAAGAGAAAACTGAGGCTTATTAAACTGCTGCAGTGATTCCCAGGACAGCCAGTTGGATATTTTAGGACTTCTTCTCTCTGGTGCTGCTAAATTAGTACACTTCTTTGGGGAACATGTAGCCTTGAAAATGAAAGAATGCACAGGAATTTTTGCATTGATGAAAACAAAGCAAAAACAAACCTGAGAAAGGCAAATAGCCCAGCCCAGCCCATTTCACTTAAAATGACTGAGAAGCAGGCACGAAGGCAATTCATTATTTAGCTCTTGTCATCCTTGCACAGACAGGAGAGTGTGACAGTCAGTTTAATAGCCACTGAAACATTTTAATAACATTTCTGCTTTTAAATGGTATTTACCATCTGCTTGCAATGGCATCAATTTTAGAAAAGTTAATTATAGATTTTTAAAGCCCTATAAATGTTATAATACATATTTTATTTTAGTTTTAATTTTTTAAAAACAACCAGATGAAAAAAGCCCTGCAGAGAAAATTGAAAAATTCCTGTTACTAATGATTTTAGTACTTTCTTTTTGTTTGTTTGTCTATCTTTTTCTCTACTAGAAATAGTAAAACAATTCAAGTTACAACTGTACCCTCAGTCACTGCCAGTAAAATAGAAAAGATTTTTCAAAAAATTAATTTAAATTTTTGCTGAGATGAGCACTGTAACTCAGACTGCAAAGTGACCAAAGGGCTGGACCACAGGATCACAGAATCACAGAATATTCTGAGTTGGGAGAGACCCACAAGGGTCATCAAGTCCAACTCTTGGCCATGCACAAGACAGCCCCAAGAGTCACACCACGTGACATTATATGATGATAATGCCAAATGTGTCAAGCAGTGGAGAAGCCCCTGTAAGACTTGTTGTCAGGTTTGCTTGTGTCTCATTGAAGTCTAAATGAAGGTGCTGCATGTAGAAGAAGGGAAGTTCCTGTTTTTTCCATGCAATAATTGTCATGTGTCCTGCAGCTAAGGGAATCTCAACAAGTGCAATCTCCAGTGTGCTGAATCTGCAGGTTTAGAACAGGTCAAGCTCTGGGGTCACTCAGGGTCGGTTTTGTTTGAGATGATGTAGAGGGGTGGTGGCTGAGGAGCTCCCTTGGTCCCCTTGCTGCTGCTGCCTGGGATGCTTGCCTGTTCCATGCCTGGATTCTGCTCTGAGGTCTAACCTTCCTCTTGAGGGGTTTCTTGCCCTTGCCTGCTGCTGTTTGGGCGGTTCATCCCTCTACAGCTTTTTGGTTGTGCTCTGAGGTTGTGATTTAATTGTGCAATGAGTAAACAACAATGCTGGAGAAATTTCCTGGAGCACCACTGGCCTTGAAATTCTCCATCTCTTAACCTGGCAGAGCCGGATTTTACCCACCTCATTTTGGCATGAATATGTCTCGCAGTTCAAGGGGTTTTTGGAAAGCAATATATGATTATAAAGTCTGGGTATGTTTGGTTTTTTTTCCAATCCGAACGCACAGACTGTGCATGATAGTGAAACTGGGGCATGTTCCTAAGATGTTTCAAAAAGTGATTGTAGCAAGGACTATGTATTTTCAGATATAAATACAAACATATGTTGTAAACATTATTTTATTTTATTTTTATTATTTATTTCCTTTTCTTTTTCAGCTTTACAAAGCAATAAACTCCTAACTGTAGAAATGTGGGCAGGAAATATAAAAATAAGATTCAATCTGAAGAATAGTGGGCTGATACATCAGATGAAAAAATAATTTGAAACATATATATTCAAGAAGAAAAATAAAAGATAATTGAAAAGCAGTAATATAGAAGAGACCTAAGGGTAGCATTAGACAGGAAATTACAAAGTCATTTCAAATACAATGTAATCATTACTTACATGAAATAATAATAGCAATAATAATATTTTATCTGTCTGACTAAAGATCTCAAAATGATTCATGGGCTTCATACATTGCAATCATTTTCCCCATCACTGTGAAACAGTCGTTTTCAAGGTGTTTTTCTTATATTTCATATTTTTGCTCCCCTTAAAGTGCATGTGATTATTTGTAATTATATTTTGCTGCTTGGGTTTCTGCTACAGGTTGGTGGGGGTCGTGTTAGGAGGGGTGAGGGCAGTGATTGAATTTTGTTAAAAAGCATGTTTGTCTGTTCAGAGGAGCTGCTGGTGGGAATCACCCTTCCAGGGACCTCCCAGTTTCCTTTTAAAGCTGCCTTAGTTTTGCAGAAAGCATTCAGCTGGAGATTTCCCTAGAAAGTCAGTGTCCCGTGCCTGCACACAGCTGTTCAGGGAGCCCCGAGGGAGGTTTTCATTGGTGGATATTTTCAAGCAAATATTGGGCTGGTTTGGAGAGAAAATGGTTTGTGCCAGCACATCATGGGTTTACACTTGACAAACAGACACCAGCTTTGAGCAATTTTATAGCACCCAGGTTATCCATGAATATAACTCATTAATTAAAAGCTTAACAGAGGATCTATTATTATGTGTTTTTTTTAAAAAAGCACTCCAATTTGTCATTTTTGGGGTGGTAAACTCTTGCTGGGTGTGCTTATTCTTAATTCAATGATCATACAGCCCTGTTTGTCTATGTGGATAACCATTCAGATGGTTAAATCAACCACTCAGAAAACAGCACCCAGGTTAGAGGAATAATTATTACAGCTATTCTCTGCTATTTCTTGGGATTTCAGTTAAGGTATAAGACCACTTTTAAATACCTTAATTTTCTACAGTTATTAATTTTATCCAAAATATTCAAATTATATCCTCTTCTTCTTCTCATCAGCACTCTGTGATTTTATCAACTGGCCTGATTTAGCTTAAATATATGAAAACGTGTTGTACAACATGCACAGAAAAAACTCTACTCCATTTCTCGTGTTTTTTTCCAGGATTCTTTATAAGCAGAGATACTTGCTAAGAACAAGACAGAAAGAACCACTCTTGCGGAAACACTCAGTGTTTAAAGATAACAGCTGCATGCACACCACTGCAACATACAGTAGAAGCCGTCAAATGGTTTATTCTGAGGGAAATTATTGCTCTGTGTATCCAGAAAAAATGTGAGGAGAAATATTTTCAAATATATTTATGAGTACTCATCATTCCTCTGCTGGTATGTACCTCTGTGTGTGCCTACGCACGACTTTCCATTTATGTACTGGGGATTTTCCAGAAGGAGGTATTCACCACTGAAGTATTTGGATCCTGCAGCTGCAGGTACAGCTTTGGATTTAGAAGCTGGAGAGAGTCCAGGTGCTTCCAGCTTTTGTCAATTCCTGCTCTCTGAATTGCTTTGGATGCCTGCTCCAGCTCCTGCGGTCAACACTTTGCCCTTCTTGCAGTTTAGCAAAGGAAAAGGACATAATCTTGACGCTCTTCTGCTGGGCTTGCTTTGGAAGATACAAAGAGTAGGTAAAAGTCTGTCTTGCATGTTGAAATAGTAAGGCCTATAAGGCTTTTTGTGGCCTTATATAGAAAAAGGGTTTTCTGGAGTGCTTGAAATGCACAGAATAGCTGTGGGGAGAGACTGGACTCTGAAATGGATGGCCTTTACTTCTGGAGGTCTTCCAGTGATCTGTCTAGTTTCTTTCTAAACCCCTGTAAACTTGTAGCTGCAGTAGCATTTGCATAGCTCAGGAAGGCACTTCCCTGTTCATCCTCTCCTTCACTGGTAACTGTAGGGACTGTTATCAAATCTCCACCAATATTCTCTATTCTCAAGCTGAATTATGCTTGTCTATTTAACTTTCTTTATTCCTGGTACAGGAGATAATCCCTATGGCTAGGATCATATAGGTAGCATTTATTTGCTTTTTCCCACATCTCCTATACCTTTTTAAGACTGGGAGATCAGAACCGTGAACACCATTCAAGAAGTGGGCACTGTATGGTTTTATACCAGGGACACACAGAGCATTAGGATCACCCGAGTGCCTGTGTTCTGTGCAGGGGGAGCACCTTGTGCTGCTCATGGAGCAATCTGGCAGGCCCAGAGAGGTGCTTAACCTACCTTCTTCTCACAGTGCCATCATATGTCAGGGTCACTGCTGCACATCCTGCTCCATGCTAAGCTCCACACAACAGTCTAAAAAAAAGAAGCAGCCCTTGTGCAAAGAAAGAATCATCATGAGGGAGAGCACTGTGTCTTTGAGAAAATTATTTGAAACCTGAGTTCGTGTGGTCAGATAATTTCTAAATTTTCTGAACCACCCACAAAACCACTCACTTGTAAATTCCCTGTGGAGAATAAGTACTAGAACAAAATGAATTAAGAAAGTGAACTTGACAGTGCCATATTTTATGTCTTTAGGTTTTCATCTGTGCATTTTTCTGTTGACCACAAACTATTCAGCAATAAATCACACATCTTGACCTTGGATACATTTTCCTGTAAGTTAACCTCTTTCAAGAAATACTGCACTTTGGGCCTGCCTATTTGTTTTATTTTGTTGTTGTTTTTTTCTGTTTGTTGTTGGTTTGGGTTTTTTTAATCTGTAGTGCAATTTACGGTGTTGTTGTACACTTTTAGCATCACATCTGTCCATGTTAGTAGCTTACCTTTCCCCCAAAGGGAGGAAATAGAGGCCCATGGTGAAAGCTTTTAGCTGTCTTTCTATACAAAAATCAAATACATTTAACCACAGCAGAGAATCCAAGGCTGTGTAGATGTTAATGTGCTTAAACACCTTTCCATCATCCAGGGCTACTATATCTTTCCTGCTACCTTTGCCCATGAAAACTGGATCCAGCTTACATGTGTTGCCATCATTCCTGCAATGTAGATGTATTTATTATATGTTTTATTGTCTCAACTTTTATGGCTAGCAGCACTTCAGACAAAATTTTTAATTTAAACATTTGATCCTTTGATAAAATGTAGGAACCTATTGAAGATTGTGTCCCTCGAGGCTATAAGGTTTCCCAAGACCGCAAAAAAGAGGTGTTGTCTCTTCTCCAGTTCCCTTGTGACTTTGGATGTACGCATGGAAATTCCCAACCCTTTTTGCTTATTTTCCAATGGAACAAACACCAAGGATGATATATTTAACAGCGGCTACAAGTGGCATTTTGATGATAGGAAAGCTTTTGCCTTTTTAGCAGTCCAACAGGGCTTGCCTCTTCTCTTATCAAAAGTGTAAACAGAAGGAAAATAATGTCAGTGTTAGCAATACATATTGTTATTAAACTCAGCTTAAAATGATATGGTTTCCTATTCATATTATGTACACACCTAAGTTAATGAAATACCACCTAGCAGTGCAAAGTGAAGCACTTGGAAGTTTGGAGAGGCTTCAGAGAATTTCTAACATAGACCCTGGATGTGGAAGCTGAAAAGCAGATTTTGAATTCTCCTGTTCAGCTGTCTAAACTCTGCCTAAACTCTGGATGCCCAAACACCACTGAATGCTGATGTTTTTCACTTCAAAGTTCCCCAGGGGCTTTCTGTGCACATGCAAAACATCTTGGCATCTGTCTCAGGACTCAGTAATTAGTAATTATGTATAGAGAAATACCTGATGGTATATCTCTGCTGAGTACTCCCAGGAGGGCATCCTCACTGCTAATCCATGTGTTTTGTGGGATGGGAGAAGGCAGGAGTGCATTTTACCTTTCTTCTTTAAACTGTGTTACTGCACAGAGGGGTGGGGGTGAGGAAGAACTAAGAATCTGTGCAACGCACTGTGCGAGAAGCCATAAGGACCAGAAATGAGGTTTTCCCTATTTCCTGCGCTCTAGATGAGTCATCTTACTGACAGCTCGTTTTCCGCTTTCCTCCTTTCTTTTCCCATGCCCGTCCCTGCTACTGCCTGCTGCACTGCAACTCTCCTTCTCACATAATTCTGTATTACTGCTCTTTCATTACCAGCTGTCCATCATCAGGTCACTGGTTCTACCCTGCCTTCAGATCCCAAGAATTTGAGCAGTGGGATTTTGGCATGCATACAGCTTTCACATCCAGACCTGAGAGTGCTTCCTTTTTGCTACAGTTGCGTAGAGCACCTTGAGAGGGTGAAGAGTCAATGGAGAAACTACAGACTAAGTTCAAATAAAACTCTCTTGTCCATGGGCAATGGGATTTGTTAGGGGTTTGTAACACAGGGCATTAGTGATTTTCTTAAACACTTCAAAAAAGACATCCTACCTCTTACCTTTCTACTAAATTCAAGCCCCTCCTTCTTACTAAGCAAGCAGAAGAATTTCCCAATACAAATGCCTTAAAATATTCTTTAACATAGAGGGAACATGTATTTTCCCTTGACCATATCTTGGACAACAGCCACAGCTGGGATTTTAAAGCCTGCATGTGAAAAATTAAAAAGGGATCAAATTCCCTATTGACTTAAAAGTGCACACAAACTGCATCTGCTTTAGCTATTGACAAAACTGGCCTCTCATATCTTGCTCAAAAACATTTCAAAAAGATAACGCTTTTTAATGTCATTCTCAGGATGGTTAGTGAAAAAGACTACTTGAATCATGTTGATTTAAGTAGTGTTTGTCACATAGCACAGGCTGTTATGAGTTTTTCTGTAATGATATGTAGCAATCCCTCTGAAACACTTCAGCACAAAATGTGTTTCAGACTCTCCCTGATGCTCATTTCTGAGTTTCAATCCATTGAATCATCTCAAATGATATCAGGATGCATTTTTGCAATCTTTGCCTGCTGCTTTAACAGTATATGTGCCCCAGTACAGTTCAGCTGTATGGAATTCAGGGATAGGTGGAAGGACAAGATGACCCATCAGAGATGTGTGCTGAGATTAGAAAAACTGAGAACGTGCAAAGAGTTTCTGTACAAAACTGTAAATACACAATGATGATCACCCTAAAATGCTGAGGTTTTTTAAGAAGTTTCAAAAAGACATCTTCAAATCCTATGTGCATTTTAAAATTACCAACACTTAAAAAAAATCAGCAAAGAATAACTGATTTTGAGGGAGGGAAAGGTAAACGGAGTACATTGCCGTTCACTCGGGCAGTGTGAAGGTCTTTGGTGAGTAGGTTTTGTTCTTCGCACGCCTCAGCTGCTTCCCTTGTCTGGCGTAAGTCAGAAGTGGAGCTGCGTGCTTTGCTTCCTTTCCAAACATCTGCCCTCAAGGATGTTTTTGTTAGTGCCTGCCCCAGAAACGCAGGAGCACGCGGCTCTCAGCGCTCTCCCCACCTGAACCCAAGCTATTGTGGAGCTGCTGTCTCCTCCCTGCCTTCCCCTCCTGCTCTCAGCGTGGGGGACCTGATAGCCTCAATGGTGGCCCCGGCTGGAGCATCTCGGGGCTGTGTTTTCGTGCCCCCTCTGGGCAGGCAGCAGGATCTCGCCTTGACCCAGCCAGGAGAAGGCTGTATGGCAGGGCCTGTCCCTGCATGGGATCAAGGTGCTGGCCCTGGCACATGTCAGCACAGCAGAGGTGTGCTGGTACTTGTGTGAGCTGCTCCTGGCTCCTTGCGAGGGCTTGCACCAGCATGGCCTGTGGAAGAGGGTGTCCCAAGCCTGCAGGGAGGTCAGAGAGCAAATTCATCCCTCCGGGGCACTGGCACAGCCTGGCCCAGTGTGCCAACCCTGTGCTGCTACCAGGGAGTCAACACACATTTTGCAATATCTGCTCTCAGTCCCAAACGTGGCAACGCATCTTAGATAATGCAATTCAGCAGCACTCAGCAGGCTGTGTCTTTGTCTGGCCAAGCCTTTCCCTAAACAAGCTGGCTTTATGAAAATATTTAGGTGAACTTCTGCTATGGAATTGGGCTCCAATGGTGTCGGCTTTGTTTAGAAGTAAGAATGTTATAAGGAGAGCATTGAAGAGCAAAGCAATGCCGGGCAGAGCTCTGCTGGCTCGGGGGTGTGAGGTTTGCACCAGAGACACCGACTGGGAGGGAAACGCAGTGCTGCTCTCTCCCTGTCCCCTCACAACTGCCGACGCTTTGCTGCGTTTCCTTTCTGTTTGTTCTTCTGCTTCCCCTCCGAACTTTTTGCATCAGCCTGGCTGCTTTCCCGAGCTGAGGCTCGGCGGCTCGTTCGGCCTGTGCCCAGGCATGAGGCCGCGTTGCCATGGGAAGGGCCTGTTTGTTACCTGCGGCACCAGGCTCCGAGCTGCGGAGGACAGGTCCCGGTTAAGTCAACACACTGTTTCAAAAGTGCGTGAACTTTTGTGATATACACACGGGGGGGAAGAAAAGAAGGCGGATTTTGGCTGCTTTGAATGCACTTGAGCTGGGCAGTGCCCATACCACAGCTCTGACTAACCCCTTTGGCACGGCCAGGATCCCCAGCGCTGGCTTCCCCCCGGAGCTCAAGCACAGCACGCTTGAAGCAAAAGCACCTTAGTGGCACTGGAGAGGGCGATTCCAAATGGCAAAGGGCTCGCACCTGAGCAAAGCCTCTGTTTACCCTGGGATTGTCAGGGTGTTGAGGAAAGCCCGGCTGACACCGGCAGCGCTCCCTGCCTCAGCTGCTGCCGCTGAGAGGGGAGCACGGGAGGAGAGAGATGTTGGGTGCAAAGGCTCTGGTCATGCTGAAATTTTACCATGGAAATTGACTTTGTGCAATTAATAAGAACAGGAAATACTTCTTGTTTTCTCTCAGGAGGGGAACATTAAGTAATGGCTTTATCTTAATTTGTCAGGCTTTGCCCTAGGGACCAAAATTAAATGGCTGGAAGCCAGTGGAGACTGGAGAACTGAAGCATTAACACTCTGATAAATAAAAAAGAATTCATTTTAATTAGTTTTCCAGCTGAAAAATAATGAAGCTCTACATGCCAAAAAGCTGTAATGGAGTAATGGAAAGGCCTGTGCTTATACAATGGAGCCTGATTGCAATCTCAGGGCTCCATTTGTATTCGTTTGTAGCGTGAAACAAAGGAAGGTGTTTGGATTCTCTCTCTTTATATAAAGCCTCTGCTCCAGCACTCTGGGCTGGTCTTCAACCAGGCTTCCCACAGTCCTACTGCCAAATCTACAAAATTTTCCTGGCTGACATTCAGGAAAGTACTGCTCGGGCTCTAGGATGGAAAGTTAAAAGACTTTGCCTGGTTACTCTGAAACATATACAAACAGTACTTGACGTATGGCATTGATTCATCCTGCACAGGCTGTCCCTGCTATATCCCAGGGGGATACAGCATTGTAAAGTTCCCTGAAACAGCCTCAGTCACCGGTGTCAGAATCTAGTGAGAGGAGTCATCCGAAACACTTGTAGGGACACATTCCCCTGGGGAATTAGCAGTATGTAGCTAGACTGTAGCAATCATCTGATCCAGGGTGTGTTTAGCCTGGGGTAAACAGCCCAGATGCATTTATAAAAAACAGCGCTATGGTTAAAAATACCATTAGTTACTGTGACTAAGAGGCTGTCCTGACTGCTGGAGGAGTGATAGACACTTCAATGCTCAGAGCTCCTATTTCCTGTTGTGGAGGGCTAGCAGAGCTTGAGTCACAAGCTCATATTTATTTACAGTATTGCTATCCGATTAGTAACAGATTTAAAAAAAAAAAACAACAACTCTGTTCAGTCAAGCAAATAGAAAAGGAATTGGAAATGTCTCACAGTCTAACTGATATGCCCCTTGTTTATAAAATCACGTTGTGTCTGTGAAGACAATGATCAGCTGGGCAAACACGTCCCTGCCTCTGCCTGGAGATCGCCTCTTAGGAAGCAGGATTCAGAGGCTGTTTCTGTGGCTGCCCTGCTGTGCTGGTGTCCAGTGGGGAGCTGCACAGCAGGAGCAGCTCCAACATGCCTACAGCTGCCTGCTTCTGGAGGATTTGTCCTGGAAGGGTAACATGGACTGTTCCAGCCCCCACGATGCAGCCACCTCCACAGAGGGAACGATGTACACTGTGCTCTTTGCAGCACTCCTCCCAGCCAGGATGGGTTTGGTTCCTGCCATAAGCCTCAGCTTTTCTATTTGATTCTCCATGAATGGCCTGGATATACAAGGGCAAGAATTTACCCTCTGCTCATCATTGCTTCAATCTGCCTTCTGCCCACAAAGAGCAGGACTCTAATGTTTTATCGCACCCAAAGAGCACTTGTGTGGTCTGCAGTCAAAATTATGCTGAGGAGAAGAGTGCAATGCAAAACCAGACATTGTTCTTGACCAGGATCCCATGAAAAAGCTCAGTGTGAGGTATTGTCCACTCTTGGAGTTAGAAAAATGGGACTTATGCAGCAAAAAGCATCAGACTGGCTTAAACCTGAAGCAATGCTGGGGTTTTTTACGTCTGGCATTTTCAGGCTTCAGGTCAAGTTGTCAGACCTCTCTGGCAGCTGGGAACTCTCTTAAAAGTGAATTCAGTGTCTTATGGACAAACTGCATTGTTCTGGAAGCTAGGACTCCCCAGATATATTTAATAAAAAAAAAAAAAAAGCCAGCATTGAAGCACTGATGTCAGGATGTCAGGAGCAGTCACCCATTTTCAGTTTGTTAGGAGTCAGTTTGGATTGACTTTCCCAGTGGCAAGCTATGGTGGAGAACAAATATGATTTGTATACTGCCAGTCCTGCAGCAAGGGAATAGGATCCTTGCCCTATGAAGTTGCCACGTACAGAAATCAAGTGGGAAGAGATAATTCCCACTTACTACAACAGGCAAAAGTCAGTCGGTAAAGATGAAACCCTATGCAAGTTAGGGAATTAGAAAAACATATTTATCATAGAATCACAGAATGGTTTGGGTTGGAAGGGACGTTAAGCATCATCTAATTCCAACCCACCTGCCATGGGCAGGTACCCTAGTAGGTAACTAGGTGAGGTTGCCCAAAGTCCTATCTAGCTCAGCTTTGAGCGCTTCCAGGGATGGAGCATCCACAGCTTCTCTGGGAAACCTGCTCCTGTGCCTTACCACCCTCACAGTGAAGAATTTCTTCCTAATATGGAATTTAAACCTCCTTTATTTCAGTTTAAAGCCATTTCCCCTGTCCAATCACTACATGCCCTTTTATAAAGTACCTCTCCAGCTCTCCTGAAGGTTCTCTTTAAGAACTGGGAAGTGTTCTAAGTCTCTCTGGAGCTTTCTCTTCCCCAGGCCGAACAGTCCCAACTCCCTTGCCCTGTTTTCATAGGAGATGTGTTCCAGCCCTCTGATCATCTTTGTGGTCTCCTCTGGACTCTCTCTGATGGGTACACATTGATTTTAAGTTGGGGGCCCCAGCACTGGATGCAGCACTCCAGGTGGGCCCTCACCAGAGTGGAGCAGAATCCCTTCCCTTGCCCAGCTAGCCACACTGCTTTTGATGTAGCCCAAGATGCAACTGGCTTTCTGAACTGCTGCCCATTGCTGGGTCAAGTTGACCTTCTTGTCCATCAGCACCCCAAAGTCTTTCTCCTCAGGGCTGCTCTCAGTTCCTTCTCTGCTCAGCCTGTACTTGTACTTGGGATTGTACCAACCCAGGTGCAGCACCTTACACTTGGTCTTGATCTTCATGAGCTTCCCATGGGACCACCTCTCAAGCTTATCCAGGTCTCCCTGCGTGGCATCCCTTCCCTCCAGCATGTTGATGGCCCCATCAACAAATTTCCTGAACATGCACTCAGTCCCACTGTCCATATCATAGATGAGGTGTTAAACAGTGCCGTATTACCAATCCAGCAGACAGGAGCACGAAGCAAATAAACAACTGTATTCATGAAGTCAAAAAAGGGTGAGACATTAGTTTATAGTTTTATTTGTTTGTATTTAAGTTGGGCTTTTTATTTATTTCTTGTGCAATATTGTTTATGAGTGATGGCTGGTACCCAAAGTTTTGAATAAGCACCTTTCTGTTTAAAATTACAAAATATGCAAATAAAAGACTGAGCAGATTTTTAAGGATTAATGAGTATTTAGGGGCAGAAGAAAGCCTTGGATTACCTGCTTGTCCTTTTTAACACAGGTTGAAGTGTTTTTTCTCATTATTTTACAACTGATCCAGCAGCTTGTCTTTGGTTGAAGCATATACTGAAAGGCATGCAATCTTGATTACAGATGTGAACAGAGGGATAATCCATCACTTGATGTGATGATTTCTTTAAATAATTATGTGTCCCGATTTAATTTTTTTTTAAAAGCTACATTTTTCTTTTGACTTGTCTGACCTTTTTCTGTTGGGTCTTGTTGTCTTTGGCCTCTTAGTACCAGGAATGTCATTCAGTAAGATGTTTATGCCCATGTGTGGCAAAAACATGCTGTTTTTTCAAGGATAGTGTTTTTCTCAAGGGAAAAAAACAGAAAATAAGTAATTTCTTATTGGATTGAACTAACCAGTTATGAGGAGCCTTCTGTGTCGTGTATGAATAATCATCTTCCTGCCACTTTCAGCTCTAGAAAATGTAAGCCCTAGACCAGTAAGTCACAGAAGATGTGTGTGGGTATTATTTAGTCAGTGGTTGTATCGTTCAGAACCTGTGTCATCATGGATTGAAAATAGATTAAATACCTGCTGCAGGACACAGAGAGCAGTTGACCAAATCACCTGGTTGTCAGATATCATAGAATCACAGAATATGTTGAGTTGGAGTGGACCCACAAGGATCATTGAATCCAACTCCTGGTCCTGCACAGGACAACCCCAAGGGCCACACCATGTGCCTGAGAGCATTGTCCAAATGCTTCTTGAACTCTGTCAGGCTTGGTGCTGTGACCATTTCCCTGGGGAGCTGTTCCAGTGCCCAACAACCCTCTGGGTGAAAACCCTTTCATGATATCCAACCTCAACCTCCCCTGAATCATGCCTTTTCCTTGCGTCCTGTCACTGGTCACCAGAGAGAAGAGATCTGTACCTGCCCGTCCACTTCCCCTTGTGAAGAGGTTGAAGACTGTGATGAGGCCTTCTCTCAGTCTCCTCTAAGCTGAACAAACAAAAAAACATTTGTTGTGTTTAAATAGACAGGTTTTTAATACTATTTCTGTGATTCAACCAAGGTTCTCAAATCAAATGGCACATGCACCCTTGTTATTTTGTATGTACATATTTAACAATCCAGTGTCAAGTACCCCTGCAGACCTAAAAACATGTTAAAAGTCAACTGAGTGAAACAATTTTTGAATAGTATGTCTTTGTATAAGCAATTGCAATGGGGATGTCATGTGGCCTTAAATAGAAACAGTCCATGCCACAGCACAGAGAAGGATCATCAAGCTTTGAGCCAGGTCTGCTATTTAGAGCCATAAATTGCAGCAGTAGAAGAAAAAAATCTTATGGATGGCTTAAGTCTAAGTATCACAGGAGAAAAGCTGAGCAAAAGGTGTTTTGATTATAGCCTGTTGCCATTGTACTCACAAAAATGATATCTGACTCAAGACAAGTGTAATACCCATCTGGACATTAGAAATGCATCAAGGAGCAATTATCAGCGAAAAAATTGTGATAATCTGGTAAGATATGTAAGTCAAATGGTTAGTTTTGATTTGCGATTTTCATCTTTGTGACTAAAGTGGTGATTTCCATGGATAAACCATCTGTTTCAACAGCACCCTCGCCTCCCATCTTCAAGTTCTTGGATTAGGTCAGGTTGTAAGAAATGATGTAAATTGTTCCCAAAGTCAAACTGAATGAATGAGAGTGGTGGCAGTGGTGGGCTCTGCTGCAACATCCCCATTCTAGCTGTGCCCAGCAGGTCTGTGGCAGGGCTATCCTGGCACTCTCTGTGCAAAACATGTATCAGTAAGGTGAAATATTCAGAGAAGGTTCTGGAGTCTTATTGCCATGTGAGGCCCATCACCAAACCAGCTCCAAGGACTGTGCCAAGGCACTGTAATTCAAAGTTGTATTTCTGGAGTGAAACAGCCTTCCAGCTGGTCTGGTTCAGCCACAGCCTTCTCAATAAATTAATCACACCTGCATAGGCTTTTGCTGTTCCAGTAGAATATTACAGATTCCAGATCCCACAGCACACATACATGAATGGCAAGCTTTTAGAATGGGGCATGAAGTCTAACCATTTACTGTTTTCAAATAGGATGCTAAAAAGTCAAGACAATAAGCACAGTAAAAATAATCACAGAACTCATTCTACAAAAGGAAAAAAAAATTGAACTGCCAAAAAACAGGAAGTTCTTGAAAATGCTTGTATTTGTAAATACTATTCAAATTTAACAATAGACTGTGAGAACGTGCCCAGCATAATAGCTATTAGGAGTATCAGATACAGAAAGGAAAATCCGCTGCTGAATGGGAGATCTATCCTAGAAATACTCAGCATATCAGAGAATTCATTCCAGTGCTCAGTTTTGCTCACCGCTTGGTCACCATTACTTGACATCTGCAAGGATCACCTCCTATCTTCCAGTCTGAAAAACAGTGAATATAGTTTTCTTGTTACTGACACCTATGTTGGTCATTTGAGAAGCCAATGTAAGTGAAAGGCTGAACAAGTCTGGTATGATCATGGCAGTAACCTAAATGTGTTTACTGGCTCACCAGATCTCACTCTTCTGGTATTGCTGTCATTATTTGTAATCTGCTTGTGCTCTGTGTGTTTGAGCTGTGACTGCTTTTGGCACGATACTTTCGCTTATCATGTTTTCACAGCACTTCACAGAATCTTTGGTTTCTTAATGTTCTATTACCAGAGAAAGAAGAAAAAGAAATATTGCATAAAGTGTCAAAAAGAAGTATTCCTTGAAATTGATATGAGTTGGTATTTTTAAATGTCAATTTTCTAATTTTGCACCTGTGCTCCTGAACTCACAGGTTCTGTGTCTCGTTCTGCTGTTGCATCCTATGTTTCCATGGGCACTTGGACCTGGACTCATTCTCCCTCCGCTAGCCAGTGAGCAGAGGTGACAAGATTTGGAGAACATTTTCCCTGAGATCCTTGTGCAATGGGGAGAGGTGAAGAGTATTCTTGAACCCTCATGCCTGTCCAAAAAGTCTCTGAGAAAGAATCTGAGGAAGTGGCTTCCATTATCCTCTACCATAGTGATATACTTTGTGGGATTTATGTTGTCCAAATTTCTGATACCAATACATAAATACAGTCATAGTGAGGTTAGAAATTGTAATATTGGGAACTGACATTACTGCATGAACTAAACGTTTTTAAAATTTTCAATAAAGAGAATGTTTTAATGCAAAGCTGCTTGGTATATTGCTTTGAAAAATTATTTTGTATTATTGACTATGTATAAAAATTTATTTACAAAATCAAAAGTATTAAAACTATGTAAACAAAATATACTATTTTGGAAGAAGAAATTATGGTAATTTAAAAAAAATTATCTGATGCAAAAAACATCTTTTTTTTTAAAGTCAGCTTAAAGAAACTAAATCATTTACTGGAAGAAACTTTCTTTCAACTCTTTCAGCTTCTAATATCTACAAGACTATGGTTTATACTGTAGACAGGGAAGAAATTAGTTAGAAAACCATGTCAGATCCCCTCTGATAAATTCGTGTTACTGAATTTCAGTCTATGGGAAAGGGAATATGTTGGGATAGGATGTAAAGAAATCCGAACTCATGACTGGGCTATCATCACTTCAGTGTCTGTAGGTCTGTGTAGCTCAGGCTGTCCAACACCAGAGGCTCTCTGTCTATCGATCTGCTGACAGGCTGACACCAATCCCTTCTCCAGAAAGTTGAAGGATTGCCCCAAAGAGCCTATAACCTTCTGCCACATTCATTTATTTTGTGTGGTTTATTTTGAAGCAATGGATGAGTTTCCTGAGGCCAAAGCCATACTCCAAACACAGGAGGCACAAAAGGGATTTATGGCACTTCTAATTAGGCTCACAGGCCTGATAGAAATCATAGGGTTTTGGTGGTATTTGGGAACATGCACCTGATGAGGATGGGGTTCCCAGCTCAGTGTGTCTGACAACATCGGCTCTGGCTGAGGCATCACAAAAGGCATTGCCACTGCCTAGCACTACACAGGTAACATGAGTAGCCTGGTTCCCCACTTGTCCCGATATCGAGGAAAGAGAAATATCCAGAAAACAAATCAGAACAAAGAGTCTAGTGTGTTGAGGAATATGACACTTTCTGTTTCTTTTTTTTTTTTCTTTTGTGGAATTAAAATGGTGAGATAAAGCTCAAAGACTACACTCCTTTGATAATACCCACATTTCTCCAGTGTAAAATATTTAATTGAAAAAATCCCAATCTTCTCTAGTGAAAATTTGCAGGTCAGGGTAAATAAACCATGAAACAAATTTCTGGAGCATGCTCCTCATAATTTGCTGCCTTTAAATCAAGAGAACATTTCTTACTAAAAGATATATGATGCTTTATCTCCGATTAGTGGGATTCAGTGCAAGAATTACTGGGTAAAATTTGATAGCCTATGCTACGCAGGTCAGACTAAATGTTCGCAATGGCCCTTGACCTTTGCAGCTATTAATCTTTCATGAGAGCAAAGCCATAAAAGACAGATGAATGCTAATAAAAGGGAACTGTGTCTCTGGAGGACTATTTAGAAGGTTCTCTTGAATTAGCTAATGCAAGGAAAAGACGTTTTCTGATAGAAAGGCCTCCAAACCCCTGAAGTTACACAGATTATCTTTCATTTTGACATGAGAGAAAATTGTATTTCAGTTAAAAATATTGTTTACTAATGTCTTCTTGTTTCTCTTCATTTGGAATGTGATCAGAAAGTGGAGGAGATTTAATGAAAAACAGGAAAATGAAAATGTTGCAGGGTTTGCCCTTTCGCAGCTTTAAAAAATATTTATCTCTCAAAAAACCAACTCCCTGTGGTGATAAAGTAGAAACATTTTCTCTCCTCTACTGTGGCCAGGATTTATAGGTCCGCTTAAGGCAGAGGCTGTCCCTTTGTCCTCTCCATGGCCATCCAGTGCCCTTGAGGTGGGGCTGGGGTGGCAGCTGCCCTGGCACTGCCCTTTGGGGCTAGAACATGAGCTCTTTGCTCATGTGTTGGCAGCACCCAGGCAGGAAGGCACTGCCCTGTGCTCAGGGGAGGCGCGGTCAGCAGGAGTTCAGGTCCTTCGTCCTGATCACAGTGAGCTGGAGGGGCTGATGGAAACCTGGGGTGCTGCCCAGAGCCCTGTAAGCCATATCCTGAGCAAGAAAGGGGCCTCAGGGACTGGGCCCAGGAATTGGAAAGACTTTCCGTAGATGCCTGTGACTTACTATGGGAAGAATCTGTGTGTGGGAGGACTAAAGAAGCTTCCTTCTATTTAAGCCATGTCTCAGGCAGCAGGGCCATCTACCCTAGCCAGGATGGATGGAGGACGGTGGTGATGGCACTGAGGCACACAGGAGCTGAGTGAGATCTCTTTCTAACAGGCCACAGCTTTCCTGCTTAGATAGTGCTGGGAGTCAAGACTGCCAAGGACAGAAGCATCATGAGCTCCAGGGAAACCTATCTGAAAAACTGTTGCAGGGCTTGCAGTGCAAATGTAAAATTGTTGGGTTTAAGGGATTGAAGGGATTAAGGATGTGCTGAATGCAAAAATGAGACCCCAAAATCCTCCGTTCTCATGTGATGAGGAGGGTTGGTGGAATGGAAAATAAGGATAGAGGCACAGGGAAAATAAACACCTGCAACTTCATGTATTTTAAGAATGTGAGGGGATGATATGAAAAAGTAATTGTTTTTTTCTGCCAAATGAAAGCACCTCAAAAAGATTGAAAAGTAATGTGATAATCTCTCCTTTTGATTATTTTCATAGAAGAGATATAGCATTATGTGCATTTAACAACATACACTTGTGCTGACAGAATGATTTGCTGTGTAGGCCTGAGAAATGCTCAGAACAAGATAATTAATTAATCAGGGAAAGGTAGACCAGTGGAATACATGTGAATCAAATGGTGTAGTTTCCAAAGTACATAAATTGTCTATCAGTAACTGCTAGGATGTTTCTTCCCCTAAAATTTTTTCTGATACCTGTAATTAGGGCTTTATTAATTCAGCTGCCTCTGTTACTACTTGTCCCTTTGGATTGTATTTCTCTGCCATGAGTTACACTATAATTTGATAATATATGTTGCAATCTAGAGGACAATCTTGTAGAGGATGTAGTCTACTATGGCACCTGGAAAGAAACAATGCATCTCTCCATAACAATTATACATCAACACCTGGCTCTTGAGATTAATTATCATAATCTCATTGAATTTTTATAATTCTATTGAAACTCCTTCTGTGGTGATTATTAAAATTTC
Organism: Acanthornis magna; assembly: GCA_036785705.1. Lineage (NCBI taxonomy): Eukaryota > Metazoa > Chordata > Aves > Passeriformes > Acanthizidae > Acanthornis > Acanthornis magna. The sequence goes on from JAWUZG010000001.1 coordinate 21,436,772, forward strand.
TGAATGTAGTGGTACCTTGTAAATGAGTGCTATATCGCAAATGGCAGCAATGAAGCTGCAACAGCTGGTTCTCTTGGAGTACATGATCTGACTAATACACAATTTACCAAATAACCATGGTCAGAGGCGAGTGCAGGGAATGTAGGTCATCAGCTGAGCTCACTTTCTGGCTGCTGAGATAAAGCTGAAAGAAGTTTTCTCCATTTTCTCTACTGTCGCACCACTGTCCAGGGACCAGAGGAGACAGCTCAGGATCTAGTCCCACCACCAGCAACTTTGGCCTTCACTGAGCCCAAGGCTGGCTCTGCTGGCTGCAGGCTTATAGCCCATACATCAGTTGGGAGAACAAAACCATTCTTCCTTCTCCAGTTCTTCTTGTGGTCCCCAATCACAGAATTTCCACCATCACTCTTATATATATTATTTTTAATACCTGAGTGTATTTTTCAGTTGTTACATAGAAAGGGCTTCTCTGGCGAACTGTGCTTAAGGCATTCTGCTGACTCACAGGTAGAGCTTTTCCCACAGGGATGTTTAAATTAGCTGAAATGAGAAGACCATGTTAGGTGAACAGCTTTTCTGCCTGGTTTCAGTTCAGTTCTGGCTACAAGAGCACTTGGTACGCGCTCAGCTCCTCGCTTGTGTTCCTGCTCTGTGGGTCACTGACTCACCCTTGCTGGCTGAGTCAAGGTGTAGGAACGGTTATTGACACTGCCAGATGGACTAATAGGAAAAATACTTAGGCCAGAATTTTACAATAAATACCAGAGCAGTTGAGCCTGTTTCATTTCTTGTCCTCGAATAAAAGTTTTCATTGTTGCCTAAGTTCTTGCACTTTCCTTTCTTGTGCTTCTTCGCCAAGGCTTGAATCTCTCTTGCTCTGAAACAGAACAGAAAGCACATGGTGAGACTGTCGGGAAAGATTTCCTTCACCAAAAATCAAATAATAACTTGAAGATGAAGGCAAAGAATAAAAACTTGCTGGGATTCCCACGCTGCAGTGTCCTTCCTTTGCAGAATACTTACTTCCACTCTCTATGCTGTCTTTTTTTGATCAGCATCTAGTCTTGCTCTTCTCCACACAGTATGTGGGTGATTGTATGCCTCAGACTGCCTGTCTATGGCTTTATTCACACTTAGAGGTTATTGAAATAAAGCACGTAAAGAACAAAGTTCTTCAAAGAGTGGCAAAAGGCTGTCAGTGTCATTTTTCAGCTGGGTGAGATTTCTGTGAAGTGGTTGTGACAAGGCTCATTCCTCAGAATACTCTTAATAATAGGGTGAAGGCTCTGGCTTTTCACATATAATCCATCTCCAGTGATTTGTTGTTCTCCTCTGCAGAAAGAACACCAGATTTCAGACAGGGCTGTCTGAATCTTATCTTGGCTAGCATCAGTAAATAAGCCTATGTCTTTTTCAACTAAAGACAGAAGTCCTTATTCCTTAGACTGAAGAGCTGGTAAATTAATAATTTTTCCAGGCTCACATCCTGTCTTATTTGGGAGCAGTTACACACACATGTACCAGTGGCTTACACAAATGAAAAAAAAAATATTGAAACATGATTCCGATTAATCAGGAACTCCAGATTATTTCCCTGATTTTGGTATAGGTCCATGGTTTATAGTGGGCAGAGGCTGAGCACTCATAACTGAATTTATAAACTGTACATTAGTCTTCAAAACTGGCCTGATACTGTTAAAACTGAGCACATGTAGCTGAAAGAAGTTCCTTGCAGAGCATAAATTCCATGTAGGTGGTCTTACGTGTTTTTACAGTATTTTGCAGTATTACATGCAGCATTTGGGCCAATAAATTATATTGCTCCAGATTTTAAATACTTAGTGATCTCTCTGGGTTATTGCCTTTGGAAAGCCAGGTACCTCCTAATGGAAATCTGGTTTGGTTGCAAAGAATGCATGAAAAATCCTGTTATCTTGAAGTCAGTAAGGAACAAGAGAGGCCAGTTTTTTCTCTTTAAAGTGTGCAACTGCTTTAAAAAAAGCCTCTTGTGGCCTTTCCCCCTGCGTCACCCTCTAATCGCTTGCTCACCTCTCTCCTCCTGGCTATTTCTGCTGTACAGACATGGTTTTTGAACACACATGGCACCAGTAATCAATGCCAGTGCTTCCCCTGCAGAAGTCTGTAACCAAGCTTCTTCCCCCAGCAGTTTGCACTTGTTCAGAGCTTGTTTTCATTCTTAAAAGTGCTTGTCAGAGGGAAAAGCAGAAATAAGCTCAGGATCTGATCTTCTTCCTGCTCTTCCTCTTCACTGTAATCTGGACCTGAAAATTATATTAGGGATCAAATCTGCAAAAACCCAATATCAAGTAGAAAAATAGAGTTGGTAGGTGTCAGCCCAATTAAAAATAGCAATAAAACCAGCAATATGTAAACTTATTTTATTATATTATTAATTTGCCTTATATTATTCAAAGTTGGCTTTAATTAATTGCACTTTCTTCTCTTGAGATTGCTCAAGGCAAATTGTTAGTACTTCATATCTGCTGTTGCTACTCCTTCTGTTTGCTTTATGATTTCCTTTTTCTTTCCTTGCCACTGCCCTCTCCTTGTGCCAGGCCCTAATCTGAAACTTATTAATCAGTCTTTTTTCCTGCCATACAATAAAACAGTATTGGACATGGTAATTTCAACTCAGAAATCTCTGTTTTCTGTTTTTTGGTTTTTTTTAAAGTTCCCTTTGGTGTGATCAGTTTTTTCCTCTGAGTTTTCAGCATTATATGCTGGTAGTGTCTATTCAAATGAACTCTTGTGATATGTTTCCAGTTTTCATATTTTCTCACATGTAGACTGTGCTTTGAATACTCCATATTCTTTTCCAATAGGACTCTTTGCCTACAGCTATAGTCCTATTCTTACTCTAAATGTTCTTTAACTTTCATCACAGTACTGCTATGGTACAAAAAAATGAATCACATATAATGGTTGCTTAAAGAAGTAGTTTGATTCAGTCTGGGATCATGCTGATCTCTATGTTCTTCACTACATTTGTAGGAGCCTGCTTTTATCATAAAACACGCTTTGCATTTCATTTCTTTAAGAGCATATAAAGACATACGGCTTTTCTCTCCTGATAGAGCCTTCGACTAAGGTGTGACAACTCTTCATTTTGTTACCTTTCTTTTTATTTCCAATGCAATTTCACAACTTCGTGATACAGAGCAATTCAGAAAACTAATGTCCCTGTTTCCATTTAATTTGTTTAAGCCAGGAATGCCACACCGTATTTTTCCCTTTCTGTCCCTATTTCATTTGCTAAGCATCCCAAAAGAATCATCTTGTCTCAACATACTGTTCAAAGGCAAGGGAGAAACAAAAGCACCAAGAGAAAGAAACTTCAAGGCTTTATGCTGGCTTTATCCCTTTCCTAAGTGAGACCAGACTGTAGGGAGAGCTGGTAACATCATGGGAGATATTCACAGAATGCTAAAATGGCACTTTTCTCATCAGCTTTGGCTGTTATATGCACAATAATAGTACTGTTGCTGCCTTCCTGCACCTTGTCCTCTCCCTGTCTTGGAGACAGTTCTCAAATTCTCTATGCCACCCCTGCATAAAGGTTGAAGGACATAAAAGCTTGTCACATTTACTACCTCTCTTGGCTTGGACAAAGCCATGTGCCATCAAGCAATAAGTCAGTCAGTTCAGTGCTAGCTGTACATTTTATACTGTTACCACTGGTGATTGTTACTCCAAGCTCTCCTCTCTGATCAGTGGGTTTTATAAAGGTTTTTGAGGCCTTGCTGTGTCACACACACAGAGGTGAAATTTACAGTTCTGCAGACAGAAGATTATCCTAGCTAAATTTTTGTTTGCATGATTTCACTGGGATTTTTTGTTTGGGTTTTTTGTTGTTTTGTTTGCATTTTTTTGTTTGTATGTGTCCCCATTTGTTTGTTTTTTCTTTTTCCTTTATATCTGCTGCACTAACCTTCTTAAGTTTGCTAAAAATAAACCATCAGGCTGCTTGTATTAACCTTTAGGCTGCTTGTCTTTAGTCCTTGCATACACAGATCACTCCTCAGCTTCCCCTGATCCACAGTGCTCTCCTGCTCCTCTCATTCAGACATTGGTGGTGTGCACTGCTTTCTGTTTGATTCTTCTTGCTGGGAGCTGGGGCTTTCTCAGCCACAGAAACTCAGTGTTATTCAGGTGCCAAGTCCAGCACAGAGCCTGAAGCCCTCCAGCCTCGTGCATTGTCTGGATTTACAGTGCAGCTCTTTAGAGGCTTCTGACAGCTGAAACAAGTAATAGCAAAAGAAATTCTAAACGCTATACTTTATTCCCCACTGTAGATAACACCGAAGGATCTCACCCTTCACACAAAGCTGTAAGACCGGACACAACCTGCTCTGTTACTAGCATTTTGGGTTGTATCTCTCCACACTCCTAGGTCTTTTCTAAGTTCAAGCCAGATTCCCCTGTGTCTGTCACCTTGCCTGTGCAAACACACTGACTGAGTTTGGGGCACAGCCCAGCTCCTTTGAAGGCTCACAGCCTTGTCATGCTCCATCCTGCTCTGTCACCCAGCTCTCCGAGCAGCCCGTGCCCACACATCTGTCCAGATATTTAGTTTGGGAGGAGGGGATGGGGTGGAAACAATTCTGAAATTTCCGAAGAGCCGTGGAAAAATTAAGTCAAGCGATTGAGATCAAGAAAGACGAACAAAATAATGGAAACCAGAAAAAGATTTCAACAATTTCTTTTCAGGTCAACTCCTCAGCAGTAAACCCATGGTTAATTTCCCATGCTGTAGGTCTCTAAATGCAGCCAAGAAGATGAAATTTGAAATTAATTTAACAAGCATCATCATATTTCAGCCAGTGAATCACTTTTATCTGCCTAACTATTTTTATGGCTGCCTTCATCTTGTATATGTAAACCTCTCAAATAATTATAGTTTGTCATCACAACACTTCTCCAAGGCAGAGAATCATTATGAGCTGATTGTAACTGGAAAACTGAGGTGCAGAAAAATTATCCACTTGCACAAGGTGAGGGAAGGATTTTCAAACAGACTCCACCCCAGTTCACTGACTTCCCTCCTCCATTTGTACAGGTTTTTATATATGTATATATGTATATATATAATCTTTTGTGCTTTTGAGAATTTTATAACTACTAAGTGACTGTTAATAGCATTTTGTTCATTTATTAAAAAAAAATTAGAACACTTAGTACTGCTGATAGGTATATTGAATTGGGATTCTTGGCATATGAGTCACAAATTACATGTATTATTCAGAGGTTTCATAGATAGGAATATGACTGCAGTTTATAACCCTGTTCTCCCAAGGGATATATGCTAATTTGTTCTGATGGAGCCACCAGGAAAAAATAGTAGGTATTTATGTCTAAACTAATGCTGGGAAGACAGGTGGGTTTGGTATCTGTACCTTCTCTACCTTTTTGTGGCTGCATAGGCCAAACATGTTTCTGCACTTTTTTGCATATTTCTTTGTACTTTGTTACATATCCAATTGTCATTGTTACAATAACTGAATGTGCAAGATTGAAATTGTAGTAAAAAAGTGGAATTATCTACTTTTTAACCGCATTCCTATTACTCTGAAGATCAAAGCATTAAAAAAAATAAATTAGCTTTAACATTAATTTTCTGGATTCTCTAGAAAAGTGACTCAAGACAAATCTAGCAAATGTATGGAGCTGTGCAAATAATTTTTTTTCAAAGGCTGAATTACAAAGTTTAATCACAAAACCCTACTATCTTTAACAGGTTCATGCTTTAAATGGTAATAAAAATAAAATTAATTTAAAAGATTTAAAGAAAAGTAAAAATTTCATTGGATTAGAAAAATTAGTAATTTATGGCATTTTAAATAAAACCAAATTAAATTCAATAAAAAGAGGTTACTTTTTTCCAGTTCAGCACTGGTAACCTTGCTCTCCAAAGGCTGCAGCATTCAATTACAATGCAGTAGAGAACATCAAAGTACTTGGTCCAACCTGCTCCAACCAATTTCAGCTTTGAGTATCACAGCTCTTCCAGTCTGGAAAAGGTTGAAGCTACTCTGCTGTTTAGATTCATGTAAGGCCTAAAAAAAGTATGCAGATATTTGCATTCTTCCCTGTTAATTATTCAGTATCTGAGTACAGTGTCATTCTTTATCTTTTTCTCATTGGAAAATCCTTACCAAAATGAATTCTAATCAGGTGACTGGAGAGTTAATATATAGTGATATTCTAGTTTTTATTTTTAATAAACAACACCCAAATTTAGGGGCTCAGATCCATGCTAGGTCTTGTTGCAAAGGGTTGCAAATGCCAGGCTGACAATATAGATGTTTACCTGAGAATTGACAATTACTTTCATCCACTGGCAGCAGTTATTTTTTCCTCATTTAATTTTAGTTCACTTTAGGTGATTCTTCTTTTGTGTTATGTCTAAGGATTATCCATTGACCCTGAGCATGCATGGCCGAGAATGCCGGAGTTAATTCTTGGAATAAAACGTAGCTGAATTAAAGAATGACATAGATTTTCCTCATCTCTTTGAAGGCAGTTTCTCTTGGGTTGTGATGTGTCTCAGTGGAAAGAGCTGTACTTAAAAACAAAAGCCTTACAGCATTAGATAGTTTAGATGAGTTAATAAAACATGCATTTAAGTGCAGTTGGTGAAATTCTGGCACAGTTGCAATCAACAGAAATTTGGTCAGTGACTGTAATGGACTTGCAAATTCACCCATTTAAAGAAATGAAATTAATGAACAAAGCCTTTTTATTCTTACTGCCATTGTTGAAACATTTTTCTTATATAATTTTCAAAATACAAAGTGATAATTTCACCCTGTTTTCTCAAGCCTCTTGGAGTGTACTCTTCTCAAGAAGACTCAAATAAAACCCCTGATCTTTATCTCTGCCTTTCTCTGGCCCAGCCTGCTCGGATTTTCCTATTGAGAGCGCTCCTGTGTGCATCCAAGTGCGCGTCACTGCGCTCCGGGAGGAACCTCTGCTCATGGCATGTTCTGAAGGCAGCTTGCCCAGGGTAAGAAGGAGGGAGGAGAGGTGGGTGTTAATTTCCATAGTGGATAATTTCCCAAATGAAGAACCAAATTATTCATCTCCCTTGCTGAGTTTAGGCCTGTGATTAAAGCAAATTACGTCAGTAGCTGTGATAGGGAAGGCCCCTGGTTCTGGAGAGCAAATCCTGGGGTGGTCCCTGTTCCCCACCAAAACTTGTTGGGGCAGAGTGTGCTGCGAGGTACCCTGGTGTAGTACAAAGTAGGTTATATTTTTGGGTACATTTTAATTCTTGCTGGTATTAGTCATAGCCGCGGTGACTCATCAATCTGGCTCACAAAGCAAAAACAGATTTACCCTTTATAGGGTTTGGCAGTTGGCAGATGATTGTTTCCCCTCTATGAATCAGACTTTTATTTATTTAGTGTAATCAAGAAGGAACTGTCTGTTTTGTGACCTTCTAGGTTAGTGAAAGGGAACAAAGGATTTCTCTTTATTATTTTTTTTTTTTGGCATCATGCAGTTAGCAGAACAATGCAAAACCATGATAAAGAATCATGCTCTGGTTGGCTGGCTGCTTGGACTGTAGCTGCATGCCACATTATTATTCCAATTGGTCTGAGGAACTTCTTTACATGAGCAGAAATAAGCTATTTATGACAAATAAAGTAGAATCCATATGAATCAGTCAGGAAACATTGTTTCCTTTTAACAGATACCTAGATAACCATTTAACATTAAGGCACTGAAAGTTCCTCGAATAACTTTACAAACCTGTACAAAAATAACAAGAGGCTTTTGCAACGTGCCTGGCTATTGGATAGAGTACATCCTGCCAGATTACAGACATATCTCATGCAAATTACAAGGAAAAAATCAGATGGCAGTTGGGGACTGTGGTAAGCAACTCAAGGAGAGCAATTTGGGTAACAGACCTAAAATACATTTAGATATCGCTCAATGACACTGTAGCTGAAAGAAATTAGAAAAAGCTAAGAGTAACTAACCAGAAATGATTAATTGGTTGCTGCTCCTTATCCAGATAAGGAGAAAATGCCATTTGGAAAGTTCATGCAGTTCCTAAACTTTGCATTTTGTTTAAAGAAAATGGCTTCACCAGCATGAAGCACACTAATTCACTCCCTGGGCCTGGCGCTCTGTAGGAATTTTGCTGAGACCTGTAAATGATGTGCAATATGTTCAGGGAATGCCAACAAACATTATTCCTCACTACAGCTGCATTTGTTACATAGTTTTCTAAGCTGGTTATTTCTAAACGTTTTTCCCTTCTGCATTTAGCCAGGAAAAGGTTTCACATGCTGTGAAAAACCTCGGTGCTGAGGGAAGCTGCAATGGGGCTCAGCAGGGTGGGCTGGCAGCATGTGGGGTGTCCTTTCCATGAAGGGGGCACTGGCTTCTCTGGTGGTGGTGGCCCTCTGAACCACCTCTGAACATTGCACCCATGAGGAGAAGGCGCCTTGTCCTCACTGCATTTCTGTGCTGCCGCACCATGACGGTCATTCATGTGCTGGTTTATTAGGAGCCTTGGCGAAGTAAGGATATGTTACAAAGAAAAGTTAGAAAAGCACTTATTCCTCAAGCTACATACTTGAAAAGGTACATTGCAAGGTAATCCACACTTCTTTTAAATCAGCATTTTCTAGGATATTTAAAGTCTTCAAGCTTGAGATGGGATAAAGTTTGTGTTTGGTATAAATTAGGGATGATTGTCTGATCAGTTGAGCCAGGATGGAGGCATTACAACAAGAGCTCCCATGAACAATTTCTTTATTAAGAAAGGTCTTCTCCCTTAATTAGCAGGTCTCACTTTCCAAATTACCAAACTGAGTGTGTTTTCCAGCAAAGTGTGTGCTTTGCTTAGCAGTGTATGGTCAATGAGTGACATCAGATATGACCAGGGGATACTGCAGGTTCTTCCTTACTGGGATCTGCAAAGACAGGATAAACAATAACCTGTGGGGAGCAGTTCCAGTGGAAGGTGAGTCAGTGATATCTCGAGAGCTCTTCCACCACTCTACTTTTATATCTGTTAAGGGAAAGATAGAATGGTGGAAACCATGTTTGTTGGTCTGAATTCAGAGATCCATAATTTGACATGAAAGAAGCTTTATTCCCTTTCTGTTGGAAGAATGAATCTCTGAATAGACCCCAATTCATTCTCAAAGTGTTCTCAAGTGTTATTGACTTGAGAAGACATAAAGAAGTGCTTACCTTGAAGAATGTACTTATGGCACATTCCAAGATTCTTTACTCTGACCCTGATAATACTTTGACACACCAATGTGAGCACAACTTTAGTGTGGCTCCCAAAGTAAATGTTCTTCAGTTTCATGGTGTGAGCTATGAGATAATGTCTTGCAATAAAATGATCCTGAATACAACTAGACGAAGGAGAAAATTACCAGCAGACAAACAAAAGTACTTTATTCTTCTAGTTTCGTTTCCTCAGAAGCATAATACTCCTGAGACCAGCAACTGTTAAAAATAAAACAGTAAAAATAATACACAGTATTTGTGTAAAGATACAGTGATAGAAGTTAGTGATATTAATGATTTGATGATGGCTTACAAGATTTTTAGTGTTCTACAAGCCTTCTTTTCCCCCATTTTTTTTTGTGCCATATGAGAGACTCTACTATTGCTTAATAAAAAAAGATTCTAACCCAAATAACATGAAGAAAAACCTTAGGATTTCATAAGCGGATGTGGAATAGAAAGAAGAAAACAGATTTTTTGTCTTTTTAATTTAAGTGTTACAGTTTTAAAGTCAACCTTAAAGTTTATTTATCCTTCCTCTGGATTTGGGGTCTCTGTATACTAAGAAAAAAGCAGGCTCACTTCCAACAAACCATTCTGTGTACATATACAAGATAAGCAAAGGGTGGGGGAAGCAAACTATTGTTAAGAACGTGGAAATTAAGCTTAAGGGATTAAACTGCCCATACTTTCAACACTTGGTTATGCAGATAAGGTCACAGCCCAAGATGACACAGTGGCAGCCTGCAGAAGAACTGGGAACTGACCCCAGCTACTCCTTGGGAGGGGACACAAGTCACACCAGAAAAAAAAAAAGAAAAAAAAAAAAAAAAAAAAAAAAAAAAAAAAAAAAAGAAAAAAAAGAAAAAAAGAAAAAAAAAGGAAAAAAGAAAAAAGCAGTGCTCAACAGTGACAAAACAGCTGCAAAACCTAGTACTTTCTTAATGAGTGTCACTCTGAAAAATCTCAATGGACTCCCACAATTGTCCATGTTTGTGTCTCTAGGTTAAGGGATATAGATGAGAAACAAAAAGCATAATTATTCTCCATGAAATAGTTCAGTTTGGGAACTGCTTGCCACAGGGTACTGTGAATGCTAAAAGCGTCCTCAGCATTAAAAGAAAACTGGACAAGCCCATGGGTAAGTAAGCAGTAAGCAGTACCAAATTGAAAAAAAAAAACCAAGAAAACCAAACTGAGCCCTACAACATACCCATATTGCTCTTAGGGCTTACTTTTATTTGAAAATTACTCAAGGGTGAGAATGCATTTCAGTGGTGTATCCTCTATTTTCCTTGTTCTCGCACTCTTCCTTGGACACTGACTTGTGGTCGCTGCTGCAGACAGGGTGTTGGTGTAAATAGGGTTTTGTTGTGACCTACAACTGTCCCAAGGCTATAACATTATAGGGATCGTGTTCTGACACCAGCTGAAGATCTAACCCATGAGCTATTAGAAGTTTCCTTAGAAGCAATGTGGGCTTTGTTGCTATTAAGTAGTTTTCAGAGATGCCTTTTCCCAGAATCTCTTGGCCCTGCAAATCGAGCAGTTCTGCAGGGCTGTAGCTGCTTTGGACTCTCTGTGAGTCAGTTGTTGGGATGGCAGCTTATGGAAGGGATCAAACACCTTGTTACCAAGGGTGGGCTGCACCACACTGGAAAATTTTTTCCTCAGTATACCCCTGACATTTCTAAAACCTAAGAAATGAGTTTCTACAAATAAACAACATCTGTGTGTTATCAGCATTATCCATCTTCAAGATGGAACACATTCATCTGGGTAGATCCTGAAAGCCCTCCCAGGAATATTTCAGGTCCATTTTCTATGTAAAGCAAACAAATACTTTTGCCCCAGCCTTACATCCCACACTGACTCCCACATTCACAGGGAACCCCAGTGACCTCTCTGGGTCCTTACAGGATAACCAGACTGCAGGGCAGTGCATTACCTTTTAGAATTAGTACAGTAAGGTTTTTTGATGGGTATCTTTCAATTTTATCACCTCTCCCAACAAGGAAATTACGTTTAAATTTGCACTGATGTATAAATTGAAATGTACAAAGGTCTTAAATAAAAAAGTGTCGAGTATCCATGTAAGCTCAAATCAGATATATAAACTATCAGATATGAAATAGAGGTCTTCAAAACAAAGGTGTATCAATAGATTTATTTCAAAAAAATGCACTTCTGTGTGATTAAAAGAAAGACCTGGAGGTGATGTAAATACTTTGGCAGCTAAATAAGTTCCACTCTAATAATTTTTAAGAAGAAATATGTGTGGATTTCAATGATTTGTAGAAATATAGCCAAAATTTGTGGGAAAAAATCACAGCAATTTAATCAAACTGTGGCTCAAACTCACACTACAATATAATTATTTGCCAGATAAAAAAAGAAAAAAATGTAGTAAACAAAAATGTAGTTCACCAAATCCACTGGTGAAAGAGTCAGTAGTTCTTCAGGCTCCCATTTCTAATTCCATTTGCCTTCTTGATCTCAAGATATTACTGACTTTCAGGAATCTGATAGTGACTGACTGCTCCAAGCATGTTCCTGGCCTGCTGCAAACACAAAGCAAACTGAGTTTATAAGCAGTCACCCATGAAGATTGGTTAAGCTGCCTGTTTGCGATGGGCTGGGACCACGTGCACATCCAGCCCCTGCCATTTGACTGACAGACAACTAAGATGTGTTAACTTGAGCTTGTGGGGACGTATCATTAAAATGCCTTCACTGCACTAAAAAGTATGTTGTGTCAAGCTTGTGATAAAAGTTTGATGTTATTGATACTACATGGAAATTAAAAATATAGCCAGGTACTGTGCAGAAGTTTACATCTTCTATCCACATTTTACTCATTCTAGTTTTTTATGACCAAGCTTTCTATTTCTTCCTTTTAGTACTAAGTGCACTTTCAGAAAAAAGACATTAGATATTATCACAGTTTTTAAAGGTTTTTATCAACATTCGAAGGATCTCAAGACCACACAAGGAGGTCTTTGGCAAATCTCAGTGCTTTCTGCAATACTGTGTGGCTGTGTTTTGATAATCTTTAACTTCAGTTTGATACAGTTGTTGAAAAAACTTTTTAATATGTAAGAACTGAAGTGCTGTGCTTTTTTTTCTCAACAAGTTATTAATTCATTTTTAGCTGAGACTCCACATCTAGATAAGAACTCCACTCGCAACAGACAGTTACTTCTCACTGCCTGAATTCTTTCCATCAGAGAATTAGGTATAAATTTATCACTGTGGGTGTGACAGTAATCTGCAGATTCAACAGTAGATGAGAAGAGAATAAATTATTTCTCTCTGACAATTTGGTGGCCAAGTGATTTAACCCTTGTGTAATATTTAAAAAAAAAAAGTTCAAGAGGCTGCTGGTATTTATTTTCTCTTTCTGCTAACGTGTGATAACAGAGGGATGCAGGCCTTTGCATTCAGATTATATCAATACTTGGAGCTGATACAGAGATTAAATGTGAAATCACTGCAAATTCTGCAGAAATGATCAAGTAATTAAACTGAATGACTTTGACCTGCAGAAAGTCAGATGTGTAGCCTAAGCTAAAGGGCTACCATCAAGAGAGGGTGAGAAAGAGAGGACTGAGTGGGTAAAATTCAGTCATTCATAAAAAAGTGTCTAAAATAGAATGACCCTCTGGAGATGGTTTTACCTCCTCTCTTAAGGAACAGGCTTAGTTTTGATGATTAGTTTGACATCTTACTGTTAAATGGCTAAGATTGGGTGACATGAACCTTATCTTGCCATTATCTATTTTCACCCAATGCAGCAAAGCATTTAATAGCAATCGTATGTAAAAAAAAAAAAAAAAAAAAAAGCCATAAATCCTTTTAAGTGTATTGCTGGATCAGGTCAAGAGTGCTCGTCAGTTTGCAGGATTAAATACTGTATCTCTAATGGTGTTTAGCACTTGAAATTCCTATCAATATCATTGCTCTAGTTTGCAGTTATAGATTTAAAATGTGAGGACCAGATTTGAAAGGATTTGTTTACCACTTGTCTAATCTGCCTTTGCTAGAGGAAAGTGAAGGTGCAGGAAGAGCTTGCACATCTCACATCTGGCTGAATACTAAGCATCTGAAAGTTATTTTCTTTTGTTATCTTAAAAAGGCAGGAAAAGGGAAAAGCACAGAGACTGAAGTGGGAACAGATTTAGCACACAATTATTATGTTTACTTAGTGATATACTGTGCTTGCTTTAGGCACCTACCTTAGTGCAATTAAGGAAATGCAAGTTTAGGAATTCCCTTTACAGTCAATGGGAAGAGACACTCAAAGGGCCAGAGGGAACAGCAACACTAGCTGCCCATAACCTCCAAAGTTACCTATTTTGCCATTTAATTGCAACATTATTGCCTGGTTGTTTCCTGGCAAGGTATAAAGTACACATGGAAAAATTAGATATTGCAAGAACAGAGAGCACCTTTTTGGGCCCATTTAACTCCCCTGCAAGTTGGCAAGCAAGACCTGCTTTCACTGATGTCTTGTGTCTAAGCAACACAAAAATGTTTCTCACAGAGTATTTACCATATTTTACAGTACTATTTCACAGCAATCTAGATAAGTGGCTTGCATAAACTGTGTTGCAGTTTGAGTATGAGAGGCTAAACTCTATTTGTGTACATATCACAAAGATAAAATAGAAGCTACTTAACAATGTTGTGCCTTGACTTTGAACATGGTGAGTATAGCACATCATCATCCGGCAAAAGCAAACATGTTGAATTTGTGATAATTATTCAGAAAATTAAACTTTGACTCATTTAGCCACCCAGTTTAGTTTCCAAAATGACTGAAAGAGTAAAATACTTCTCTTGCCTACGTTACTGTTGTTTTAGGCCAAGGAGAGGATTTGCTTTATCAGGTCTGCTCTGACTTTTATTATATTGTTTGACTTATTACTAATCTAGTCAAAACAAAGGAAAGAAAACATTTCATATTTTGAAGACTATTACATACTGGCTTATTTGCATCTAATATAAAATGGGACTTTGCATTTTCTTCTCTGATTCTAGTTGCCACAATAGGTGTTTGTCATTGCTACTCATTCAAGATGACACATATTTTGTGAGTCTCCACTGCAAATAGCTTCATTCTGAGAAAAGCCTTGTCTAAGACAGTGGCCTAAATCTTCACTCTCCCACCTATGGTGGGAAGTGAAACATCTGCTCAAGTTGGCAGATGTGAATGTACTAAAGATGTGCTTCAGAAAAAAGGAAATTTTGCGAAGGATGAACCAATTTCTTACACGAAGATATTAGAAAAAAAAAAATCACTGTTAGGGTGGTCAGGCATCGGAGTAAGTTGCCCAGGGAGGTGCTTGACTGACCATACCCAGAGTGATTTAAGAGGTGTCTGCATCAGGCACTGGGTGATGTGGTTTAATGGGTGACAGTGGTAGTGTTGGGTGGGTGGTTGGGCTGAACAATCTTAAAGATCTCTTCCAACTGTGGTCATTCTATGATTTATCAGTCAGCTGAATTGGCTGCAGACTGGTATGAGCAGGCAGCTGGCCGGGTCTCACTTCTGTTCCTCCCCTCTGAGAGGTTTGTTGTAGGGGTCACTGTCAGCAATTGATAAGGCAATGTCACTGGCTTGGTGTAAAAGAACTGCGCTTGAACAAAAGTTACACCTCCACATTTCTTGTCCACTTTATGACATGTGGGAAATCCTGTGAAAGCAATTTGCTAGATTAGATGACTCAGATCTACTGTTCCTCACTTGTGGATGTCAGCCCTATCACTGAATGCTAAGTGAAGGATATGGGTTAGCTAATGGGGTGGGGCTCTGACATTCCTCAGAGGCTTCTAATTCCTGTCCTGTTACAGGAGTCCCTAGAGAGCCCCTCCCAAAGAGCTCTGTCTTCCTATTACCTCTGCTAATGGGACTGAGACCTGTGTACCGCCACGTATGATGAATGCTGGCAGGCTCCTCCTGGATGGGAGTCTAAAATTCCACATCCTATTCCCTTTCCACAGACTTCTGTCAGAAGGGACCTGTTCTTACCGATTTGAAAGATGAAGCATTTGCAGATACAACCTTTTCCTGCACTAGTGAGATCTCCCATCCCATAGATGCTCTCTGAATGATTAGTAGTAATACTGCTGCTATAGCAAACAATACTTAGAATCAGGCAATCTTAATGAGACTGTTTGGGATTATTGTAGATTAAAGGATGTTGGGTTTTTTAAAAATTTGATTTGGTTCAGTATTTAAATGTCTTCCGGTAAGAAAATAAATAGCTGCAGTTAACTCAGTATGGAAGTTCAATTGGCTGAATTAAGTAGTAAAAATTACCTGCAGTAACAGCATTAGAGTATTTCTGAAATACAAGATACCACACCTTGAGCCAGGATTCAGAGCAGGGGAGCTGAGTGGCAGCATACGAGAGCCTCAAGGTCTGCGTGTAATAGCCAGGTATTGTTGGCCAAGAAAATTTCTATATTGAGTTCACTGAAACTGCGGTGTTGAGAGCCCAGTCACCCACAGTAAGCATTTACCACCTTATCTTCAAGTTATTTTAAAATTACTAATTGGCTCCAGAATGTCTCAGAAACATCAGTGATGCCATCTTAATTAAAAAAAATTTTACCACAGAATTAGAAAAGGCAATGGCTTTCTCTAAGTGGTTAGGAGTGAGAGAAAGAAAACAGCCTCAAGATGATACCTCAGGAGTTCTGGTTTTCAGAACTAGTTTTCAGTGAAAAAGTTGCATCTCCTCCAAGCCACCCACAATATACCCAATACTGCACCTTTTCTTGCTAAGCAGAAAGAAATCCTCAGTTTAGGATATCACATTTGGGTCAGGTTTGGATGCAGCACAGCCCTCTCTGGAACAGTGTGTGCCTTCCAAGTCTGGTCAGACACATGTTGTACAACTGTGCCTGAAGGCAAGTGGCAGTGGTTTACATTAGGATCAGAACTGGGCTTGGGACAGTGAGTTCAACAAGCATGAGAATAATGCTTCTTTCTTTAGCCATCTGCAGGCTCCACCCTGTTTCTCAAAATTGCTGAACTATTTACAAATGTTTAAGAGAACCTCTGTGTGATGTTTACACTGCCATGCATTTCAGATGCAGGCAGAGCTATATAACCAAGGCCCACCCCAAAGACAAAAGCTGTGCTGTATTATCAAAATATGTACTGGTTCTACTCTCCACTACCATACAAGGCAGTTGTGCATTCCTCCTGGTAACCTTTTATTACCTCTTAAGTTTTCCAGAACGCTGCCAGGGTTCTTAAACTTCATGGAATGATTACAGGCTTCGTAAATATAAAGCCCAGATTCTGCTTGGCAGTTTCGCATGGGAATTTCAAAATGAAAAAAAAACGTATTTCAGAAAAGACTATTAAGACCATTTGTATTTGAATATAACTGTGGCCATATTAAGGCCACTGCAGTTATAAAGTTTACAGATTCAATAAGCTTTACTGGTTAGAGTGAACCAAGCCTCAAAATACCACTGTGAATTTGCTATTACATCCATCCCACTTGTGATGGGAATTGAGGAACAGAATGCCCAAGGAATTTAGACAATGTCCCAT
The DNA here is from genome assembly GCA_036785705.1 of Acanthornis magna. NCBI lineage: Eukaryota > Metazoa > Chordata > Aves > Passeriformes > Acanthizidae > Acanthornis > Acanthornis magna. The sequence goes on from JAWUZG010000001.1 coordinate 21,453,621, forward strand.
TGCATTCAGCTGGAAACTGGAATTATATGTTGGATGTTTCTGCTTTGCAGTCATAGTCTACATTTTACTAAACCATGCAGATTCCTTATGCTTTTAGGTGGAAAAAAGAATTGCATAAAAGGGATTCTGAACAGTGTATATTGATAATTTCCATGCATTATGATTAAATTAGAGCTGGCTAAGAACCTGTTTGCTATAAGAAATTTGTAGAGGAATATTCAGATTTAGAGATAATTTCCCTAACATATTAAAAAAAGAAAAACAAAATTAAGAAGCAATGGAATAGATGCAATTCCACAAAAGTGGCCTGAAAAACTTCTGAATGCCTATCATATTGAGAGTTTTTCAAGCGAAAAAAAAGTGCATTGAATTCCTGGAATGAGAGAGATGCTGTTTGTATTCTGCCCACAATGTTCTGGCTCGCTATTCTGGAAGGTCATTAAAATGTTTTCTAAGAACCGATGAACTGTTTACTGATTTTATTCTTACTGATTATTCTTTATTTCTCTCCTGAATACACCACCAAACTTACTAATTAAAAATACCTCCCGGCTTGTTTCAGCTGGAATTTTAAGCTATGTTTTTGACCTTTTTTCCATATTTTGCTTGATGAAAATCTGTGTCCAACTGAGACAAGATAAGCCTCAATAGCTTCCATTGAGTTAAACTTCTATGCAATCTAACTAAAAGGTGTCAGTCCATAAAAATTTGTCTGTCAGACCGTGCCATTTTGGGGTCCAGAATTTGAAATGCAGTAAAAGTTGGAGCCAAAATGCCAGCATGCTGAAAGGAGGGTCACCCCACCAAAACACACCAGTAGGAAATGTTGCAAATGCTGAACATGGATTTTTCTGCCTGTTCTGAAGCCTGCTAGTGTCAGATAGAAATGGGTGCAGACCACACTGAAGTGTTAGTTAAGGTACTTTTGGAAAGACTCTTCAGACTGAGTCATACGTGGATGTGTTTTCCATGTAGGCGGTCTGTGTGTGAGACAGAGGAGCCTCTTCTCCTGTAACCTCAGCCAAACTTGGCAGATGGATGGAGATCTAATATTAAGTTCCTAAAAGTTTCAAAAAACTTGCAAAACAAGTTTTGTCTGTCAATGCTGAACCTATGCTGAGCCTCAGCCTCTTTAAGACAAGAGAAATTTCACATGGGCAAATAAGATATAATGAATTCCCTAACCATGGGAAACATGTTAGTCAGAGTTTATGTATTAAGCTGCAGAAAACCTCAGAGTTCTTGCCTGTATGAAGTCTTTCTGCCTAGTAAATGTAGATGATGATAAAAGTCATAAATATATTTATAAGTATGGTTTCCCAGTTAGATGCTTTGAAGTCTCTAAGGGAGAAACTCTTGCTGCAATTTAATGTAATAAAATTAGATTGTCAATTAATCACAAAATCTCTGGGAGCTAAGCTGCTTTGGGTCAGGTACTTGGAAATGCTTTGACCTAAGTAAGGAAGATGCTGTAGAGCAATGGTCACCTTTTCAGTGGTGTGTGACAGTGAAAAGCAGAGCAGAGATAAAAGCAGAGCCATGAAATACAAAGAACTAAATTACAACCATTGTTGGAATAAACAGGTTGGTGACTGACTTTGCTGGACAAGGTGCTGAGTAACTCAATGGACCCACAGACTACACCCTGCTTTCAGCAGAGGATTGAACTGGATGACTTCTAGGGGTCTCTTCAGTTTATATCTTTCTGTGATGTTATGAGCCCTCAAACACTAATTCCACAGTTAAAAGATGGGTAGTTGATTTTGCTTTTATGTTGATTATCTGTTACCAGTGCATGAACATGTGGCCTGGATACCCTTAGCTATTGGAACATTTAAATGGACATCAGTGCCCTGCTTGTTTAGGAACATAGGGCTCACTTCAAACTTTTCCAAATGCCTTCCAAATGCTATTCCTGTGGTTTCACTTCTGATCTGATTCCTCAGGCAGCAGACTTCAGCACAGTGCATCAGAACATTAACTCACAAAAAACCCTCTGCTTTTTTTTTTTAATTTAAATAAGTCACACCTATTAATCACCCTACAGGTTTAACAGATAACTTTTTAGATGTAAGTGTTCAACATTAGGAGCATGGATTACTGCTGAATCACAGAATCACTGAGTGGGTAAGACTGGAAAGGACCCCAGTGGGTCATCTGGTCCAACTTCCCTGCTCAAGCAGGGTCATCTCAGAGCATATGGCACAGGATTGTGCTCAGAAGGTTCTTGCATATCTCCAGTGAGGGAGACTCCACAACCTCTCTGGACAATCTGTTCTTGTGCATGGTCTCCTGCACAGTAAAGTTCTTTCTTATATTCAGATGAATATAAGATGCACTTCCTGTGCATCAGTTTCTGCTCATTACATTTTGTTCTCTTGCTCGGCACCACTGAGCAGAGGCCGACTCCATCCCATTGATACCCTCTCTTTAGATACTGATAGACATTGATGAGTTCCCCTCTCAGTTGTCTCGTCTCGAGGCTGAACAGGCCCAGCTTCCTCAGACTTTCCTTGGAGGAGATGCTCCAGCCCCTCAATCAGCTTTGCTGTCCTCGGCTGAACCCACTCCAGGAGCTCCACGTCTCTCTTGTACTGAGAGCCCAAAACTGGACACAGCACTACAGATGTGCCTCACCAGGGCTGAGGAACAACCTTTCCTCACCACGTGTCATCTTGAAGTCCTCTTCTGATCTCACAACCTTGGTTATTGCAGCCTGTTTCCAGCCCTCATGGTCTGATTTCTACCCATAGCAATTTAACAGCATGGTCAACTTTCCTTTTCAAGAGCAATTGAATTTCACCACTTCATGTTTTTTGCCTTTTAATAAAAAGTCATAACAATTTCAGAGTGCTTCCATGATTCAGCATTATGCCCCTGGCTTATTACACCTTTTTTCCTCTATTTTCCCACTCTACTCATGTTCATTCTAAAATACCTTCCCTGTGCCTCTTCCTCCTATCCAAATTCCTGGTCATGCTGTTTTCCAGTTCTGCACTGCCTCCTGGACTTACAGCCCTGTCCTCAGCTTACTCTTTCTGAAAGCCTTCAGAATACCTCTTCTCTTTCAGTTCCAAACCTCTTTTCCTGCTGCTTCCCAGAGCTCTGCCTTGTGGATGTGTGCTGAGTGCAGCACAGATGGCATCTGCCGGGGAACCAAGGAACAGCTGGTGGCTGCTTCCAATAATTCACTTACTGCAAACACAAAAATCAAGTCTTGACTCATGTAAACAACTCGTTCAGGGGAACCAATAAATACTCTTTATGCTTTATTGTGACGCTATTTTCTTTTTTAACAAATGAAAAGTTAACAGATATATGAAGCTTGACCAGTTTCTCATAAACTGTGTGCAAAAGTTTTCTATGACAATGATGGGCATGAATCCAAATCTGAACAATGCTGGGCTTAATTTGTAGCAGAAACATCCTCTTATTTGGTTCTTTTCTCACTTGTTTAGGGGGGAGACAAAGGGGGAAACTGCTCTGTTACATTTTGTTGTGATTGCTCATAGCAACCACCAAACCTGACACTGCAGCTCTGGAGGTAGCACAGTGAAGCAGGTATTGCCTCGGTGCTTGCCAGAGGTAAAACCTATCTGGCTCATTTTTTGTGAGTTAGGTAGTGAACACAGGGTGGCAGTCTACAATCTAAGCCTAGTCCTGGCTCAGATGGTTTTGGACTTCTGTTCCCTATAGCTCCTTTACCCATCATTTTATGTTAATAAAGACATGGAAAAAATGAACGTTATTTTCAGTAGTTGATGATAATTAGATGATACGTTTTCTATTTAACACTTACTTCTAGGACCTCCTTGGCAGCACAATTAAGTTAATAAAGTACCATTCTTTGGCCTTGTGCTTAATTAACAAACTCAATTTACTTACTTACCGAAGGATTGAGTAAAGGCAGAGGTAGAAGGCCCTGGCCTATACAGAGACTTTTTCAGCCTCAGCACTTTGAAGCAATAATGCAGTAGCTGCAATACCACACCATCCACATGAACATGGATCGCCAATTACAACCCTTTTAAGTGTAGAGAGGCTCCAACTTTATACAAGTTGCTCTTTGCAAGACAAAACTCACCAAATCTGCTTTTGTGTGATCCTATGCACTGCTGACTGCTAATGACACAGCAATATGGCATATTCAGTGGCATATTTCAGCTAACATTAAAAATCATTAGGTGTATCATGTGTAGTTTAGGTTGACTATGAAATTCTTAATTGCTATGGTCTACTTACAACAGATGATATGAAGGGTGCTTAGGTGGAGCTGGCACCACAGCTTGATGGCTGGGGCATTCTCCCAGAAGGTATGAGGGAGAATTTGGAGCTAAAATGCTTGAGGGCAGCCTTGAATCCAGACTTCCCACTTCTAGAACCAAACACTTCAACTCCTTCAGGGACACAAAAGGTGAACAAACCTTCCCTGTGTTACACACTGAAAACTGTAGAGAAAATAACATTTGCACTCAAGGGAGCCTGATGGGTATGTGAGGAGCCACTGGACTGGGTTTTCCTGTCAGTTCTAGGATGAAACAGGGCACTCCACAGTCCTGACACCATTAACTGTGCTCTGTAAAACTCAAAATCTGTAATTCTGCAAGCAGTTGGGAAGCTGCTGTGTTGATTGCTTGTTAGCATGTCTTTTAATACACAAACTTTAGATTTCCAGAGGTAAAAAATACATATAGAAGCTGCTTAAAGTATCTTTTATTTCTAGCATATGTATAATCATACCAAGTTTGAAATGTAATCCAAATCTCAGTAAAAGTTACAGATTATTCTTACCAAGTATAAATATCTGTTACTAATTCAAAGATGTATTTCCTTAGCTTTGTTCTTTAAAGTTCTTGAAAAGCTTCTACCAGTCTTAACAGACCCTCAGGACAGCTCTTCTAAATAAAAAGATTTTGTTGTTAAAATGACTGCTTATGAGACTTCCTTACCAACAAAGTTCTACTCTTAAGCAAAGAACTTCAACATTCCAGATCCATTTCATCTGGAAAGTATATATTTTTATTACTAAAGTATGCAAAAGCTTCCAGCTTCTATTCTTAGCTTATTAAGATAAATAGATCCAAAGGGACCTCTAATAAAATTGCCAAAAAATGCAAGAGAAAAAACCCCAACACTTCACTGCCAATATTTTTATTTTGACAGTGACAGAATGAAATCTCCTTAATGCTTGTTTTCAAGCTCCAAAATGTTGACATACCTTTCACCTAACACAAAAAGCATTATCTGAAAGAACATAGAATTCCTTCTTAGCTCATTACAAGAACAGTTTAGCACTCCTAATCATCTCTGACCTATTGTGTAGTCACACAGCAGTATCTTCATCTCCTCTCTGTATCACTGATATGTTACACTTGATGTTCTTATGACAAGATCCTTTCCAACTACTGCATGAATAGAAATTAAACTTTGGATACCCCATAGGAGAAATACCTAGATGCATCAGGTTCCAGGGAGGAGAGCCAGAAGGATTCAAGCAAGCAAGGGAAGACACTCAAGAAGAGTGCCAGCTAAAGCCAGCAAGCCAACATACTTCAGCAGAGGTACAGAAAATGTCAGTCCCAGAAGCTGACAGACTATTGAAATTGTTTGGGGTTTGACATAAATTTCTTTAGCATTTGTGTCTTGATGGAATAAATAAGCCCTCAGCTATCTCCTGCTCAGCCTTTTAAATTAAGGTTACAGAATAATAAAGTTTAATAAACAAAACTGTTCAAAACAAGTGCAATGTAGGACTGCTATCAGTGCAAGTAATCACGTTAATGAGAAAGCTGTTACACAGGGTAGCAAGAGCAGGGCAGGGAAGGGTGCAAAAGATATTTTCATAGTTCTGTACAAAGGTCAGCTGCATCTTCTAATGTTAGTGAGTGGGTGAGGACAGATGTACTCAAGCAAATAAAAACCAGTCACTATTAAGCCATCCTTATGGATAATCATTAAATAAGACCTTATCCCACCCCCAAACAGCATTCTCACAGTATGTCCTGTACAGCTTAAAGTACATAACCTGCTACAGGTTAAGTAGCACTTACATGGAAAAACCTTCTCTTACTAAGACATTCTGGTGTCCCTTGGTTTAAATCTGCAAATCTGGCAAGGATACAGCCCTATTGGTATGAGCTGAAATACATAAGACTTTTTTTGTACTTCCGAGGATCCCTGAGAAAAGCTGTACAGGCTTCCAGAAGGTGGATGTAAAGTTTACAATTTAAACAACATTTAAAATCACAATATATCTCAATGGGTCTTATTTTCTGAGCACTCAAAGGATCACAATGCACTTGATTTTCTCAGCACATTACCTCACTTGTATGAATTCAAAACTTCCCATTCGATGTCTTAAAATAGTTTCTGTTAACAAAAAGTAACACTAAGTTCTGAAGTTGTGCATTTGTTGGAACAAGACCCACGGTTTTGCACCTACAAGCACATTAACAATGTTACACAAGACAGTAACCACCATATAGCAATACAGGCCTTCAGTTTTTTGGAAATAATGTCCAAGCTAAAGTAAAGTATAGGAACATTTCCCCTCCTTTTTGCCTCCCCTGAAGGGGATTTAACAGGAACAGAATTAGTAGACAACTTAAGTGAAAAACACTAATTTTATTTTTAAGTATTACAATACAATCACCATAAAACTTACAAGAACTGAACATAAGACTTGCATAGATTTAAAAAAAAATAATTATTTTATTATTTATGCCAAAGACTCCTCATTCAGTGTTTGGCACAAAGATAACTAAGGAGCTTCACTGTAGGTCTGTAATTCTTAAGAAAGAGCCAGGCATTTGGTTTATCTAGTAAGCAAAGCTAATACACAGCTGTGAATTTTTTTTACTCAAATAGTGGAAGTCTTTTGGGAAAGACTTCTCTGTCCTTTGGTTCAGAACGTAGAAATCAAAAGCCTAAGCAGGATCCATTTGCAGAAATACATTCTTGGAAATACATACAATATTGTGTGCCACATCCCTCTTAATAGAAGGCACAACTTATGAAAGGAACATTCATGATATAAAGCAGAAGCTAGTTCTGAAAGGCTAAAGGTGACACCCGCCACTTCAGGTGGATTTTTTTTTAATCTAAGCAAGACCTGCTCTTATTTTCTAACACCAACACCCCCCCATCCCCAATCTATAACATAACTTTAGTATTTGTAAAATTAACGCTTTTCCAGGCATGAACAGTTGTAAGAAAGAAACATGAGCCAACAATTTTCTACTGGTGGAGTTACTCTCAAAACTAGGCATAAGAGTAGTCACTATCCCCTAAGAAACCATGTGTCAAAACCAAGGAAATTATTAAAGGCTAATTTTTTTTTAAGTGTCATTCTCCCTGCACACTTGAAGTCAGGAGAACAAAGCTGTACATGGCAGTGAAACTGATCATTTTGTCTAAAGTGCTTGATGAAAGCACAAAAGCTATAAAAATGATAAATTAGTGAAACCAGAGGTGGAAGAGTTACATTTATCATACAAAAGAAGGTAAATTGGAGCACTTTCACATTTTCTTGCTCCATTTGACAAGGTATAGGAAAAGAATTCTTCTACAGTGAAGAGCTCCCTTAGAATGTATTGAGTTTGTAACACATTTTTTCTTACATTTCCAGGGATATGAAGCAATTTGAAATAAGACTCAGAAACAGTATTCCAAAAAAGAAAGTATTATTATAGCTAAGAAATAAAGATTACATAGGAAGTTTTAGACATTAAAAAAAAAATCTTTGGGAAATGCTATTTAATACTTTCAACAATTTTAAATGCCCTGACACTATATATTTTACAGTAGAAATGCAAGAGCCTTTGGAACACAGCAATACTTGATTAGTTCTGTGCAAGTCTTCTTTTATGACATCATCTTTTATGACATCATCTTTTCCTTACATTGCACTGAGCAAAAAAGCATCCCTTCCACAGATATGAACTTCTGGTCAATTAGACACTTGCTGCAACAAGAACACAAGAAGCAGTCTGGAGCAGCATGCCAGTTGAAGTTGTTGTATGTCACACGCTGAACTTCTGGAGCTATAGCATTATGACAGCCTTGGCAGATCTGTTTAGAAATAAAACAACACTGAAATGAAGCACATACATGCTCTCTTCAAGTCCAATAAAACCTGGAACTCTCAACTGTTTTTGAAGGAGAGAGACAGGTGTAAAAAGAAGCCTTTTAGAAAAGTCTCAAGCTTTTGAATTTTTTTCTTTATTTTTAAGTGTTTTCATTAGAATTCAACTGAGGGCACAGAATAATAAATTGATGGCTAGGATTTCTCAAAACTCAAATACTGATAAAGACCTTTTATGTCAAACAGCACAGATCTTCATATATTAACATAAATATGTGAAAAGATTAGCTACCAATCTTCCTGTGCCTTGATAGCTGTGGCAATGCCAAACAGTTAAAGGTTATTAGAAGTCTTGGAATTAATCTTGGAATTAATCACAAATTATAATTTAGATTGAGAATGTTAATGTTTTAAGAGAAAAAAAAAGCCTCTCAAAAAAAACCCAGTTCCTCACACCTACCTCAGAATATTATTAACTGCCAACAAGAGATAGTAATCTTTTTCTCCATTCACTATATAAACCACCTAGATGCGAATTAGACTGAGCCCCCAACTAGCAGCTAGTTAATTTATAGATATGAATGGACCATGACCTCAGACTAGTTTCCAGCATAACCACGATCAAGAACTACCATTATTTTCAAAACTTACAGCTTTATCCTTTCAGTCACTCTCCTTCATAACACATATGGTTAGAAATAAAAGAAACAAAAGTACCTAGATTGCAGTTACCACTACAGGCTTTTAGCAGATTAGCTGAAGTTGATTCCCACCAGGCTCAATTAACTACAAATGATGAGAACTAAACATTTCAAAGCATCTTCACCTACTTCACTCCTTCTACTACCAAATCCTGCTTCACCACCAGCTAAGTTCAAGGGTTTTTTCCAACAGGTTTCTCCCCTTGACAGTGGCTTTTGTACAATTTTATGAACTGATGAAACACTTGCCTGCCTAAAGTCGGAGGTTTTTTGCGTTTTTTTTTTCTTTTTTTTTTTCCAAAGGGGAAGATGACTGACTCAAGCCTAAACACACATTCAATTTATATTCCTCAGATACTCCCAGACTCAGAAAACGTAAGAGTTTGAAGCTCCATAGACTTATGTTCCCTTTCTTCACAACAGTAAGACATCTGCAAGGACCTTACCGCAGCATGGTTCTTCATGTAGCAGGATTTGCAGACTGGATTGTCATACATGGTTATATAGGTTACCCCAGCCAAAACACAATCACAATCAAAACAGCAGAAGTGTTTCAGATGCCAGTTTTGACCTTCTGCAAGAGTATATTCATTGCTGAATATTAGCTGTGAGGAAGACATAAACAAGTACACAAGTGAACAAGTACATTCATTTAACAGTTAGCCTCTGGATGGAACTCCTGGTGGTTCCACCATTGTTTAACTGTTTCCCAAAAGCCTCCATGCTACTCCCCAGAACCCACAGATGCCAGAGGCCCCAGGAGGGCTGTTCCCTGTTGCTACCTAGGGCTGGTTTGGCCCCTAGTGGCCCTGATAAGGAAACAACTACATAACTGGGACTTGCCAGAAGAATTTGCCCTCAAATATCACATCCTATGTCCCCACAGACCACGCAAAATCCCCACCAAATCCAAAGCAAACTATGGATCTTCCTGAATGTGCAGTGTCCATATTGGTTTCAGTTCTTTGCAACTAATATATCAACTAAAACTAGAACTACCATCTTCCTGCACTAAAATGTTTTACCAAAACTCTTAATCACTTCTCAGGGGAACAACCTTACACACTAGAAAGAAGAACTACAATATTTCCTACCTCATCACATCCAGCACAGCGGGGTCTTTCACTATCACAGTAATGTCTTCCACAATACAGGTTACCATTCTTCCAGAAATAGATCATGTCTACTAGAAGTTCACTGCAGGTGCAACAGATGAAACAACCTGGATGCCACAATTTGTCATATCCAGCACGTTCTGCATAGACAGCTGGGTCACCTTCCTTCATGTCCAGTTTGCAGTAATAGCAGGACTGGAAAGAGGTTATTACCAAGTTAATTAAGTCTTTGAGAGGTATATTTATAAAAATTACATATTATCGATATATTTAATAAATTCAATCTTTTCACACTGAAATTAAAGCATTAGTTTAATCCCATGAGTAGACAGTAGAGGATACCTGTATGATATACCTGTACCATATACAGATATACCTGTACCATACTTCAGGTTTAACTAAGCAATTCAAGATGATGCACATTCTACTGTCAGCATTAGTGCTCCTTAAAAGGATTGTTGTACTTCACCATATTCACATTCTGCAATTACAGTCCAGTGTTAAAAAAACCCCCAGGCAACTAAAATTCATGTTATGCTCTGTAAGCCTTACATACTCAAGAACAAGGAGAGAATAATGAGCCTCAATCCAAGCTAACCGACTATGACTAGAAAGCATGACAAGAAAATGGCTATCCTTAGAGGTCATGAGAAGACCAAGCCATGTCTGCATCAGTGGAAGGGAAAATTTTAAAAAAAAGTGAGTATTTCAAACTGATTCTGCTTAAAGCTGTGTTCCAGGGATGCTTGTCACTCGTGGCCACTGTCCAACTGTCTGTGATTAATGATCTTAGAACAGGGAGAGTGACTATGGACAAAGTACCAAGCATACATACACAGCTACAGTACAAATAGTTACAGAGAGTTCATAGTCTTCTGCTCTATACCTGCTTACAGAGAGGGGTTTGCCATCAAGTAAAAAAACACAGATGACTTAGGTTACTGAACCAAAAAAATTTTTATCTACAGTTTAATCACCAGTTTGGCATTTCCTGCACTCCAGCTGGTCTGTGGACTGGGCTGAACATCCTGGGAAGGTTTTCCTCTATGACTCACATCACTTCAAGCCCAGCCACAAATGGCTTTAATTGTGTGCGCATATAAAAATAAAATATGTATAAAGTACCTTGGCTGTAAGGCATATTGATGAGATCTCAGATGCCAGACAATTTCAAAAGATACACAGAAAGACACCAAAAGAGGAAGAACAACTTGGAACAGAAAAGGAATGTAGGGAAACTAATGAAAGGGAAAGTGCAAATATACACATATATAAGGGTTTTCTGACCTTTCTACTTTAGACCTCATACTCCAGGAGAAGTCCACTGGAAGGTTAAGTTGCTGCCTAGACCCAGGTCTAGGCAGTGTGATTAATTTGCCTACCATTTACAATATCTCCAGCTTTGGTGGTTAAAAGGTGCATAAAAATTTCCTTCTTTACAGGGTGAAAATACGCTGAGTATCTATTTTTCTTCAATTCAGCTTTCAGTCACGGTGAAAAAGCTTTATTTTTAAAAAAATATAGAGACAATTATTATAGGTATATTTACATTAATAGTGGAGACCTGGTTGTTAGTGTTGTTTGGTTTTTTTTTTTTTAATCAGGTTTCAAAGAATTGCAGCCTATTCCTATAATGAAAATTAATTTTTCAAGAGATTCTTTTCACCACAGTGACAGGAATACATCAGTTTTCAAATTCAGTCTGAAAGACAATGTACAAGAAAATCTGATGAGCAAAAATGCAGAACCAATAAAAAAATGTGGACAAGGGTGGCATTTCTTCTGCTAAGTATTTAAGGACTCTTCTTTGTATCAATTCATTTTGAAATGTTAAAAAGCAGTTGAGAAAATGCTAAATAATAAGCTGAAAAGAAGTCTCCCTGCAGAAATCAGACCCCTCCAAAATACTTAAAAATAACATATCTAAATCCTGATTATTTAACCCAGTCTAAACTCAGTACCTAACAATAGGTAAGCAACCCTATTGCTTCCCTTATGCTATTAAGCACCTACAAGCCTCTTTCCAAATCACTGCCCATAGTGATGATATATGCTTGGCTTAAATTGCAGGAAGAATCTTCTGGTGCTGGAGTAAGACAGTTAAGAAGTGATAAACAGGCGTAATGTAAAAACAAAGCACCTTCTGATCCAATTACTCGAGGACAGAGTGCCTCCTGCTATTGACTTATAGTCCAAGGCAGTTGGTCAGCAGGGTACAAAGTAAGGTGCGTATTTCTGTAGGTCTTCCTTCAGCAGATAAGAATTGCTGTTGAGAAACTAAAGTAAACCAGCAGGAAAGGCTGATTTAAGACAAAATGACAGTAACCTAATCAAGCCATGATAAAATAATTTTAAGGATTCATACATATAATAGCAACACTTCTAGAAATCTAGAATCTAGTAAAGCTTTTGACACTCCTAAGTTAATGTCTACCTCCACCAAACTGATTTATGTTACTTCAGTAATCCAACCCCTATTTTGTATTTGTAATTGGTAGTTGAGATATGCACAGCAGTAGTTATGTCAGCAATACTTGTGGAAGGCTATAATTTTTGAAATATCAATGAAACTGGGTGGTTTTACATACCTTGTTTTTCTTTGAGCTATTACTAGGAGAAATCAGATGCCAAAGAAAAAGAAATAGATAAGAAAATGGAACTGAATATGAAAAGAAGGCTAGTCAAAAGAACCATTGTATGGCTCAACTTGTCAGACACAGGATGAAGAGGTGTTACTTTATTATTCCTTAGACTCCTTTAATTTTAAACACCATTTGTCAAGTGGGTAATTTTAGTGAACTTCCAAGAAAGGGGAGAAAACAAGCTTCTGAAATTAAACTAAACTCTTCAAGAGGAGAAGAATGCAGCAATTAGACCATTAGACAACACAAGTTTTTGATTATTATTCTGTAAAAGCCACCCTAATATACTATCTCCAAGCTAACACGTTTTTGCATCGAGGATGAAAGCATCACCTAGGAAGTTATTTGCCGCAATGCGTTAAATACTGTCAGAAACCAGGGCTCTATGCAGACATTCACAACATTTTCCAGTTCCCCTTTCTTTCTCATCCCATATTTTTGCTATTCCAACTTAACAAACAATTTAATTGGGCTAAATGACCAAATAGAGCACTCGGATGATAATATAGCTTCTTGCTTTATCTTTCCCTTCTTATACTTACATACTGAGATGCTTTCTGATCTGGCGACTTCTCCATTGCTCGAACAGCAGATGAGGTACCTCTATCACCATTTTTCAAGTTATTCTCTTCCGGAGCTCTCACTTCCACCTCACCAGGGAGCTTGACATCTCCTACACCAAGTGCCTCTTTTTTGTACTTCTTCACAAATAGTTCCATATGCCTAACTTCACTGGGGGAAAGCTCGTGGCATTTTGAAGGATCCTGGTCATGAGCAGGCAGCTGCTTTGCCAACTGCTTCTTTCTGTACTGCGCGCCTTCCGAGCCAGCAACAGGCTGCTTCTCCTTTGGTAACATCTGCATGTACTGCCTAGCCTGAATCAAGAGGAATTAGATATCAGATGGCACTTCAACTACAGACCCATTCTCATAAGCAAACACACAACTAAAATAATCTCTACCGTTTTTAGTGACAATCAAATTTGTGCTCTTTTCATTAAGCTCCTGAAACAGTAATGGAGATAGAATATAGCAGATACATTAATTGGCTTCTTCCCAGAGTAAGAGATAGGCATCCTTTTAAGCCTTTTACAACATACAGAGAAGAGTTATTACTTCTTTGAGTAAATAACATTTACACAGCACCTTGCCTCTATAAATTCGGATCACGAGTACAGTCTTAGAAAAATAGAATCTGAAATAATCTACTTGGGGCATAAAGCCCATTGAAGAAATAACTCTAGCTAAAGAAAGGAAAAAAAAAGCTCTAGTTTCAATAAAGCAATGACAAACCATAAAAATCAAAGTAGTAACTGAATGTTAAATAAGTCTTAGATGCACAAGGTTTGATTAATTCACTGAAAAGGAATAATTTGAGATAATGTCATTCTGGCATGGATAGCAGAACATTTTAGTACAATAAATTAGTAATCAAAGTTTGAAAAGTCAAGCAAAATCCTCAGAAGGCTATCTACCATCGCATCTATTTCAGCTGAAAATATATGGGAAGAGAGCTGCTTTTTGAGATGTCAACACTGACCTTGCTCTTACCATATACAGTAAAAGTTATAAGCAAGACTAAGTGTTCCCCTTAACTTTAAACAATGATACAAATTTATGTAGTGTTGCATTTGTTTGTTTTTGTTCTTTAAGCCCACACTCCACAGAAATTTTTCAAGTTTGTTTCTAAAAAATAGAAAGAAAAAAAAAAGGGGGGCAGGTTACAGAAATTGGACCCCAGGGAGTTAGCAGATAACTCTTAATCCTATCTATTAAAAACTACATAATTTCCCCAGTTTTTAAGAACTTCTACATACAAGCATGCATAAAGCAAGATGACAGATACAAGACTCATTAAACAGACACCATATTTTCAGTTTTGAGGAGAAAGAAAGGAAGACTACAAGAGGCAAAGTTATCCATCCAGTAAACTCTACTACTTTATCTCCCACCAAGAGATATCATCCTGCCTTGAACATGAAAAAAAGTGAGTTGGACTTACAAGTGTCTGATTCTGAACAGGAGGAGCCCACTCATAAGTCACAGTATTGATGGATATGTTCTTGGCTGGCACTGGGTTGGTCAGTATCATTACATTGCGTTTATACATGGGATAGCCATCATTCTTCAGCTTTGCAATGAGTGTTGTGTATTTTGTATCTTCAAAGAGTTTCCCTACTTTCCGATCTTCCTCACTGCTTGAAGGGATATCATGCTCCTCTTGGCCACATTTGCAGTTGCGGCATATTTTTCTGAAATTCATGGAAACAGCAACAAAATTACAATCTCACACCATCTGGGTGTGTAGTAACATCACCAGGAACCAAACTCTTGTTTTCAGTGCTTTGATTAGGAAATATACACATTTTTCTGCAATATATCAATTATCTCCTTTATGACTCTTATTGTATTACTTACATTGTTTATTTACAGATATTGTTATCAGATACCAGTCGACTATACTAATGCATTTTTAATATGATACTATGTCAATCCCTCAGTTACCTCTCAGTATTGATCAAACATAATACATATCCATAATCAGTGACCTACCAGATTTATTATAAGACACCTTTATGCATCAGCATGATTCCCCCAGCAATCATTTGCTTGGGCTTTTAGTTTTTCAGTTGCTCTTCACACATTCAAAGTTACACACACTATACTATCTTCTTCACATGTATTTCACTCTATGCATGATATTTGGTTATCACAGGGTTGCTATTATGTGAAACAAATATTTCCTAGAAAGGAAGAAAATGCATACAGACATACATAGAGTGTAACTACACCAAGTTCTGTTCAAAGCACAGCATTTAAAGAGAAGATGAAAGAAAAGTGAAAGGCTTATACAGACAAAGCCTTTCAAAAGAACTCTGAACCAAGTCAGAGGTACTCTGGCACATGCTGTAGAGAATTTTCACAGATAACAGCCTTAAAAGGTAGAAGTATATTTACTTACTTGGATATAAATTATATTCTTTCATATACAACACATTTCAACTGCTTTGGCTAAGGAATATTAGAAAGCAATTTGTTACCTTAAGCATAATTAAACAATTCACATACAATGAACAGAACCTTGGATTAGACAAGCTAGTTCATAATTTATTAATGACATCCCCAGAACTTCAGTTCAAAGCAGTCTGCCACAGCATACAGAAATTAGTGAAGCTAGATGTTAACTAAAGTTTCTTATTATAGACTAACTAAACATATCAACCTTCTGGATCGCTAGAGTTTGAAGAGGAATGAGCAGTATTGTACCCCGTTATTTATCCTTCATACAGCAAAAAGCATAAACTACTACCTATAAAATGCTTGCCTGAACCTTGCTTGCCCAAACCCATCAAACTCTAACGTTCTGCATCTTGCTTTCTTCAGTCTTGAAGGCATGTTAGGTACCTTAAGATAAGGTATGTAACAGGAACACAACAAGAATATGCCATGACTACAGCAGGCCCCTGAGGTAATGGGAAAGGAAGCAGGACCTCTAATTGGCCACCTGAAGCTAGCCCCAAACATATGCTCTCTATATGTACACCAATTTAGGATGTGGGGTACTATCAACAATTTCAGTGTGTGGTGGATGCTGCCCTGGTCATGTGGTTATACAGAAACCATACATTCTGGTAACTGAAGTTATAAAGCCCACTCCAAATGAAAATAGCTAACTCTGCAATAAAAATGAGCCACTCATGCAAAATAAGAATGTTAAGCAGAACTGACTCCACTTCGCAACACAGGTACTTAAAGAGATCACTAATTGAGGTGTAGGCTGGCTGACAGCTTCCAACTCATTTCTACAACAGGAAAGATGCACAGCATTTCAAAGCTGATACTTACCTGGATAGCTACTAAACACTAATCACTTTGCAATCTCCCAGTTTACCAAAACATTCAAGCATGAACTAGCATTGCCCATTAAGCCTAAAAGCTGTACTATGCATCTCAAGAGCTTGAAACACAAAATTCTACAAGATCTTCAGCATCTGTCAACACAAGTCCTTTACACAGCTAATACTTAGAGACTATTTAATATACTAATAAAGCAATTCATATTCACTTTGCTCATCTTTTATGGCATGCATGTGATTATACCTTATTACCAATTCTCAGTCACATCTTCTTTGAGATCTAATACCAGGTGACAGAATCAGACCTTGCTTTTTGCAGATGTAGTGATTTGTATCATGATCATCACGCAACTTTATGTGTCACAGCACACATGCTACTGGAATTGAAGCAGTTAGCCCATCTGAACAATGACACCAGATACTTTATGTATTTTTTTCAACTTAAATTTAAGTTTTAGTCTCGTGTCTTGATAGGATGTGATTTAATAACATTGGTGAATGACCGGACATTCTCAGGTAGCCTGCACAGACTTACACAAGTGAAGCTTGATCATGGTGTTGAGAACTGCTCTCCTTGCAAGACAGACCTCAGTAAGAGCAGTTCATATTGCTGTATTGCAGTGTAGTCACAACTGCCATGTGACAGGCTGTGGAGCTCTCCCCACTCTACAGCATCCAACTACAGTAAAGCAGCATTGATAGCATGCAGAGACCAGACCACCTCCCACAGGCTGCGGTGGAATTCATCCTGAGACTTTCACATGTGCTGGAGAAGCCACAAGAGCACCTTATTTTCACTCATGTTATGCCATGAAATTGCATATCTCTTTCTAATAGTATTCTTTCAGAATGCAGAACAGCTTAGAGATCCTGTTTCTGCTTTCAATTAGATGAACACCCTTACTCAGCTGCTGTTATCATTCTTGGTCCCACCTTGAAGGCTTAACATGAAGGCTGCAGTATCTGCGAGAGATTTTTTTTGCTTTCCTCATAAATAGGTAGTTGCAAAGAAGTGAAAGCATTCAATTTGTCCTTAGGTCCTTCCTGGGACTCACTGTGAAACCTGGCATAGAACTACTGCGCTTTATACTTGCATTGAAAATAATGAGGCACTGGCTAATCTTCCCCAGCCCTGCACCTACTGAAATTAAGAATTTGACTGTGTACATTTCAGTCTAATCTCCTTGCTCTTTCAAAGTTAAGTGAATGATTTTTTTGCCAGCAGTTTGCAAGAAGCTGTTACAGGGGTTATATTAAAAGCTTAATAGTGGCCTCAGCATTAGAACTTGTGTACCATTATGCCTCTGAATACAGGACAAAACAATACAGAAAGAATGTGGAAAATGCTGAGTCACAACTGATGCCAGCATATCTCAGTAAACGGAAGGAAAATGCCCTATGCTCTTGCCATTTCCCATACTCCCCAGTGCTCCCCCTGGATCTCAGCCACACAAAGATGTCCCTACAGCTAACTGCCTAGAAAAGGTATCCAGTCCTGATTTATAATCTCTCCTCTTG
The DNA here is from genome assembly GCA_036785705.1 of Acanthornis magna. Classification (NCBI taxonomy): domain Eukaryota; kingdom Metazoa; phylum Chordata; class Aves; order Passeriformes; family Acanthizidae; genus Acanthornis; species Acanthornis magna. Next base: position 21,471,536 of record JAWUZG010000001.1, read on the forward strand.
AGTAATTTCCAGTACTAAAAGATATCCAGTTGACATTTACACACATAACTCCTCCTGAATAGTACTGTTTACAATTTAGTCCTAACTTCTTCCATTAAGTTGCCACAGCAGAATCCTGCTCATTAGTCATTCATTGTCCTCTCTGCAGAAGGTATATGGCCAATTACTTCTCTTGAGAATAGATTGGCTGGCCATTTCTTTGACTATAATACAGCTATCTCCCTGGAGTGAGCCCATTCTATTACCTCAAATTTATATTTCACAAGTCTGTCTGATAACTGATGCTTTATTTTATCTTTGATGTTAAAGTGAACACCTCACACATGCAAGAAAAAACAATTGCTGTTCTGTACACCCATAGACATATAAATATATAAAAACATATATGCTTAGACAATTTTATCTCCTCTGACTCTATCAAGAAGACAGGCAGTGAAAATCTATTGTTCTCTCCACCTGCATTGTTGAAAACATTTTCCCTTTACTCAAGGGAAGTGCCCCTTCATCCAAGTCTATGATTCTGTGATTCCTTCTGTTATATTTTCTTGCTATTAATGCATCTATAGCAATTGCAACTGCTTTGAACGGCACCTCAGTACCTTCCTGCCAGATGTAGTATCAGAAAATCTTAAAGGTTCTCCCTGCCTTCCAGGGATTGTATCTGTGCAGAGAAACCAGATGCTGAAAAAGATCATTCCCAAGCTTAAGATTCTTGGTTTTGGAAATTTTAACATCTTGGCAAGCCACACCAGAGACAGTTACCACTTTCTAATATATATGCAACCAAGATACATCAGAACCTTCCCTCCTGCTTTTTTTAACTTCTGACTCCTGTCCCATACTTCCCTCTAGTGGGAAATACATTCCAAAGAGCAATATATAACTGAGTAGCAGTCTCTTACATCCAGCCTGAGCCAGTGGATGTGCGTGGGGGTTGTTTTGTAGTCTGAAATAAATCTAACACCTGAATTAAGACAACCTTCCCCACTTCTGCTGCTGTTACACTTGGACAGAAGCATGATTCTGAGGACAATTTTAAAAGTAAATGCTATTAATATGCTAAGGCAAACTAGGTAATTGTTAACCATTCAACTACCACTGTAGACCACATCTCCCATTTTATTAATTTTTTTTCAGCTTACAACATTGAGGCTATCAGAATTTCAAAATTTAGGAACAAATTTTACTAAAGACTTGGTTTACCAACATTCCTATATCAGCCTCAATTTAATATTCTGCACCTATAAAACTTACCCATAAACTGTGTCACGATTTACAGCACAAACTGCTTAAAATAGCATGTGCCACCCCAGAAAAGATCTATTCCAAACACTCCCAGTACAGAGAAGGGTGTAGCTTCATGTAAAGCCCTACTACTAGATAGGTATATGCGGATTTTTTGTGCACTTTACAACCTGACTTCTCAGAGGAAGAATTGAAGGTCTCTTGTATGGAAATACAAAAAGAAATTACGTGTTGACTCTTTGGGGAGCACCATTTTTATGTATGAGAGCTGCGTGATGTGCTGAAGATCTCTGGCTGTCCCCAGGAGAGGGCAGTGTCACCCTTGCACAGCCCGCAGCAGAACCACACCCGGCACATGCTGCTGCTCCTGCCGCCTTACTGGGCTGCATCTAGCTCGTATGGAGGGCACTGTTTCCGTAAGGTGCTGCGCTTTGGGTTTGTATCTAAAACAGCCGTGATAGCACTTGCTCTTGCTGAGCACTGCTGGCACAAAGTCAAGGCTTTCTTTTTTTGAACTCTGCCCCCACCTCAGTGAGTAAAGAAGCAGCGAAGAGGCACAGCTGACTCAAATTGGTCAATGGGGTTTAAATTTTATATAATGTCATGGTCAGCAATAAAACAGACATAGAGGATGAAGAAGGCAGGGTTTCTGACTTCTGCTTGGACTGGCTGGGCATCAGTGTGCTGGTGGGAGACAGCCAGTGATGCCCTTGGCATCACTTGTTCACTGTTTCACCTATTAAACTGACTATTTCAACCCATGAATTTCCTCATTTTTGTTTTTCCTTTTTTTGTCTCCCACACTGATGTTTGGGACAGCGAGTGAGTAGCTGTGCAGGTGCTTGACTGCTGACTGAGGTCAATCCCTAACCCCAGTTATTTCCCCACTGTGTAACTGTTTCTCTAATTACAATTCTTCAATACTTGTCTCTTACAGAGGAGCAGCAATGAAATTAGTGGCTAAACTTGAATTGAGTTTGATCATTCATGTTATAAAGACCATGTTCTGTCCACTTCTGCTAAAATTTGTTTCTACTTAAGACAGTTTCAGATTTAAAATAAACAGGCATTTGGGATACATCTTTCCATTAAGTGGTGGACTCGCAAAAGATACGCATCATGCAAAACATATTAATATATTTTTTCCTTTGAAAACTGTTTACACAAAACTGAATTGAGACTTCAGATTCACACCTTCACTGTCCCCAGTGGCAGCTCTGCTGGAGAGCCAGCTCTTTTCTAACCCAGTCTTGAATTGCCTCAATTGCTAATTTTTCGATTGTTTTAGAGGTTCGTGCCACATTTGTCAGACATTTAGATGAAGCTTCTCAGACTACTTCCAGCCACCTTATTTGTCTGGTCTATTCTATATGGATTCAATTTCCAAATTAAATCTAAGCTAAACAGTCCCTCCTTTTACATCTTTTTCATTACTTGCTCTTTAATCCACTGCTGTCTACAAGCTCTTATTTTCTAGGTCAGACAGTTCTGATGAGCTATGTGTAGAAATCTTGCGCCTGCTGGATGGCCTCTGTGGTGTGTGGATGCGGCCTGGACGGAGACAGAGATCACTGGAGTCCGGTCTTAGAGCAAGGGGTTTATTGTAATAGAGAGTGGGGGTAGGGACCTGCCAGGAGCTGCAAGATGCAGCCCCAGGCAGGTAAGGGAGAGAGAGAGAGGTACAGGGTACAGGAATCAGGAATGCGGAATACAAGGGGTAAGGGTGAATAGAAGGGTAAGGGTACCATGGTTGCAGTTTGCAATACAATAAATCATGTTCTGTGCTGAATATTCTAATTTTCACTAACCAATCTAGGACAAGATACAAATTCTATAGCATTTACATACAGCCTATGAGCATCCTTGTATTACCATATGGCGTTATATTTTAAACCCTTAAAACTGCTTTTTTGGACCTTATGCTAAGTTGGTAGGGTCTGCTCTGCCCTTTGGATATGCCAGAAGGCAGAGGCTATTGTCTAACCAAGGAGTGGATTACCTTCAGTTGGCCATACCATTGTTTTCCTGTTATTCAGTAACTGGGGTTTGGTATCTCAAAGCTTGTCTTCATTTCAATCTAGCTTATAGTTTCTATATTCTCAGCATCTTTTGCCAGGTAATAATTTCTATCAGATTTTCCTATTTCTTCCTTCCCAACACTTTGTATTCAGGGCCTGGCACAACGAGCCCTAAACACAGGAGGATAAGTGAAATATGGATTAAAAAAAAAAAAAACCACAGGCAAGAAAACCCCCAAATACACACACAAAAGCAGACATAAACTTTGTAATCATGCTATGACGTGACTAAACTACTTTAGTAATTTTTTCTTTTTATTCCAAAATCATTCATGTTAAAGAACAAGCTAGAAATTACAAGGTCTAATATTGGAAACTAAGAAAAAGAGTAAAAAAAAAAGACAGAAAAAGTTAACTGGACTTTTTCCTCCCCCACTTGTGATTTCCCCATCTATCCCAGTGACTATGAACAAAAGAGCTTTCAAGTAGGAAGTAATACAATTTCTCATCTAACCATGGATAAACATATTGACATCTGTACCTTTTAAATTCTCTTCTATTGCATTAGTTACACACATTAATTCTATTTTATTTTACTATTACTTCTACACAAGTCTCCTCAGACATGTAGTGCATATTGAAAAAGTCTTTCCATAAATTAAATATTTCTTTTATCTTTAGACGATCATGTTTACTTACTAGTGCATTACCATTTCTTGATCCATGTCATTATTTGCAAATTGTTTCTATAGCTACATATTACAGATAAGAATATAGCTTCTTGATTATGTATCAGCTTATACCAAGTTTTTGCTGTGTTTTGTGTTTGTTTGCCTGATTATTTTCCAAACAGTCTCATCTGCAGTCAAATATTTGGGCAAAAATATAGTATCTCCTAGGTCTTATCAGCATCTGATTCTACTATGGCTGGGATACAAAGGCTACCTAATAAAACCACACAAAATAAAACTCCACCGCAAATGCAATTTTCACTGTAGCTAGATAGCATTGGCTAAATACAATTGTTTTCATTGATAGCATGCGCTAGTGTCACTAACAATTATTTGTTTTTCTGTTCTTTTCAGGCCTTTCCCTTTGAGAGAGACCTTTTTTCTAAAAATCAAAATTACTAAGCTACATTTTAAAGCACACACAGTACTTTGAGTGAACTGAGCCAGTTACATATGTATGCATTAATATACATATACACATTTTGTTTCAGTAATACAAGAAAGGTGTTAATGAATTACAAAGTGTCTACATAAGTAACGACAGACAATTTACTGCTATCATCAGTTCATTGGTTTAGGAACAATGCATCATCCAAGGCTCAGTATTATCTAACTTATTTGAATTGTGACATCTCTTCCCCATCTAAGTAAGTTGTAGCTCTATACAAATTTTCAGCACATTTTGAAAATAATTTTACCTAGCATCTCAGACCAAAGCTGGTCAGGAGTTGAAAAATAATTTTATTACAGAGATAAAACACACTTCTTCCCTGCCATGTCTCTTACTTGTAAGGCTAGACATATTTTTTTACAAATCTACTTCAACCGTTTTGTCAGCCAAAGCAAATGCTGCAGTAGAAGCACTACCATTCACTTCAGGGTACATGAAATGTATGTTCACAAGTGATTAGATACTCCGTTGTAATGCAGCTGAGAAGTGCTGGCCCTGAACTGTGTCAGCTCTTTTAAAGCATCTTAATAGTTTAATCGAGAGAGAGAGAGACCAAAAGTGGTTACTTTGACATTTGCATACACATGCCAAGGTCTGCAGTGCTGAGTCACAGCTTAGGATACATTTGGTGTCACTTACCTCCAGTAATGAAGCTCAAATCCTCCACACTTTTCCTTGCATTTTAAGCAGGGGGCACCAAATCCTTCCTCATGGCCCAAGCCCATCTGTGTACAGAGCAAAATGACTACAGTCAGCTTCGAGAATTATGCCGCATGAACGAGCTTACTGAGGCCTTTATAATCTGCGATCGACAGCTAAAGCGGAAGATTAAGCATTTGACTAAGATGACAGCATTTTGGGGTCCACCCACCTTCTGTGTAAGTACCACTTCTTTGTAAGTAGCAGTGTGCACACAAGCCTGTTCACAGGGTTGAGCTAGCAGCCAGAGTTAGCCTTAGACAAAACCATGTATTTTTCTGGTGACTTGTCTCCCCAGCCCAGCTTGCTCTACAAACTTCACACAAGGGAAGAAGCAGATTCTTTGCAGCCCTTCCCTAGGTCTGAGGCTGTGAAACCACAGTGAATGAGGCCAGAAGACCTCAAGTCAAAGGACATTTAATCCAGCTGTTGGGACAAAGTGATTTGTAGTATATGACCTGGCAAAATACAGAAGATCAAGAAAAAAAACAGACCCAACATTTATATGCACTAACCTGGGCATCTGATAGGAATAAAGAAAACGACCAAGTGACTTGTCTAATATTTCCAAGTATATTTGAGGCTACTCTGATAGTGATTGAGAGTAGCACATACCCTTTACAATTACATTTCAGCTGGATTCATACCAGCTTACCTTCTGAAGGGAAACAGCACAGGTAGCAAAAGCAAAGACCAGAAGCAATGTGCAAAGGGCTTCAAAAGACGGACTGGTCCTTCAAAAGGACCAATTCATAATGAAGAGAAAATATGAGAGAATATAAAAAACAGTGCAGAGTAAAGGCCAGGCATTCACACAACATATCAACACATTAGCAAATTTAACTGAGTAACAGCCACTTGAAGTTTGAGGGGAAAAACAAGTATGAAGCATGATAACTTATGAATTCATGTAACACAGTAAATTTAAAATGCCTCACTCCAGCTCTTCACACCTTTGAGGAACACTGCTCTTTAACTGAACAGATGAAGGACCATTGAAATGTGGCCACAGTTGGGTATGCAGGCTCCTGCCTAACATGCAGAGAGGAACCCATCCCCAGAGCTCCACGCAGCACGAGGAGCGCTCTCAAGTAGCTGTAGGTAGAGGCTATGGGAGGGATGGTCAGGAGCAGGAAACAGCTCACCCACAGTTAAGCTTTTACCATGAATGAAAACTGAGCTAGGGCTGACTAGTTCTGGTATTAATTGTAGTTCTGGCAACAACAACACAATGCCAGAGTTAATTAGACGTAGTGACACAGTTTTATTAATAAGTTTGCCAATTACTCAGAGAAATCATACTACTATTGTTGTATGTACAAGGATATAAACAAGGCCAACTTTCAACTTGTTTCTGTCCAAAAAAAAGAACAGATTATTCACAAACCACTTGTTTAATACAGAACATGTGGTAAGATGCAGTGAATACCACATTTTCAGTTATTCTGTAATTTGAAGGATCACTGCCTCAACAGTAATCAGACATCCCTGAGGAAAACTTTCCTGAAGATCGTGATCTATTTAGACAAAAGAGGTACTTTGGCAGCTATTAAGCTACTGCAGGGATGGACAGAAGGACATAACATTATTTCTTCCATATCTGGAAGATGAAATACAAGCTGGCTGTGACCATGGTGACATCTTCACCAGCCTAAGGGCTCAAGAACTTCACATGCTATAGGTGCTAACCTGAAGCCTACCAGCAGATAGGTAAAATAAGCATGACTTTAAAGATTAGGTTCTTCATCAGCTGTACTTTTGATAAATTAACTGGTTAATAAAAGTTCATCTCCACTGAAGATGGGCATTTATAGGAGTCTTGTCATCTCGAATCCAGAGATTTCCCCATATACACACACACAGAAACGCACACGCACAGAGATTCACCATGTATCACAAAAAACCTGAGCACTCTTCTCAATTCATGCTCAAACAGAACAAGATGTTGGTCAGGATGTTTTCTAAAGGGAAAAAGGAAGCTAAAGCAACACAAAACAACTGCTTTTCTGGGGGGGAAGAGGACACAGGTTTGGTTTTCAAAGCTATCTTCTCTAAACAGCTGTTAAACCTAAGGTATGTTTGCACTGCCCTAATAAAAAAACAAAACTCCCACAAAACGCCCATCTCCCCCCCCACCAAAATAAGGACATTAACCCATTCTCTCTTGCTGCTACTTCAGTTACCAAGTGGCATTGCTTCTTTATGCCCTTCAAAAAGAGTGGAATGGGAAGAAAGGGAAATATTGATAATAATGATTATATTAGTATTGTAATTAGAATATTTAGAAACAAGGGATTACTTCTTTAGAGAGTACTGTTTCACAGTACAGAGAAATAACCTTGATATTTCAAGAATTCCCAAAACAGAACTTGAAATTCAAATAAGAAATATTTTAAAAATTGCAAACCCCATTTTAACTATCATTTCCAAGTCTCCTAACATTTAAAGTTTTTTTAAGCTAAAAAAAAAAACCTCTCCAGAAACAAATTAAGGAGAGGAAACATGCTATCTAAATACTCCACCCAAAACATACTCCCTCTCCAGATGACAGGGACAACAACCAGCCAGTCTACTTGCACTTTCACAACCAGCAGTCTTAGTGCAGATTTCTTCAGAAATACAGGATTCTACATTCCCTCCCCAGAAATAAAGAGCACATCATTAAGTAAATGCTTGTGCAGCTTGAGACAAATGAATTGAATTAGCAAATGAGAGAGACTTCTTTTCAAACAGGCTTCTCTGTTGTGAAACAAAGAAGCGAATGACCTTTCTATACACAGTGTCTGGGTACCTTATGGAAAAAGTTTAACTCAAGACTGAGAGGCATGCTGAAAACCAAATTAGATGTGATTCTAGATGCACACACAGGATCAACCTTTGTTCTGACAGAGAAACTACATGGCTGCTTGCCAAAAATACAGATACAAACCAGCCAAACTCAAAAGCACTGTGGGCTATTGTTATCTAAAAGTCAGTATTTCTCCAGAGTCCTTTAACAGGACATCCTTCAGCTGTAAGGAAGTATCAGCCTCAGAAGTGACTTTCTTCTTCAGCAGCCAATTCTGCTGAAATTCTGTTGGGAGATTCAGAAAGCCTAAAATTGCAGTGTGGTACTTCTTTACTGCTACCCATATCTACCCCCGTATCTTCTGCAGAACATGGCCCGCTCCAAGCTGAAGAACCCAGAGACACAGAGCAGGCTGAGCACTGGAGCAGTAAGGCGTGCCTGAGAACAGGAGGGAACCCATCTTCCCCATAAATGGAATTATGGGAGAAATGGCACAGATAGGTCAGCTGAAATACTAAACAGAAGAAGATTCCTGTCTGTCTCCTGCCATTCATTTTCATTTTACAGCAAAAGCTAACCAAACTCCTCTGGTATTACTAAAATACCCAATACAGATTTAAAAAGTCTCAGTGCAGAAGATGATATAACTATGATTGAGATCATCCATTGCATGCTGCTTTCAAGATTACATAGTACTCAAGGACAAAAAGCTTTAAGTGGTTACAGCCAAGTGAGAATTAGTGAAAGACTGCCCCATTTCAGTTCAGACTGGAATCCAGTGACAAAAGTTGGCTGACTTTACAGTAAGGAGTCATGCACAGAAGCTTACATCTTAAAAACCCAAATGATCATATTCAAGTGTCTAATAGTTTGTTCAGATGGGTAAGAGAAACAGCAGTTGCAGTTAAATAGTTTAAACCTGGCTTATCAGAAGGGTTTATTCTTAAGTTTATTAAACATGACCAAGAATTAAAGTCTTTCTCCCTTCTATTAACTGAAACACTCCAATAAATGTTGCAGTCTTGTGTTGTTGTAATTTTGGAATACTAATTTCAGAACTTGCATTCCTGTAAACATAGTAGATTTCAGAGATCATCAGACAACAAACTTTTCTTCACACGGGATGCTATGAAAAAAGGAAATAATGAATGCAAATGGATTATGCACATAGAGGTAGAGAGCCAGTTTAGTCAGCAGGCTAATACAAATGCAATATTATTTTCTTATTTATGATTTCTCTTACATGGCAAAATAAGGGTAAGTTTGTTAACAAATTTGTTCCTACATGGAATAAACTGTGCCACAGCTTACAGTCCCAGTAAAAAAATAATGTTGTGATGAAAAAAAGATTAGCTTTTTAATAGTTAAAAAGGGGTAATGACAGAACCAGATAATTGACAATTACGGGAAAAACAGAAATAGACCCTAAGAAACCTTAGATGCATTAAAACATAAGACAAAACAGTAATCTTTAAATCTTGCCTATACTTCTTTCAATAAATATAGATTATGTTCAAAGGGCTTGCTGAAGGCCACACAATTGCCCTCAAAAAACAGGTGCAACAAAACCATATTTGTCCAGATGCAGATTCAACAGCCCAATATAATACTGGACCACAAAGAGGAAGCAAAAATCTATGTTTAATCAGTATTTCTCACACTGTTGCTTCTGCTCACTATTCAATATTAGAACTGTACAGTGACTAGAGGGTTCTGTCTTTTCTATTCTCTCCTTCTAAGCAGCTGGGAACAAACAATATGGAATGTCCTGACAGAATTCCACTTGGAAGTCTTCAACTATTTTAATAGTTAACCATTCAACAGTCATCACACCCAGCACAAATACAGCCCTCAAGTAAAGCTAGTTGCTCTCATCTTCATGTCCTTTACAAAGGAGCCCTGGGGTGCAGCAGTAGGAACGTGATAAAAGAGGAACCGGTAACAAAATGCTGAAGCACTGCTTGACATTTCTAGGTTTCCTTCCCACAAGATTTATCTTCTCAGTCCCATCAGGAGACTGAATTAATTCAGGCCTCAGCTGCTGTTCATTCCTCACCCCAAGGGGACTCCTGTACCACCTGACAGGTGAGCTTCACCCTGCCACAGACAGGAAGAACACAATACTGGTACTTAGCCTCTGCAAAAGATCGAAAGCTCATCCAATGTTCCCTCCAGAATTTGAAAGGATGTGGCTATACAGTGAGAATGCTGTCATTAATGGACTGCAACAATTAACAGTGAGCCTCAGATTAGAACTAATTCCTCTTCACTATCCTTTTTGCAGATCTTTCCCCTGTGCTCTCGATTGCTCCAAAGAATTGAAGGGATCCATGCTAAAGCTATTTTTGGATTTATCATAAAATCCTAGGAGTGTTGTGGTTTGAAGATTACCTAACTGTTGATCTATTTGGATGATTGAGTGGGAAAGCACCTGTATAGCACAACAGATTTCTAGCACATCTTAATGTGCTTTAGGCACTTTCAAAGAAGGGAAGGTAAAGCAAGAATGAGAAACAAAAAACCAAAAAACTCAGAGAAATCTCATTGCTGTGCATGCTCTATTGCTGAGACTGATCTTGTATCACTATATTCTGTACCATCAAAAGTCTTCTCTAGCAGAGAAACACAATAAACTGAAAATTAAAATCAGTTACAGCATTTAAACTTTAAAAACAGAAGAGCAATGATACTTCTTATGATTCCAGAATGAAAAAAAGAACAAACCACCACAAAAGAGATATGAATATCTAGACAATGCTCTTACAAAACTTTGACATTGTATGAGAAGAAAAAAAAAATCAGATCTGTAACAAAGATCATATCCCACAAATCACTCTCTATATATTTTTAACATGCCTATTAAAATTCACAGTAAGCGTGACCCTAGGTTTTTTTAATACGCATTTTGATTTAGGGAAAAGTTGACTGGAATTAAGAAGCCTGGGTACAGAAGTCCATTTTGCACAGAAAGAAGGATGCCAAAAAGCAGTTGCATCCAAGGAAAATTTGAAAGATCATCTGGGCAGGACAGGCAGAAGAATAAATCAAAGAGCTGAAGTAACCTAATAATATACAAGTCCCCAGAATTTATTTTATTGTGATGTCTTCTACTAAATATTAAATAGCTCAGAATTTAAATATTTTAGACACTGCTACATAGTTTACCATTAAAAGGCTAACAGCTATTAAAGACAGCTCAGCTGAATAACAAACAAGTGTTGTTTATTCACAAAGTCCAGCATTACACTAGCTAAGTTTGAATGCAGCTGACACACACTATAACACTATCTCCAATACAACACTATCCATCATCCAGTATTGCAGAGGCATTTTCACAATACTCCGTGTATTTTGTTTTGACATCAGCACTCTTACCCAGTCGCATTCTCTAACATTAGGCTTCAGAAGCAGACCTGAAAACCTACGTTCTCACTTTTTAGGAACTTTAGGCATGCAGGAAAGTGCATGCCTTTTTTCTGCTTTATATAGCTGTAGCTAGACAACTTCAGACTGAAAACAAGGCACAAATAAGGGGTTAGGCAGACTTCAAAAATAAAAAAATAACCCAACAAAACCAGAAACACATACAGAGCAGTACTGAGTACAGTTATATCTGGTGTATTCTGCAAATGTCATGACAGAAGCCTCCTTACTCCCTTGACCTGTTCATTTGACCAGGTTTAAGATTTTAGGTAACAGATGTGACATGCTTTCATCTTAACAGCCCTACTCTTCCTGAAGATTTCCAGGACCTAAAAGAACCCCACCAACTTTGGTCATTAGCAAAAACTATGTATTAGGGGGTTTTGTACATATACACCCCTATAAAAAAGCATGCATATATACATCCCATATACAAGTATTAGTTATATAAACAAATTAAACATGCATATCTATGTAGAATAGATTATACAATACAATTTTAAAATACACTACATTATAGATATGTACATCTACTCCCTTACAACTGTAAACTTCGTATCTGCTAGGAAGAATATTTTAATTTGCATGACACTTTCTTGAACTAAAAAAAAAACCAAAAAACCCTCATTTTAAGCAACTTTTACCAATAAAATTTCATTGACAATTGCTGCTAACCATACTATTACTTAGAGGAAAACAGAAACATTTCTTTCTTTTTTTCCAGGAACAACTGCAGAAGCAGATCTTTGTTACTTTTAAGACAGAATAGTGTAACTCAAAGTAAGTTAATTTTCCCCCTTGCTGTTAAGTATTTGGCTTATAATTATACAAGAAAGTTTCACCTGATCTTAAAAGTCATGCAGTCCTGTATTCAAGGAGTTTCTTGACTTGCCTTTCAGGCATTTCATGATATTTTATGGTCAGACACCTGGGGAGTACTTTTGCCATGGGAAAAAAAAAAGTAAACGTCAAAAAGTTTAATTTAGCCTTGCCATATTTGCGAAGCTGTTACCCAGGGATGCTGGACAAAAAAATAACTAGAGGTGTGGATTCACACAGGTTCCAGAAAATTATTCCCACTATTTTTTTTTTTTAAGCCTTTGATGGGGGAAAAAACCTCAAGCCCCACAGCATATGCAGGGAGCAGTTACTTAGTGCCTTGTAAACAAAGCTGAAGTAGTTCCTCTCATATCTCCATAAATGTTTTCATACTTTTACTTGCAGGCAAAATTCATCCCTGCCCAAAAGTACATTTCCTCGATCGTACTATACCTAAGAAAGAGCAAGAAAGATCTGCTATAGAGGGTTTCCATAGCAGTAACACCAAAACAAACAGTGACCTCAACAGGAAGTGCAACCCAGCAGACATTACTAAATCATGCTTTGCAAAACACAAAAAAAGTTGACTTTGCTCCTATACATACTTTTCACCATTCCTTTATCAAAGATCATTACAGTTGTTGACTTAATGTCTAAAGCATTCCGTTGGTTTTCCATCTGTAACAGAACAAACAAAATCTCACGCCATATAAAAATAACCATGCACAAATTCCACATTAGAGAAGTTGCACCTCTTCCCCCCAAACTCGCTTGCCCCTTCTCCATCGCAATCAAAGTTCTTTTTATAAAGCAAGTATTATACTGTGAAAGTTTATATAGAACAGACTCACTGCCAAATTCTTATTTTCTCTAGTGAAGCATGAGACCATGCTGCCAGCAGGACTGAAAAGCAGGACCGTGACCTACTGATTCATTTTACCAAGTTCACAGAGGTGGCAGACAGGGCAGGAATCCAGACTGTTAGAACAAAGTTCTGCTGGAGTCTTCAAGACAAAGCATTAAATCTTCATTTTCCCTATAGCCTCAAAGCAAGGCTTGGGAACACAGCATATATTGTATTTGGGAGAAACAGTGGTCTGTTTGTTGCACAACTACTTTTCAAGCTGGAGCTACTGTTTTTACCCTTCAGCTCTGCTGTGAAATCTCTTTTTATACACAATGCTATCTTCATGATCCTCAAATGCAAGAGCAAATCCATTCCTCCTAAGAAAAAGAAGAAAACTGTACAGTTGCCCTTAAACCCCCTATCCCCTTGAAAGGGAAATTTTAACAGACCCAAGGGTCTCAGTATTCACAAGGCAGCCAAAAAAGCACTATTCACTGCCTAGATGTTTGACATCATTTAATATCTCTATAAAGCATGGTGAACTGACAACGAGAAAGTAACACATTATTCCACATATTTGCATATGTTCTGCATGTATATTGCTCGGTGCAGAAAGTTCATGCTGAAATTTCTGTTTCTGGCAGGATGTGGCTGTCCAGAGCCCAGGATTCAGACTAAGAGAGACATCTGGCTATGTGGTAGTATGGGTTCCTTTGGCCACTTGTTAAGACAGCAAGATGAGTTTTACAACACATGAAAGAAATCAAATAGAAGTTAAATTAAAAGCCTGAGCCAAAGTAATTGTGTCCTCAAGAACAGTATGTTAAACAAGACGGCTGCTTTTCTGTCATGAGGTAGCAAATATGCAAATATCCACTGCTAAAAGGATGGGTTAGAAATTGTGGCAGGTGGGGCACTAGTTCGTCCTGCTGAAGAACAGGTAAGTTGCTGGAGTCCTAGTGGCCTTATACTGGAGGGAATCAATTCCAGTTACACAAATTGTGCTAGAACTGTTACATTTGGAAAAAAACTCCACCAAACCTGATATCAACAATGAAAACAGACTTTCTCCACATGCTTTTTGTCTTCATACAAACCTAGACATGTAGATATAAACATATGTAGAAGCTTTCCAAAGAGACAATACAGAAGCTCAAAACTGACTCATGGATTACTGACACTTAGAGAAATCTCAGGAATATTATCTTGGAAACTTCATCTATCAAGTTTTCCAGAAACAGAAAACACTGCAATGTATTACCCTGTAGAGTTATACATTAGCAGTTGTGCGCAGGGGAGGAAGCTTTTCTACAGCACCAGCTGAGTGTCTGAGCCTCCACACTGCATGCTGCTCCAACAGGCATTCATTTCCTGCTCTGCTGAACACCAGGGCTACAGAATAGCCAACATCTAAACTCAGAGTTCAAGAAAGCAATGGAATTACTTATCTGGGGACAATATGACAACTCCTGTTTTCTTCTGCCCAGCGTTCTAGGAATTTCCTACCCAACAGGCAGGTTAGCCACTCACCAATCTGTAACGCTTACCAGGTTATTTGCCAGGCAATAAATATGTAGAAGTCACTACAAAATAAAAAGTTACATAAAGTACAAAGTACATTTTGTAAGAGCACTCAAGCTATTTTGCTCCAGGGTGCAAGACAAACAACATGTTGTAAAGCAACCCATTGGTGCTGATGGATTAAAAATCTGACACAGGTGTGTCCAACTCAGGACAAGTTTCTTCTAAAAGTCAAGTAGGTCACTGGTTTTGACAAACTTGACTGGAAACTTCTCAGAATGTTCTTCCACCCTTCAAGAAAGAGGGAAGTTGGCAAAAAAGAGAGATGCAAAAAGATAATAAAACAAGAAGGTTGAGAATCAGAATTAAAGGATGGAAAATGAAGACATGCAGTTATTCCAGAGTTGACATGAACTGTTACTCTATTCAGCGTACAAAACCTAAGTAGTTTTGATTAAATAAATCTTGATAGTAAAAAAAAAACAAACCAAAAAAACCCCGGATTTTGTATCAAACTCACTAGTACCTAGCAAAGCTTCCCAGTTCTCCCAGCAGGGACTTTTCACAGATCCTCTTCTGTTCTCTTGGAAAAAGAGCTTCACCCAAGTTACAAAGAGAAAGAAGATGAGAACATGTGAGCAAGGGAGGGAAGACGGTGCAACAGAAATAGCTTTCTGAATATACATACAGTAGAAACAGAGAAAATGTGAAGGTAATCAAATCATAGACATCTCTACACATTAATACTAAAGCGGAACAGAATAGAAATACAAACTACTTTCAATAAACAGAGATTTTCTGGTTTCTTTAGTGGCAATAGCTTCTGTTTCTATCTAAGCAGGTTCAGAAAAATCCTCAGGAATCTTTGAAGCTGATGAAAAAGTAAAAAATGAGCAAAGAAAAATATGACAAAAACAGTAAAATAAATTTAAAACACACACAACTACCCAATAATTACAATGCAATTTAAAGCAGCAACTACAAGTTCACTCAAACCAAGACACCATTATCAGCAGAATTTTATCAGTCATTTCACAGCACTCATTTTTTTTCTCTTTAGATGAATAAATCTTGAATTAGAATGCTCTATCTCCCACAAATATGCATTTCTCACCTCCTGGAGTTCAAAAAACTTTCAGCGAGCAAGCTCTGTGATACCATCACGTTTAAGTTTTAAATTGTGCTTAGAAAAAATAAGCAAATCTACTCAATAAGCTTGCTTTTATTACACACAAGGAAACGCACAAGGGGAAACAACCCTGTGCACACAACTAGCTTCTAAAGACAGCATAGTACTTAGCCACACCCATCGATACACTGACGGCCTAATGACTGAGGATTGAGATAGCTTCTCCAAAGCAGGATCCTCACTCAAGTGACACTATCACATCGTGTGAGCACTTGACGCAATCTGTAACTCAAGGCTAACCATCACTAGGATTCAGCCTTAACAGGTAGCCTTCCACACTACACAACTACTTCCATTCTGAGTCAGTTTCTAATCTGCAAGTCGGAAAAGCATACAGGTATACAAAAAAGTGCATATGTGTATTTTGAACCAAGTTGCCACCTTTAAATAAAACAATTCAGGAATAAACCCCACACACATTCATACAACACGCATTTTAAAAGGCTAGTTTTCATATATGAGTTAGGGTTATGTACAGATTTAACCCATGTTCTCATATAAAGCTCCCTTCCCCATTATCATGTAGTATCAAAAGGGATACCATACGTAAGTTTTTAATTAAAAAAAAAATCAGTGCTTTAGCACTACATTTAATTTGAGAAAGAACTAGAAGCAAAGACTTAGAAGAGCATCCCACACGAAGTCAGTTTCATAGAAGTTTTAAATGGTGAGTTTTGGAAAGAGATTCAATACAAGCGGATTACCTATTGCTTTCTGTTACTTACCTTTTGTTTCTTGCCAGTTTGATGCAACTAACTAGTCAATATGCCTTTAGAAAGAAAGAAAAACCAACCCCAGGCTTCTCTTTCAAGAGGGTAATCCATAGGAACGCTGACAACACACTTGAAAGGAGTCAGACACATCATAGGTCAGAAACGAATCACTAACACACCTACAAACAGCGTCTTGGCTGCTCGTAATTTAAGTTTCATACCTACATACACAGAGCGCGCACGGGAAAACAGCTATCACATCTCAGGGGTTTACTGGGGGGGACCAGACACATGTTTTACTTGCACGACAGCACAGCGCTACGTCCCCATCTGGGGCACAAGCTGCGGCGACTACCTACGGTCGGGAGCAGCGAGGCAGCGCAGCCGTACGAGCACCGGGGCAGCGGGAGGTCACCCACCCGGCAGGCAGCTCTCCTGCCTCCCACCTCTGCGGCGGGGCCCGGGCGGGAGGCGCGGGGCGCCGGGAAGGGCTGATCCCGGCACCCGGGGGGCGACTTCAGGGCAGACCCCGCGGGGGCGGCAGCGGCGAGGCGGCTCCGCCGCTCCCTGGGGAGCGCACATGGGCGGGCGCAGCAGATAAGCCGGCGGGCAGCCCCCCCTTACCTTCTTCACTTTACTCTCCAGGTTCATGGCGGGGCGGTCCGGCCGTGAGGCAGCTCCCACGGAGGAGTCTCCGCTCGCGCGCTCCGCGACGCTCAAACTTCCGCTGCCCTGCGGCAGTGGCTGCAGCCGAACAAAGGCCGCGCGGCAGCCAATCCCCGCCGGCCGCCGCCGGCCCGCCAGCCAATCACGGCCGCCCCGCCCGGCCCGGCCCGGCCCGGCCGCGGGCACGGCCCTGAGTCAGCCCCGCCGGGAACGGAGGGCACGGAGAGGGCGCTGCTAGTGCCGCGTCTCGCCTTCGAGTACAGATGCCCGCAAACGCGGGGCCTCCCGAAAGATGAGAAAAAAGGAAATCTCGGGCTATAATGCGAGTGTGCCCTTGAGGCCAGGAGGACCAATGGGTGCATCGGGAAGAGTATGGCCAGCAGGTGGTCCTGCCCCTCGGCCCTAGTGAGGCGACATCTGGAGAGCTGTGTCTAGTTCTTGGCTCCTCAGTAGAAGAAAGTCGAAGAGCTACTGGAGAGGGCCACAAAAGTCTTGTGGGGTCTGGAGCATCTCTGAGGACTACAGCAGCTACGCCTGTTTAGAGAACACTGAGAGGGGAGCCCATTAATGCATGTAAATATCTCACAGGTGGGTGTCAGTTGGATAGTGCCTGACTCTTTTCAGTGGTGCACAGCGATAGGGCAGTAACCATAAACTAAAACATAAAAAGTTTTACCTTAGCATAAGGAAGAACTTTTCTACCTTAAAGATGACAGCACACTGGAACAGGCTGCCCAGGGAGGTCGTGGAGTCTCCCTCTCTGGAGACATTGAAAATCCACCTGGCCACGTTCTTGTACCACCTGCTCCAGGTGACCCTGCCTTATCAGGCAAATTGGACTACGTGATCCCCAGAGGCCCCTCCCAACCCTAACAATTCTGTGATTTATTGACATGAGCAGGAGGCGGCAGCTATCGAGGTCCTGCCGTGCCCCGCCTGGCCGAGCCTGCTCCCGCCTTCCTGGGCAGTGCCGTGCCCACAAGGGCTGGGTCCCAGCTTCCACTTGCCTGTCGGCGGCGCAGAAGGCTGCCGGGTGCTGGGGACAGGCTGGGCACATTTCTGCAAACTCAGCCTGTGAGGACTGAGCTCTCGTTGTGGCTGCGGAGGGGGACCAGCCGTGGCCATTCGCAGCGGGGTGGGTGAGTGGCGGGGCCGCTGTGCGGGCGTGGCCCTGGCAGAGGTACCGCAGCTGGGCCTGTGGTGTGGCAGCGGGGCAGGACCACCCTGCCCATGTGCCCAGCTCAAACCCTCCCGCTGACTGCCCAACCCACTCACCTGCGTAGAGCTGTTTTTGATGCAGGCTCTGTGGCCTAATGCCACTCTCTCTCACCCCCACTATGGCTGCAGAATATCACTAGTTTTATCGAAGTGGATTTGCTTCCACCTGAATCCACTCAAGAGGTTTTGTTACCCTAGAACCTGATCTCATCATGTGTTAACAAGTGTTTTACAATGGAAATTTTTTTTCCATTCGTTGAACTGAACAGCAGTATTTTTCTCTTGTTGGCACTGGGTGAGTACTAGGAAAAAAGGTAGACTCTGATCCCTGACTTCAAACTCTTATGCATGTGTTCAGTGCTGGGATATCACTGGTGATATATTTTACCTATAATGTATCCATAATGCAAAATGACAGAAAAATAAAGCATTTACAAGACTGAAAACTTTGTAAATATTTTAATGTTTTATATTTCTTCTATCTTTGGAAAAAGTAACATTCATACAGACTCTATAGCTACCCTAGGAAGTGGTGGTGAATAATTTGATAGATAATTTTGTTATTCATCTGCAGAATCTAGTGTTTTCTCTCCATACATAACAGCTTTTCTCAAGTAGGTCTTAGGTAGTTTTATTTCTTCCACAGGGGCCAGATACGATTATCTTTCAGTGTTTAATTTTTTTCATCTGACACCACTTGTTGAAAGATGTTTGTGACAAAGCAAAAATGAAATGAGCAAAAATGTTTGTTGTCTCTTAACAGATAAAAGCAAAACTCTGACTTGCTAGGACCTCCATCATGGTGTATGCCATAGGCCAACAGTTCCTACAGATGAATCTGTGCAGCAGACCTTGGCCAAGAAGTTCAGTACAAAACTAAGAGAGGACGAGCTCAAGCTGTAGCATTAGATAAAATGAGAGAACATAGATCACCAGGTAATGTTGCTGTGTTTAGTGTGTCTCCTTAGCAGAGGTGAATAAGAAGAGCTGTTACGTGTATTTTGTTTTTCATTTTTGGTTCTCATTCTGTTTTGTGTGGTTTAGTGGTTACTTCCTGCTGGTTTGGGGCGTGAAAGACAAGGGGAAGTTAAGAGTGCCTGATGTTCGTGTACCTGGAACC
Organism: Acanthornis magna; assembly: GCA_036785705.1. Classification (NCBI taxonomy): domain Eukaryota; kingdom Metazoa; phylum Chordata; class Aves; order Passeriformes; family Acanthizidae; genus Acanthornis; species Acanthornis magna. The sequence continues at coordinate 21,490,984 of JAWUZG010000001.1, forward strand.
ATATAGTTTGAATACCATGAAGCCTCATAACTTCCTCAGACTAAGATCAAAGGAGTAAGCGGGAAATTATTCCTATGCAGTGAATGTGCTGTCAAATGCCAGCAATTACAGAGACTAACTAGGTACCTTTGACCGTACTGAGCAAAGAAATGAAACCATCATAGTCCTCATTACATGCTTTTCATATGGGAATGGATGTAGAAGCTTATTTTCATTTTAGGAAACAAAAGAAAAGTGAAAGAAAATATTGTATGATTTAAGGGTATTTAGCTTGTCCTTATCTCTCTGGGTATAATAGCATAATAATTGTTTTGACCATGTAATTTTTTTCCCCCGCTAAGCTATGATGCGGTTCAGTTAATAATTTAATTTGCTTTTATTTTTCCTAAACTTCTTAAGCTGGAGATGCTCTGGTTGTGATTTGTGCATATTTCAATTGTGTCATTTAGTACCAGAACATAATAAACTTTTAACAGCTTTTTTATGTATGAATTAATATATGAAGCCTACAAATTCATTTATATAATGGAAAATGCAGACAGTTATATAAAACTTCTGTTTTGCAAACCAGCAGACTGCTGTTGGAACACACTTTCTCTGAGACCTGGATCAATAAAGAATGCATTTTAAGATTCTAATTGTTTTCTGTGTTTTCTATGGCTTTAATTAGCCTGGCAGAAATAATTTCCTATTCCGTGAATGTCATCCTGTATGACTTTTCTACTTAAGAATTCTGAAGTTGCCAGGAGCACAGCATTGACATGCTGTGCACAGAGCTGGTCTTTCTCATAACTGTTTAAGCAATATCAAATACCTGTTTTAAATATTAATATTTTCTAAGGAAAGAGCACGATGTATCCCAGCACTAACTTTCCCACAGCAATGTTCATGAACACAACAAGCAGAAGATGGGAAAAGGTTAATACTTCTACCATATGTGTTTCTGGGAACATTGACAACAGACAGTGGATGGCCAGTCAGATAATTTTCCTGGTTTTAAAATTTTTCTTTGTGCTCAGATACCATAATGATAAATGTAACTAGATTTCTCCAAACATAAGATATGTAGATTATATAGGTCATTTATATGTCCATCCTCGAATGAAAGGTATCATAATAACTTAACAATGCTGAAAATTTGTTTCCAGTAAAGCTGTTATTTGATAAACAGTTCTTCTGTTTAAACTTTTCAGGCAAATACTTGAGCTTCCAGTTAAATTCTTCTAGTTTTGCTGTTTACTCAGTGCTTTATATGTTAGAAGTAATGACATTGTGCTTTTAAGATCTTTTTTGTTAGTATAATCTGAAGTGCAGTATAAATAGAAGGAGTCTGTCTTGCCTCAAAGTGGCTTAATATACTAATTTAGTTTTAAAAAACATTTCAGTTTGAGAAAGGAATAACGTTTGCCTTTCTGTATCCATTTGAATAACACAAGGGTATGCTACATGGAATGTCTGATAGAAGATCCACTAAAAACACAGAGGAATTTGGGTGCAGAAATCAAAAGTTGTAATTCTGGAGGCATTACCGATTATATACTTACTAGGTAAGCATGTACTTGGTTCTCCATTGTCCTTTGATTCTTTCACTTTTTAAATCTGTCTGAGATTTTGGATACTGTGAATGTTAACATTGACACAGTATTTTGCTAATTGTTTCATGCTTGGTCCATCCAAAATCTAGGGACTAAACCTCACTGTATTTCACTCTTCGGGGAGGCTTATTATGTTAGGAAATTTCAGACCATGCATGAAATAGAGGGAGGTATCCATGACTGCCAAGAAAAGCTGGTTGATGCTGTTGTGAGACCAGTTGATAATTTTGGATTCGTCGTGGCAACTGGGAGAAGTGCCTGAAGACTGGAGAGAAGCAAATGCCACTCTTATCTTCAAAAAAAGCAGGAGAAGGAGGACCGTGGAAACTACAGGCCGGTCAACTTCACCTTTATCCGTGTGATGGTGATGGAGCAGCAAATCCTGGAAACTATTTCCAGGCACATAAAGGTCAAAAGTAGTCAGCATGGATTTACCAAGTTATGCTTGACTAGCCTGATATGATCCTGAGGTGCATCCATGAGATGACTGGCTTGGTAGATGAGAGTAGCATCTTCATTACTCAGTGACAGGGCAGAGTGTATCCACAGCAAGCTTGCTGCTGATGCAAAACAGGGATCTGGACAGGCTGGAGAAATAGACTGACAGAAACCTCATGATGTTCAACAGGAATTGCAGAGTCCTGCAGCTGGGGAGGAACAATCCCAGGCACCATTACCTGCTGGGGGCTGAGCAGCTGAAAAGCAACTTGCAGAAAAGGATATTGGGGTGTTGGTGGACACCATGTTGATCATGCGCTAGCGATGTGCTTTTGCAGCAAAGAAGGCATATGATATCCTGAGAAGCAGGTTGCGGGAGGTGATCCTTCCCCTCTGTCCACTACTAAGGCGTATCTGAAATATTGTGTCCAGATATGGGGTCCCTGGTACAAAAGAAACAGGTATACTTTGATTTGGAGCAGCTGTCTACATGCCTGTATTTTCTATCTGAAGAGAGCTTGAAAATTTGATGTTTATCTATTAGCTACATGGACTTTATCTAAGTCAATAAATGTATCTATATTGTTGTGAGTTATGTCAGAGATCTCTCAATATCCAGATGCAAAATTTTGAAAACTATGGTTATTTAGAAATTTTATGACAAACAGTATTTATTTTGTCATGACAACAGACCAGTTCTTTGAAATCAAAATTCTCTGCAGGAGTTCAAACACTAGGAGCAGAATTTTTGGTCACTGTAGAGAACACAGGAAAATAATTTCCATCTCATTAGGACTAAGGTATTTACATAAGTTGCAGAAGACCAATATGTGATGCTGCTTGGCCTAGCTCGGACTAGAAACCTGTAACCACGGTGAATGCTTTCACTGTGGGAGTAGTTAGTTCAATAAAAGGTGAAGGCTGTTTCTGTCAGGTTTCTCACTTGGAACATTCTTGGTTTCATTCCAATGCAATGCAAGACAATTTTTTATTTATACTCTCAAAAACTGTGGAATGGGAACTAATTTCCTATACAGCTCTGCTGACAATATAATGTTATGAACACTTGTTTGGCTTCTTTCCCATGCAAGAGAGCTCTAGCTAAGGTTCTGTGGTTCTCAGATTTTCCATTAGTAATAATTTACATAAAAATTGTATATGTCTAGAGAGGGATAATTTAAGTACCATCTGGATAGAATCATAGCAACTCTTTTGCTATAATATGTATTTAATAACTTCAGCCTAGGCTTGCAGAGATGATGTCTAATGCTATTGAAAGAAAGTAGTTACAGTATATGAGATCATGCTTTTATGACTACAAATGCCGAGGAACATTAATAGGTAATTGAATTCTTTATGTGTCTGTTCATAATATAGTATCTTGCGATACTTGCCACCCACATCTGAGAAAAGCAAACCTGTCAAGTCTTGGGAAACAGGCACTGGTCATCAGCCTTTCTGCATACCAGACTCCTTTTAGAGCCATCAAAAAAATCTGGCTTGGCACTGCAAGCACAGTTTTTTCTCTTAAATGGACTGAAATTGACATTAGAGTCGTATGTCTCCAAGCTCTCACTTCAATAGATCAAACACTGGCTTTTTTCTATCACTGATCAAACCTACTCTTAGCCCAGCCCAAAAGGTACCCACTTGAGATCTTACAGGTTGTCAAAGGACTAGTCTCAGGGAATATGATTCATAGTTTCAGGTGGTATGTCTGAAACTTCCTATACAGGAAGAAAAATTAAATTTAGGACAATTACCCGAACTACAGTAAGTAAACTCCCTGCTTGGGCTTGCCACTTCTGTTTTTTCAGTCCTGGAAGATTTTCTACTGAACTCTTATCCTTCTTCGTATAATAATGTCATATAATAATATGGCCTTGGTATGAGTCTAGCATTTGCTGCCTCTTGAAATACAAGTTTAGGCCCTGATCCAGCAGATGGGAATGCTAGCTGGGAGTCATAAGTCAGCCACAGAGAGAATTTCCCTAAATCTGTGCCTTCATTTAAAATGAAAAGGTGTGGCATGCAATTCACTTTGGCTATTTTGTTCTGCGGTTTGACTTGGAGGCCTTTGGTGTCGAGGTTATCTGGCTCTGAAACAGATGAAAAGCATGGCTCAGGAAGTCTGATCTGCAGGACTGCAGGTGACATTATCTCAAGAATCAGAGCAAACTTCATTTTCAACCAATAAAAACATTTTGCAGAAGCCTTCAGAAAATTTGATTTCTTTTTCTGTGACAAATGGCCTACAGGGGCATAAGTTTGGCTACAGGTGGATGCTTATATGTACTTAGTGAATTTGATCTTTCCTAGGCCTTGTCCTACAAGTAGTTTGCGTATGCGTTTAGCTTTCCACCGCCACATCGTGCAATTGACTTTAAGTGATTTAGTGACTTGCATGCCATTAACAAATATGCTCTGCGAAGAAATAAAAATATTTTCACATAATTAAATTATTCATTGAAGGTGGTTGTGTAGCTGAGGAGCAATGAAAGAAGACATCTGGTCCTATCTAATATCCATTTCTGCCTAAAGCAGCAATTCTGGTTTTTCCTCCTTCATTTCTGCCCTTTGCCCAGTATTATGACCCTCCTTGTGCCATCTCTGGTTCTTATCTGATTTCTTGAGAAGCCAGATCAACCCAGTAACCGGAAGAAATGTACTAATCTTTTGATTATTTAATTTTATGTCATCTTAGCAAGCTGAACTTAGAGACCTTAACTGTCTGTGGAGAAATCAAATACCAGAGAGAGCAGGAGAGGAGCATGATGGTGTAGTTGGTAGCAGAGAAGTTCTCATGGAACTTCAAAGTGAGAGAGCTCGATAATAGAACAAGTCATTGCAGAAGCAGAGTTGGGAGGACTATTAAATATAGCCATGGGACAGCTTTATGACAAAATGATGTCCAGAAGGGATTGGGGATTAGCCCTTGAAGATGAATCAGTGGAGGCAAGCATGGGGGGCTGGTTGTTCCAGAGACACTCTAGAATTCATGTCTTCTATACAGTATCATGGGGAAGCTGTAATTCGTACGTACCACAGACAAGAAATAAGTCTGAGTCACAAAGACTATCGCATCTTTGCACATCTTGAACTACAGTACTGTCTAGGTTCTGGCTTGTTCAGTAGGAAGCAGTAAAATTACAACAGTATGTAAGCTAAGAACTGAAAACTGTATCATTCACTGGTCAAGGTTTAGTGAACAATGGGTATATTGTGTCTCAAAAGCTGATGGATAGAATACGATGCATGAATGCTGAGGAAAACAGAAACTGTTGAAGTTTTATCTCATTTTATGTTTTTCTCTTCCTCATCGCCTGTATGGTGTATTTCTTCTTTTCTGTGTATAGTAGGCATGAAACATTACAACACTATTTATCACAGCTGTTTTATGTATGCATCAGCTGTACTCCTTTACTGGTAAAGACTAAAGGATTCACAAGACATTAATAAACAATATGAACAACATGGTTCATCAGATTAGAGCTTTTCATCTATTTCCCTTGTTCTTCTCTATGTATGTCTTTTTCTACCCTTTGCTGCTCTGTTGTTTGGTTTCCGTCTTCTTCCCACTCCCTTATATGGAGTGACTGAAGTCTGAGTTTCTTTTTCTCATCCATGTTTTGCCTTCCATTCTCAAAAAAAGTGTTTTAGTATAACTTGATAGCATCTTGTATTTGTCTGTTACTAAGGGAATGTATACAAAAAGGTACACAAGAAGAGAAAGTCAGCATTCAGTGTGCCCATGTATGTGCCTACTTCTCAAATGCTTTCTTCATTAATTTCTTTGCTTATTTTTCCACCAGTGACAAAATACAGTGCCAAGAGCCAAGACTATCCAACACTTCCTGGTACAGGGTCCATTTTCAGCTTGTTATAACTTAATCATCAGCCATTCAAGATGAAAACTTTACTGCTTCACATCCTACCCTTCGTAATAGCATAATTATTCTATTCTTCTTTCCAAATTTGTTTACTGTTAATGTTTTTGTTTTTTTTTTTTTTTTTTTTTTTTTTTTTTTTTTTTTTTTTGTGTGGATGTGGAACATTAGAGGAAAGAAATTGATTTGATGTATTGTTAATGCCAGATAATTAAGGTACTTCCTAGAACATGAATAGTGTAAATATTTTTCCTTCCTTTGCCAGAACTAAAAATTCATGTTCCTGTTTCTCTGAAAATTTTCCTGACAGCTGGAGTCTCATTTTGGAGGCATTTTCAATAGAAGTCAGTGGTTTGTTTGTCAGCAAACAACCTAAGTGGATGTACTGATCTCTTCTTGGATAGTCATATGTTTATGGCCTTCAGCTGTACTTGAAGTATGGGACAGCCTTATCTAATACTTTTTATTTTTATACTGAATCTCTCATACAAATCCTGTAACTTGTAAGGAAACATTCTGTCTCACCATATAGGTACTTAAAATATTTTGTGTGGAACAGAACAGCTTTGACAAGAAATGTTCCTTTTCTGATATATCTCTTTTTGTGTGGAATCCCTGCTGTGAAAGAGTAACCTCTACTAAGGGATAATTACCCATTCCATTTAATGTGGAATAATTGTGAGTGTAGTCAGAATATATAAACTGGGCCATTTCTATATTCCCATGCAACTTTATTATGCACTTGTGGATAAAATTTGGGAAGAAAATATACCCTTATACCCTATATACCCTTCTTTCCTGGTTTTATAAATAAGCCCTGAAAATGCCTGTTTGGGTTTGGTTTTTTTAATGAAGCATATTTGTCAGGTTCAGCTCAGCTTCATAGATGCCATCAGAGGATGTAAAATTGCTTTTTTGTGAAATCAATTATTCCCACCAAAAGTGCATCCAACTGTTATTCTAATATTTCTAATCTGTTCAATGAATACTTGATTTTTTGTAGAAAATAAGTCTGGGTTTTCTCTTTTTGTGTTTAGTAAGGAACAGATGAATTTAATCATAATCTTATAATTGTTAGGATACAATTATTACAATTATTAGAGATGCCTCTGATCGAATTAAAATGCAAGTAAGACCATATGCCAAAGCCAACAGTACAGATTTTATTTAACTGTAAATGTGAGATAGAGATATAGAAAGAAATAGCAAGGAGAGGGTGGGAGGGAAAAAAGAGAGTGAAAGCTTAAGTAGAAGGAATCACTCCCCCTGTGGTGGTGTCCCATTGGTCCTTTTCACCCTGGACTTGTTGGTGTTGGGGGTTCCATGAAACACAGAGTTCTGTGGATTAATATAGTTCAGGTATAGGTACCCCTGAGGTGAGAGGAAGGTTTTACACAGCCTTTTGCAACAATGAATCTGTTACAACCTGGATCCAGTGCAATCCTCAGGTGGAAGGCCCCAGAAATGAGTCTGGCGGGTGTTTCAGGGATATTTGATGGTTTATGACACCTTCTAGACATGACAGCTGCCTCTCACATCAGGGTAGTTGAATGTCCCGTGAGAATGTGACCTTCTGGGGGGGGCGGGAGGGAGAGCTTTACATATGGGCCAGTTTGTGTAAAGGAAGACAATTGGCATGATAAAAAGCACTATCTTGTCTCTGCTGGGTCTGCTTCTTATCTGGCCCAAAACTCAGCTTGTAGCCTCTGGTGGTGGATGTTCACCCCTTCTGTTTTATGCAGAGCTGAGACTTCATCACCACCTCCCCAAAAACTCTCCTCCTCCTCCCCCTTGGTTGTCAGAGTAGAGCATGCAACCCTGGCCTCAGGAAATGACTCTGTGGGCTGTGGCCTCCCCCAGCCTTGTTTGCTTCTCCTTAGAGCTGAGATAATTGGACAATAGTACCACCTTTATCTTATCTCAAGTTCTTGTCAGGTGCCTTAACTCACAGTCCAGTTTCCTGAAATCCAGGAGGCATAACTGGAGGGTTGGGCTTTGGTGGTTGTAGATGAGCAGTTGCTTCTTTGCAGTTTGCTACAAACAAAGCGCAAAGTCCTTTGGTGATCTTAACAGTGATTAAGACAATTATAATTTTTAAGTCTCTTGCAATAATAATATAAACTCCTGAAAAATTGTATTCTCAAAAACGTCACAATTTGGTAGCTCAATTTGAAACCTGTCAACACCATGTGTTTAGTGGCCATTCACCCTAAGCTCAGTAACCTGAAAAGATTACATGACTCTGAATAATGTATTGGGGATAAAAATTTCAGAAGTAGAGTCAGCTAACTTAATCTTTTGAAAAATCTGATTTTTCTGTATCTCAGTATTCATGCCTAAAATATGGATAATAACTATTCCTTAAATCCATGTGGCATTTGAAACAAAATGAATTTAAAAAATCAAGCATCCAAGAGCTTCATATACAGCAAGGGAGATATGTCATAAACACCTGAAATAGATACATTGCTCTGGAGTCATTAAATAGAGACTTAGTTTCAACATTTTATTATTTTCTGATTTTAGTTTAGTCAAATAACTTACATTTACTAATTTCTTATGGATTGCCTTGTCTTTCCCAGTGAGAGGATGCCTTGTTTAAACCAGATAATTCGCTTAAGATTTTGATCCACTGACACTATTAAGAGAAGTTTTTCTGTCGTCAGTGTGCTTTGCATCAGATGGTGAGCTACATCAAATAACAACAAATTACAGACTGGTTTTATCAAGTGCTGCTATGCTTTTAAATATCTGCTCAGCCCTGCAAATAAAGATTCTACTCCTTTTGGCAGAAGAATACTGATTTTTCCTTTAAATTCAATTTGCAATTCAAATCATGTCTTCAAAACAGGATTATCAAACATCAGGTTCATACAGCATTCCTAAAACATCTTAATGCAAGTTGGCAGTCGCGTATCACGCATTATTAAACAGTTTTCAGAAATCACAATGTTGTCACTGTAATTAGAAACCTCTTTATATTGTACTACATAAGTGGCTTATTAATCTGAAAAGAAAGTTATTAATAGAAGGGTCTTAATTGCTATAATTACATTAAAAGTAGTCTTGTAAAGCCTGAGAAAGCTCTAGTTGCTTTACAGACTTTCGTGTCTTTGGATGATCATTATAAAATGCCAGTGATTTTAAATTAGCTTTCAGACATAATTAGGATTTAAATTGTAAACCCCACGTAAGTATAATATAGCCTGAAAATGCCTTCTGCTTTGAAATTCTAATATAACTAAGGATAAAAATCTACCAAGTCTGCCATCACGATTTTGGTATAATTTTTTTTTTTTTTTTTTGGTGGAGAATTAATTAATGATTTTCTTTTCTTTTTTCAAGGGCGGGTGAACCTGGTGAGAAGCAGATCGTCCAACTACAGTGTGATCTTAGAATTACACGGATTGTAATCTTGGCATACTTCAGCAGTCAGTGAAGAGAAAGTGATACTATTCCAAAATACTTATTTTTTGTAAGTATTTTTAAGGTTCTCACCTATAAAGGAAATATGAATTGAATCTGGAAAGCCAGATCAGATTTCCAGAGCTGCTGCTGCATGCATTGGAGCAAATCCTGGGTACTGGTGAGAAAAGAGCTACAATGTGAGTGGTGTAACAGCAGTGCTGGTGGTTACAATACCTACCTTTACCACAAGTCACTCTCGGTAGAAATCTGTCCAATCATCATTATTGTTCAGGTGTAAATGCAGACTGTAGGGTAGTCTACAATTTCCTGTATTCCCTGTATACAGTTGTCTGTCATTATTAAGCAAGATCTTTTTATCATTCAATTTTACATGTGTAGGAGTTAAATGTTTGAGTCACAGCCCCGCTGAGCTCCCTTTATAACTTGTGGAAAGAAGGAAATACTACTAGTGTGTGATTCATCTGGCTTACTCACACACCAGTCTTAGGCTGATGTGATTCATACTTTAGACAGCAATTTCTTTTCATCTTTGATACATAGTTAATCAGATCACCCTTCACTTGGTGAGTATTTGCAGCCTTAAGACTAGAATAGTTTAAGTCATTTTCGCAGAATCACAGAATGGCTGCACTTGGAAAGGTCTCTGGACGTTTGTTAGAGCCAAGCAAATGTGGCAGGAGGACTGTATGAATGCACATCCCCACTGGAGTAACCATTAAATAAGGTTCCAAGAAATGTTGCTTAGTTTGTCTATCTCAGCTTGTATTAGGCATACAATTTTCTCCAAGAGTTTTTCATCAAAAGTGTTTCTAGACACTCAGAAGAAAGTAGCTGTGAAAGCTCCTCTGGATTGTAGAAACCCAGCAAATAGTTCAACCAAATTACTCATAGGACTCAAAGACAATCTGGGTGCTGAGTCAGTAGTACTTTGATTTACCTAGCTGTGGCATAATGCAAAGGAGTTTTGCCAACAGGTTTCATTTTATTTGGATGGCTTTGGTTTCTTTGCTTCTTTTTTCTCCAGTCCATCCTCTTCAACCCCTTCTCCAGAAATTTTTATCAATACTTGAATCAGTTACTGAATATTACAGTCCTTTGTCCTTTTATTCTACTAAGAAGTTGTATTTGGCTTTGACAAAGTAATGGAGTAAAATTAGGATTTAATTGCTTTTATGTGAAGCAGAAAACCAAATAAACAGCATCATGGGCATCGGTTAGTCACTTGTAATCAGTTGTTGGTCTCCAAACCTTCCCAGGTCATCAGTCTAAATTTTGTAAGGTCATGACTAATGGTACCTCTCACCCCTAACCACCTTCTTTTGAAAGCTTCAGGCTTGTTTCCAGTGAAACACTGCTCCTTTGCACTTTTCACATTACTTAGCTCTGATCAAACTTGGTGTTAGCAGATGTTACCTTCTGGTTTCAGGGGTTCGCCACCTCTCTTCTGCAGTGAACTTTCTTGCCCTCCTAAGCTAGCAGGAAACTTAGGCAAGGGTATTACTCTGCTACATTACCTGTTACAGTTTGTTCACTCTGCCAGGTTTAGCATCAAGGGATGAGAGTAAGCAAGAGACCAGAGGGACCTGAGGGAACTGTGACACCTTTGCCAGACAGAGTCTGAAGCTGTCAAAACAGCTGCCTCAGGTTGTAATTTGAGATACATCTAAATCACCACTGACTTCCACAAAGCAGTTCCCTTCCTTCCTAACTGCACCCATGTGCCCATTTCTGTCCCACATGCCCATTTCTGTCCCACACGCCCATTTCTGTCACACAGAATGGGTGGATCGCAGCAATCTTGTCTGTTACGTGGCTCTGAAAACACAGTAATTGGCACAACTCAACAGGTATCTAGAAGCAAAATGGAATGTAAGACTGGGGCTGATAAGTTCTTATAAGGGTAAGAAATCCAGCTCTGGCAGTGCTGTTCTCTGTTATAGAAGTGTACTATCCATTTCATTTGAAATTGCATACAAATAAAGGCTCAGAGATGCACCTCGCTTAAGAAGCTCAATTTTCCTAAGGCTTTAGATTATGTAAATAAATTTGAGATTGTTACACCTCACATGGGGAAAAGGGAGAGGTATGAGGGAGCCACTGATACAAGAAGTGGTGCTGTGAATGGACCATGTTTTCCATTCCCAAAAAGGCAATCCAAAAATCTGTTTCTAGCTTTGAAGCAGCTAGTTACTGTATGACATCACAGAATTTATTTCTGTCCTTGATTCATATAAGTGCTGAATAAAGATGTCTTTCCCATGCCATGATTTTATTACATGTATAAATATTTCTGTATTCAATTTATAAAGCAATTCAGGATTAGACCACTGTATTTTTTAGGTTTTATTGAACTATTCCCAAAATATGTATGTGTTTAAGCACGAATATCTTCCAGTTGCCTGAAGAATTATTCTTGGTTATATAGAGAAGACATTTTATTGCTTATTTTTCTTTGCCATAAGAGAGAAGGCTAGTTTAGCTTTTGAACAAAATCCAAAAAAAAGTATAGCGCTAACTAAAGGTCAGAGTTCTTCCATGTGGAAGCTCTTTTAATAAATCTTCTAGACTAAACAAGCTCAATTTCCTGACAAGTTTCTGGTATTGTATTTAATGAGCTGATGTGGGACTTGTTTAATTTCTTGCACTATTTTAACTTAAAGTAATGTGTAGTCAATATTGGTGCATTAATTATGACAATAAGGTGCAATCTTACTGAATCAGGAAATCGTAAAATGTGAGATGGCTCACAGTAATACATGAAATGCATATTAACAAGGATGTTATTTTTGAAGGTCAAAGGAATGTCCTGACACTGGGTATTTCTGTATCAACGTAGTGTGCACTGCCCTGTTCTGTCTCAGCTGACAAAATGCAACATTCAGTGATTGTTTATGGAAGCAGAAACAGGGAAAACAGTGCCTACTGAACTGTACCGGAACTAAGTTAGGAGAAGTCTAGGAATAGGAAACACCTGTGAGAAAATCAGGAAATAGCAAATTCAACCCTACTTGCTCTCTCACAGGCAAGGAAAAGGTGACAGTTAAAGTTATGATGTTAAAGTTGCATCTGTAACTCCTGCAGACTATGAGACAATGTGGTCTAGTTCAGGTCTACTTCCACAGGCAGCTTTTTCTTACTGTTAATGGATGTCCACGATTTGTTCCTTCATTAATTTGTTGAGGAAGCCAAGCAATTCTCTGACAATGCAGAAATGCAAGTCTTCTGTCTTGTTTTGTTTTACAAGCTGAACAGCTTTTAACAAAGCTTGGTTTGCAAACCTCTGGGTTCAGTTTGCCATGTAGCAGGCATAAAAATCGTCTTTATTTGGAAACTGAAGAAACAAGCTCTCACTGTTAAATGTAGACTCCAATAATGTGGTTAGGCAAGTGTATACTATGATCAAAATTAAATTGTTTTCTGTACACACTTAACTTTTGTATGTGTGTGTGTTAGTATGGCCTATAAACAATAGGTGCTGTGGGCTACTATTAGTACAGGATCAGAAAGTCTGATAAAATTATGGAGCTATTGGTGCAATATAGATTCAGTGAATCAAACACTTGCAGAAGTACCAGGCAAACTGTATGTGCACTGAGTTTAGAAATGTATATGCAGAGGGGGAAGTACCTTATTGGGGGAACTTTATTTCTCCCTACAGTTACCTGAAACGACATTGTGGACAAGTTGGGGCTGGTCTGTGCTCCCAAGTAAAAAGGGCCAGAACAAGGGGAAACGGCCTTAGGTTGCACCAGGGAAGGTTTAGATTGGATATCAGGAAAAATTGCTTTACCAAAGCCACTGGAACAGGCTTCCCAGTGAAGTAGTGGAATCACTGTCTCTGGAAATGTTCAAAACACATGTAGATGTGTTGCTTAGAGACATGGTTTAGTGGTGGACTTGAGTGCTGGGTTAGTGCTTAGACTCAGTGATCTTAAAGGTCTTTTCCAACCTAAATGTTTCTCTGATTGTCTAAGTACCTGGGTCATGTGTGAGGTCAGAAGTCTGGCCATTACTCCCTGATTTGCAATCCTTTGCAAATGTACGGTACCACTCACTCTGCCCGGACATGTTTTCAGTGCAAAAAGATTAAATATAGCTGGGAAACCCCAAACATATGGCATCTTGTTTCCAGCATCATCCAGATTTGAAAAACAGGACAGGGCTGGTAGATGACATTCTTACAGACTTGTCAGCACCACAGATACTGTGTTTCAGCCATAGAGTTGTAGAAGCAATGACAATATTTCATATACAATTTAGCTTGTTCATTTCTGACAGTGAACCTCTCTAGCACACAGATGGAGAGATTTCTTAGCTGTAAACATATCTGTGAAAAGTAACATATTTTCCAAGCTGCTTGCAAATATATGCTTTCTGGAAATGTTGAGTATTAAAAAGGCATAGGGCTCAGTAATGTGAAAACTTAGAGAAGGGGATTTTGTTGCAATGAGCTGTTGCATAAGCCATGTTGTTAGTTCTGCTCATTCAATAGCCGGAGCACTGAGGTCAGCTGATGTATCATGAAAAGAAGTTACCAGTCAGTTCGCAGTGGGGCACATTCTGTCCCTTCATTGTGGGAGGTTTTATTCTTCCCCCCCCACATTCTCCCCCCACACCTCCCGAGGTTCTAAATGGCATTTGGTTTTATTTAATTCAAGCACGTGATGTTCATAGTGAGAAATAATGCTTTTTTAATCGGAGGAATACATATGTTACTGGTGTACTAATTTTTTTATGTTAATTGGACGATGAAGAGGTGGTGTTGAAACATCAATAGCATCAACTTCGTGAAAAAGAGCAGTTACAGCTCTCAGTTTAAAAGGAATTTGCTGCCACCTTATGGGCTTGTGAAGTATTTCTTTTCCTAAAAGTAGTGCAGCCCGATTATGAATATTTATTAAATATTTTACCTTAATCTATAGATGATCTTGAGAGAGCCTGTCCTGTATTGAGTCTATTTTTTTTTAATTTTAAAGTCTAAATGCTTTTTAATTAAAAACTGCCTCATTTGGTGCTTTAAAGCTTAATCTTCTCAGTAGGTATTAACACCACAAATACATACTTTTAAATTTTATTAATTTCAAATTATGTATATTTTTTGTATTTTATGGAAACTATTAATTATTTTGTGGATAAATAATAAATAAACTATTTATTATTTTTAAGTACAAGGGAAGAAAGATCAACTATGAGCAGAATTGAATTCTTGTATTTCTGTAAGCATGCTTCCCATTAAAGACAACAAACCCAAAACATGGTATTGTTTATGACAGCTGTTGAGGGAATCTTGATTTGAATATGGAAAACATTTCCTGTTATACAGAAGTTTCTGATCTTTAAATGTTTTGTGTTGTCTTAGAATAAACTAGAAGGTACACATTTCTTGGAGAAAGAGATGCCAGAATAGTAAATATGCCCCTAGTTAGTGCACTGAACTCATAAGGAAAGAACTCCTGCTTCAATAGATTTTCTTATTTGTTTAAGGAAGCTGAAACAGGTTCTGAAAAATAGACTAAGTCAGTGGTGCATGAGTGCTTCTTGATTGTGCCTCTCACCTGAGATGCAAGAAAGTTGGGAAGGAAGGCTTGTCTGCTGTTGCAATTTACTCTTTTGCTCTGCACAGAAATTCCATGGAAGATGAAACTAAGAACTTGCTGTATTTAAATATTGGGGTTCTTTCTCAGAGAAAAAAAAAAGAAAAAAGAAAAAAGTGAGAATTCTTTAGTGAGCCAGTGTTTTCTGTTGGGCTGTTTTTCTTGCAAAGTCCTCACTCAGATTTACTTACAAACAGTTTTTTGGTTTTTTTGGTTGATATTGCCAGGCTTTTCTGCAAATCTGAAAGAAAATGGTGTAGAGATAGGGTTGCAAAATGTTGAATTGCAGGTAACTTTTTCCACTTCAAAAGATTTCCCTATCATTTGCACTTAAGCCTTATTACTGTACCTTTTCTGGCTTAAAATGGACCAGTAGAGCACATTTCAGAAACATTTTGTAGGTGACAATTTTGATAAAAGAATTCTGAGAGGGATATAAACAAGACAATGCAAACGTCCGCTTTTCTTACGATCCTATTTCTAGCGTGTCCGTGTTCCCTCTAGTGGCAGACTGCAGGGTAGGGCTGGCTGTGCTTAGACCTGCAACAGCGATTGCTCCCAAATATCCCTCGGTACCTCACACCTCACTCCCTGGGTGAGCTCCCCACTGAAACCAGAGCCCTAAGCCTCTCCACGCAGTACTTCCACTGTCTTCTTTATTGCAGCAGGTTGTGCCTGTGGGGGATGGTGGTGTTAGGGAGCAGTGGGGTTTGCTGTCTCCAGGGCAAAACTGCCAAAATCTCCCCAAATATGGCCCATATTAACTACACCCAGAGAGGGGAAAGGATCATGGACCTCAAGGTAATTATAGAAATATATTCTTCTATTTAATGCTCTTCCATGCCTTTACCTGGAAACATGGAGTGGGTGTTTTGTTCGCAGCTATACTTCAGCTGTAGGAATTGCAGGGAGTTTAGAAGTATATATGTCACATGATAACACCAAATAACATTGCACGCCAAAATAGAATGACATGGATGTCACTGTATAAACTTCACTCCAACAATCTTTAAAGAAATAATTATTTTTCTATTCTAGCATGATGGGCAGTTATCTACCATCAAGAAAAAATGAATTTGTGATTAATTTGTCATTTGCCATGAAACATTTCCTTGTTAACACATGACCAAAGATAGGATTGCCTGAGTATGAAATGATTCTTCCCTTATATCTTGTTCCTTCTTCTCCTACACTTGGATAATTTGGCAATCGGTGGAGAGTACATAGAAATCTTTATTAAGAAGAGGTGCATATAGGGCATGTATCAGTCAAGGGAACCTATACAGGACATCAGGCTTAGAATGTCATTGCTGAAATTCTTTTTCATGTTTGAAGGAAAAAGTGGGACAACTGGTTTACCCAAGGCGGGCATATAATCAGCATGGACTGGTAGGTACTACTGGAAATGTCCAGCTTTGCAGGTTATATTTCTGCCTCTCTTTATTCCCTAGCCAGAGAATCTCTAGGAAGTGCCAGGGAAGTGCTCTCCATCTTGCATTCCCCTCTGCCTGTCTCTGTCCTGAGAACAGAGCCTGTGGCAGTACCCAGCCGGCAGTGTCTGTATTGAGTTTCTGTGTTCTTACAGATAATTTTGGAGGGACAGAGATCATGGATACTTTGGTCATCTCTTTGAATTGGTAATAATATTTTTTTTTATTCTATTTATTTCCATTTTCCTATTTATTGTCATTATCATGCATTTGATTTTGTTTTTAAAAAAATAAACAAATCTCTCTCCATGCATTGCTAATGAAAGCAGTGTCAAAAAATGTTGCATCACCTGTGTTCTCTACATTGAGGACTGTTAGTTGAGGCTACGTGTCTGGTATTTTCTTTCTTCTTAAATTTTAGAAATGGTATTTCCTAGCATAAAGTCTCTTCCAGAGAGATAGGCACACACAGTCCTATCGAGGAGTGGATTGGAAGCTCAGACACTTCATCCTACTGAACATTCCATTTCTCTGTAAAGGTCTGCAGCATATTTTCTTAACCCTGGGTGCTTTATTGTACACATATAGATCCAGAATACAGCATTTTACAAGTATCTAGTGATTTTGTTTTAATTCTGGTATAAACATGTAAACTTGGAAGTAAATTTTTACAGAATCAAATGACACAATGACTCAGCAGTTAAACCCCAGCATCTGCTGCAGCAGCACCTTCTGGGAGTTTCTAACAAGAACTAGGTTGTTATCAGTTTATAAATCAGTCATATTGAATAAAGAGGAAGTAACCAGTAAATAGAGTGGGGAAGAATAAAGAAACTTCCTATAACAAAATAGGTAGTAACTAAAATGTCCATAATATTTCCTTTTTCCTACTTCAGTATGACTGTCGAGACAAATCTAAAATTCTGGAGAAAGAGACAAAGTGGTCAGAAGCTTTGACTCTTAAAGAATGCTCTAGAATGTCCTGTCACAGCAGCCTCTATGTAATATTACAAGCTAGAAGTTCTGGTTTATCTCTAAAGGCTTACAATATATTACAATGCTGTATGAAGGATTGGACACAAAGAACAGATAGGCTACAAAGAAAATTATTAGGCACTATTAACCGTGTCCTCAGTTGCTGCCATTTGCTGATAATCCTTTTCAGTTTTCTTTGAGAACTGTTACAGTACGAGGATTTACTTTGCAGTAAGACTAAATTTGAGGTTGGGGGAATGCTGCTTCTTACAGTTCCTTCACATGAGTGTGCAAGCCAAGTGGCATCTTGAGGCACAGTATTTGTATGTGTGGGTGGGGAGTTGGTTATGTAGTCAGGGAATTTTCAGGTGAAGCGATATAATAAACCGTGGGAGTACAGAGAAGGGTAGCATGGGTGGAAATCAACTAAAATGACATCCTGGGGGTCTACAACTTACATTTGATCAGATTTTGTTATGTCGAATGATCAGATGGCAATGTGGCCTCCAGTGCACTCTCAGCCAGGGTTGGAGGAACCCTGGTGGTTCCTGTACACTTGTGGGGGTCCCAGTCTGGCACCCTTGTGGCCTGTGGAAAGGCTGTGGCTTTGGCCTAACAGCACCACAGCACTAAATTTTGTCAACTGTCAATGTATATATTGTTCACTTGCATTTCAACATCAAAACTCAGAAACAGCAAGCAGACTGGTTGTAACAAAGGATTTAGAAACCAAATGTGAGGAGCTGCTAATCTTTGTGCTTATGGTCTCTCGACCTTTGGATTTCGATGTTGTTGGTAGGTGTCAAAACCAACAAAATGGTTGGAATGTCAAAACCTATTGATCCTTATTTAGGGGAAGAATAGAAGTACTTGAGCATGTAATTTCCTGGTCAGATACATTATTTCTTACAGGCATGCTCTATAAAGCTCAGAAGTTGTAGAAACAAAGGTTCTGAAGAGCACTAAAGTACTGGCAGTTGGTGGGCTTCTATATCTACATATCCTGAAATTTTCTAATGTGGCAACATATTTCAGAGATATGAATTAGCCCTGGTCATACTACACCTGATATTTCTAAGAAACCCATGTACTTCAGAAATATCCAGAGCTGACTACATTTTGAATATGTTGAAGTATATATTAAAATTCTAAAAAAAGAAAAAAAAAAAGTGAAAATTTTGTCTGGAAAAAAGTTTCGTATGGAAAAGAAAACATGCCCAAGGAAAAAGCATATGCATGACAGCTTTGGAAAAGACTGCCTCAAACTCAGAAAAATGGTTTGTAAATCTCCATGAAGTGATTAGTCTTTTTCTAGTCGGAGATACCTTTTCTGTGTACAGTAAATGTCAGATTAATGAATAAATGAGATTTGACATAAAGAGTTTATTTCCTGAAAGCTCCTGAATTGGTTAGAAAAACATCTAAAACTCATATAGACAAAAAATACATTTCAGCACCAAATGCAATAGAAGAAAAATTGGATTCTGAGCCACTTGCAGAGCAGGAAATATGTTGTATGTCCTGAGTTTCAATATAAAATGGCAAATATTATTTTCTGAATCTAAACATCACAATGCCTGTTAAGTATACTCACAATTTTACGGAAAAATCTATAAAATATTATAGTCTGCAAAATGTGACACAAATTGTGTATTGATTTGCTACAACACTTAAAGTGATTAAAGAGAGAAATAATACCATAATTTAAAATTACATTAAAATATTTACGTATTTTAATTTTTCTAAATACAATAGACGTTGTAAGGAAATAGTCATCGTCTGTATTCCTTTTAGTTTAGATTTTGGTATAGAATAGTATTGCTATTTGTTAGACTAACACATGTATCTGTTTTTTTATCACATGCGGTGTTGGACACTTGCTAAAAGATACTGTGCTATTTTTCATAGCCTCTTTAGTAGAATTGTGTTAGAGGAGTAGCATTTTATAAATAGTTCTTATCTCTAATTTTAAAGTAATATCCTGACATTTCTCTGAGAGGCTGACAGTAGTCAAAATAGTTACACTTATATATATTAGTCATCACTTAACATCTCTGTTAAATAAATGGGGAACAAGTTCTCTGTAAAAAAGAGGAAGCAACTTTGGTTTATATGGTATGACCTTGTCTAAGGGGAGACAAAAGCACTCATTTAGGACTGAAGAAGAACATGTTCTGTGTCTGAAAAGCCAATACAGAAAATGCATACAGCAAATAATGTGCCTGCAACATTACTGAAGGTAATATTTTTCAGAATATTTCTTGAAGAAATAAAAACATGAAAGCAGATACTAATGATAGAAATATATTGCTTATTGATAAAAATCAGAAGACATAACTTCACTGCAGCAAGCTCTGGCAACTGAAATATTTTTTAGTTATCTATTTGTATTATAGTGATGTCCAGAGATGTTCTGAATAGGCTGGAGGTCATTGTATTGGACAAACAGGAAAAGATATTTCATTGCCATAAAATGATTCATAGCATAATTTAAGGGGCTAATGAAGTGAGAAAACTAATGTGTTAAAGGAGAGAGTAACATTTACACCAATGTGTTTATCTGTTTCACCAAGATGCTATGAAGTTCAGTATTATGCATAAAATTGTGCATGTGATATACTGAGTACATTGATGTAATTATATGTCTATTGTAACGCTTCAAAAGGTTGATGTTTAGCTGCAGGTCTGGTGTTCTTGGCTGAATCACATCCTTAGATGTGTGCTGCTAGAGATCCCTGTAGCAGCAGTGTGTGCAGGTGCACTCTCAGTGCTTGGTGCTGGCTGCTGCTCGGGCCTGAGTCAGCTTCTTGTCCTTGCTCCAGCTGTGCATCCCCATCTGTGCCGAGGGTGGGAAAAGGGAAGAGCAGTGAGGGAGGGAGCTGTGGCTGTTCCTGTGCTGCTGTCTGGTGCATTCCACAGCTGGGTCAAGGCTGATGGCTCCGTCCTCTTCAAACTTTTTACAAGGACATGTAGTAATAGAATAGGGAGAGTGGCTTTAAACTGACACAGAGTTGATTTAGATTAGATGTTAGGAAAAAAATATTTACTATGATGGTGGTGAGATGCTGTCACAAATTGCTCTGAGAAGTTGTGCATGTCCCATCCCTGGAATGTTCAAGCCAGGTTGGATGGAGCTTTGAGCAACCTGGTCTAGTGCAGAGAGGTTGGAAGTAAATGACCTGTAAGATGCCTTACAATCCATTTTATGCTTCTGTAAGCTCTGGTGCTGTCTTTGGGGTTACACTTCTCCAACTGAGCTTTTCTGGAGGGAAGGTTTCCAGCCGCATAAAACTTACTTTGTGCAGGTGAAAGCATAGTTAACCAGCCTTGATCCCTCTTCTCTTGGCTTTTTGTTATGCTTTTGATTAAAGAGCAGCAAATCTGCTATGGGATTTTGAAAGATGCAGAGTCTGATGTGACAATGATTTTACACTCAATTGGACTCTGGCACACTGACTTCCTCTCACCTCTTGGCTGCAAGAAGTAGGTATAAATGGCACAGGGCATAAAGTTGCAGCATTGTTGCTGATCTTGGTCAGAAGTTTTAGAGTGGCATAATGACAGAGCCCGATTGTTATTTACTAATTGTAATAGCTGGCCTGGATACAAGGTAGTAGGAAAGTAATCTCTGCTCCAATAGACTATCAGAAGTTTCTCAAGCAGAGAGAAAGGAAGCTAGATAAAAGAGAAAAAAAAATCAAATGAAAGTATGTTCTATAAAACCTCTGATGCTGAGGAGGTAATGATTCTTCTGATTCTTCTTTGGTCAATTTAAACTTAAAGTCCATTATTTAAAAAAAACCCATCCCCCCAAGCCCAAACCCAAACTTGATGTTTTATTGGCATTCAGGTTCTGTAGATTTGACAGAGGTGGGAAGCCTATTAATGTACTACTGCCCCCAGAATGTCCTTAGAAATGTATGTTATATAAAAATAGGCCTGTTAGGCAATTTATTGCAAAATGCTAGAATTACTTTCAAAAATCTGAGATGTTTTTTCTTTCCTAATAGCAGTCACTTCCCTCATATTTTCCAAGGTACTTAGGACATATTTTTCAATTAATAGCCATAATTAATAGACAAAAATCTTGGCTTCTCAATGCATCTGAAAAGCATTATCTTTCCATGGCATACCTAAGATTTAAAGGAACCATTTATTGTTTTATTCTGCTAAAAATTTATCAGTGATTGTTTCAGTTCATTTATCCTTGAAAGGAGATTTCTTCCAAAGTAAACCCTTAAAAATGAAGGATATATTTATATCTACATATATTTTAAAACAACAGTAAAGGAATATTAATAATAATTCAATTTTAGGATATGTTTATTAATATTGCATGAGTGCTATTACTGACATAAGTGGAGTTACTCAAGAATTAAAGCACTGTTAAACATGAGCAAAGACATCAAAATCATGCCCTGAATGTGTGGAAAATATGTTCTGTAATTGCTCCATTTCTGGTAATGGCTCTGTGTATATGGAACAATGGGTGTTATTTTGTAATAGTTTTTAGCAGCACAGGATGACAATACTGAAATCTCCCACATCTATATTTGGACCATACTTCCTTCTTTCAAATGTCACCACATATTTTTAGATGTAAAGAAAGAGTGATCTAAATTCTTTCAACATACTGAAAAACATGTGATGTTTAAACATACCCTTTTTAAATTGATCCTAAATGTAGTTATGCTTCTCCACCGTTTCCTAGTGTGGAAATAAGTCCTGGAGTCTAGAGTGAGGACTTGGCCTCTAAAAAGGAAATGTCTGTCTTGCATCCAAGGGTTTGGTCTTCCCAGGGAGGAAATGCCCCTCCACGTGTGTGCCATGGCCACAGAGGTTTAGCCTGCACTGAAGTTTAGCTCTGTGCACTTGTTTTGTTTGTGTCCACATCCATTGTCTCAGTGCTGAGCTCAGTGTCTCCCAGCTTGTGATGTGGATCAAGTGCCTGGGACTGGGTAGGCAGAAACAGGCAATACATAGGTGTCCATGCACAGAATACATATACTCATTGATGTATGTGTGTATGGTGCAGCACATCCATGCTCTCCATGGCTTTGGAAGTAGCTTCGGGTGGGAAGTATCATGAATCCTATTTTTCTCTTTCCGTATGCTCAGTGACCAGGACCTTTGTCCTTATGGTGTGAGAAGGAAGAAGGGATATGTATGCATTTACCTGAAAAAAATCTGTGCTGTTAGTGGGAGATGAGATTATTGCAAGACTGGATGCTAAACAGCTAATTTAAAAATGGAGTTTGATGTAGTTTTAAGAAGCTCTTTTAATGTCATGTATTGAATTCCAAAATGGTGTTTTCTCCTTGCTATTATTGTGTGTACTAATTTTTTGTTTCTTAACCACATTTTTGTGAGTAGCTTTTTCGATTAAATTGTCTCTAAGTTGTGTCCAAATGACTCGCCATAGTTTTGGGATCTTTGTGATCCTTTTCGCTCTAACTTTTGTGATCTAACACAGAAAGTTTCTCCATTTACCTTACTTGTCTGAGGATATGTAAAAAAATAAGGAGCTGTGCTCTTTGTAGGATGAAGGCTGTTGGGTGGTAAGGTAATATAAGGAAAAGGTAGGAAAGTGAAAGACATAAAGAGTTTGGAAGCTAGAAGAAAAATTAGAAAAAAAAGTTATTTTATGCAAAGGTACTGCCTGACTTACACAATAAAATAGCACCATGATAAACTGTGAATGTGTACACAGGACAGGTTTATCTTATGTGATAGATTTTAACATTACCATTTTGCTTTAGCTTAATTTTACACTCAGATTTCATAAATAAAGATAAATAAATATAAATAAATAAAACAAAGAAAGTATAATTTCCTTGAGTAAAGCATTTAGCCTGGTAATCCCATGACACTTTCTGATGAAATACAAATTTTTCTTTATTTTTTTTTAATTTCTAGATATTTTGTTCAACTACTGCCAAAATTCTCAGCAACTGTTTGTTAGGTCCCAAAGATGTTGCATGTGCCTCCTTCCAATGTTAAAATTGATGGTGGTTGTTCAAGACTCTGAGTGCTGTAGCTCAAATGGAGCAGCTATTTACTGATCAGATGCCACTCTCTAGTTAATAATAAAAAAATATCCATGACAGTTTTATCACTAGAGCTTAAGGGTGATGTCTATGTTTGCACTGATTTGTGGCTGGCTTTCAGTTTGCCGCTTTCACATCATTCTGCCGTTTTAGAAGTCACTATCATGTTCTTGCCTAAATACTGCCATTGGCTTTTTTGAAATTAATATTGCCATAATTAAATTCCTAAGTTTGGAATTGTCCCATTGTTTTCCTCTAGTTTGACCTTCTTTTCCTTTTTGCAACATTATTACTGCTGCCAAATGCTGATTTGTACTTAGTTAATTTCTTTCCTTCTTCAGAACTGTTCTACTGAAAATGAGAGAACTTAACTACTGCCTTTTCAGATATGACTCAGTTTTGTCCTTTCCTAAATACATCAGTTTTACTGCTATGAGTTTTTCTGTCTTCTCAGATTTCTCACCTGCTTATGACACAGAATCAGAAAGAGGTGAGAAAGGTGGCATTTTGTCACTTTTTCAGTGTCCTGGATATGGCCCATTCCTTGGAAACTCTTTTTGCAACTGCAGCTACCACAGCAGCACTCCTTTGGGATTTTAGTTTTCCATTCTGACTAAGTTTTAGGGTAAAGGGTGAAGACAGTAACTTGGTTTAAAAGTGTGTAAGGAATCCCCTATGGAGGAAAAATTGCATGTTGAAATGGTTGAGCCAACTTAATGTCCCTTGAAGCAGGTCTGAGGGTAGGATTCCATGTTGACAAAATTTCATTCTCAGAGTGTTATGGTTGACAAAAAGTGAAACTAGTGTGAAAGTGCAGATCTAAGACATTTGAGGTATAAAGTCTCTGGGGTAAAAAGTTGTGTATATTATTTTTTGCATGTGAGCACTTGAATATCATGTGAGTGAGAGTGACTCAGAGCTGTCTTTCCTCAACTGAATAAATACCATCTCATTTACCAGTAATATGTCCCAGCTCTTTCTGGTAAACTTAGCTTATTTATTCTATATTGTGACATGTATTAATGTAAAGTAAGACAGCAAGTATCATTCATAGATGAATAATATTGTTTGGAGGTCTGCATGCTGTTAGAAGAGTTGAGACTCAAAGAAAATAGTCACTGTGTTAAAAATGATGTGCAGCTTCTAGAAAACACTGTTTCTAATAGTGAGACATATTTGTCTAATAAAATTAAATAGCCAGGATAATTTTCATTTTATAAATATAATTATAAAGTTTATAAACATAACTGTAGTGTTATATAATTTGCAAAAATTTTATGTATATGCATATACTTTAATATATGATATGAATATGACATAAATATAAAAATAAAAGCAAGTGACTTCTGGTTTAGTAAATATAGCAAGCAGATAATAGTGAAAACTGAGCTTATGCTAAGGCCTGTACATGTTGCTACTGAGAAGCGTCTAATTTTCTGTGTATGTATTTCTTTTACTGGAGCTTTTAAAAATCTTATTATACAAACATTCATCAGGAATGATTTGGGTACAGTTTATCACACAGTAGATCTGGGGAATGGATGAGGTGATTTCCTGATGGTGATTCAAGTTGTTATTTTCCATGATTTTGTGAAGGAGACGATCTAATGTTTCTCATTTATGCTGGAGAGTTGGGAAATGAGTTAGCAGGAAGAGCTTGAGTAGAAAAAAGTAACTGTATGTGCAAGACAAATAGAAAAGGTCAGATGTATGTGTAAAAAAAGCAAGATTTAAAGGCTGTTTACACAAAATTTATGCAGATTTTTAAACTGTGAACTTTTCATATTCTTTTCATGTATTTACCTACTAATATGCCATCTTGTTTAGGATCTAACAGCAGAAAATCTGTCAGCAATTGTATGCATGTGCTCCTCATTGCATGCTTGGAAAAAAAATCTGGCAGATTAAAACCAGTTGCTAAAGAAAACCTTTGTGCCCGTGAATTCTCTAACTTCTGCTGCTTGCTGGGAGGGTTACTCCCTGGGATGCTCGGAGTATCCTACCAGCCTCAGTTCCACTCCTTTGCTATAAGCGTCACTGTTCCCATACATTGATCAATCATGGTTTAAGCTATAGAGTATCACTAAATTGGCTTCAATACATATGGATTCTAAGCATTCAGGTCAGGAGCTGCTTTATTTTTTGGTTTTGTTTCTCTTTCTCCAGCTTTTTGTGGTACAAGCGTGATGGCATTTATCAAAACTGGTGCTACCCTGTCAGTGAAATGGCAATACCAGCTTTCTTTAACTGGTACTTTTTGTAGCCCCTTCATGCTTCAAATTGCTTTAGGCGCCTGTGCTTACTCCCAGCAGATTTCCCAAGCACAGCTGGTTATAGCAGAAGCACTATCTTTCTTTCATAAGGACAAACAGGCCTATCTCTTTGCATCAATATTCACACTTTGCATAAGCCCCTTAGAAGAAGATTTCCATTTTTAATGGTTTTAATTAGCATTTATGAAAAACTGGTCTCACATGATATAAAGCAACAGATTAAATTTGTTAAGTGGATAATAATAAAATGTGGGTTGATTTGTTTCACCAGAGTTTAAAAGGCTTTTGCTCAATGGGGCCTCCATGTTAATTCATTAAGCATGCTTTAGACCTTATGGAGATTTTTTTTTTATTTAATTAACAGTGATCAAACTCCCAGGAGATTTTATGTCCTCCACAGCGGTGTGTGATAGAGACAGTAATTTAAAACTTATTTATAGGTCTTTGTGTTCATTTACTTGAAAAAAGGATTAAAAGACTCTGTGAAATCATTCTAATATGGCAGAAGCTACTGAAGTACTTTAACACAGGAGCCAAATGTGTTTACAGATGGTGGAAGGGCAGTGGCAAAGACTGGGCTTCAGAGGTCTGGTTTGTTTTCCTGGCAGCAACCATGGCATCGTGCTCCTGCTAAGCAAGCCAGTTGTCCATTTTCTCTGCAGATGTTTTAATCCATGGTGCAAAAGCAGGCCCTTGAGTTGGGTCCCAAGACCTCTATCCCTCCTTCTCACAGTGTTCATCAGTGGGCCTGGCTGAGCTCTGGCTTAGCTTAAAACATGGGATGAAAATCTGTGGAGTGGTTAGGGCAATCTCCTGGGAAGGAGTGGGTTGTACATTTCATCCTCCACAGCCTGAGGAGGTCCCAAATGGTTTCTGGAGCATTGTAAGAATGTCTTAATGTAAGAAATCACTTCTAGAGAGTTTTTTGTACTTCTCTCAATGTGATTACTGTCATTTTTCATTGAAACCAGTGATTTCTAATTCTAAGAATGCATCACGGATCAGTTCCCTCCTGTTTGTTTCTCGTAGTGTTTTGGCTGAACTGAGGTATCCGCTTCTATGTGTAAGTTGTTTCTCAGATGAATTAGAATCAGAGGGGGAAAAAGAAAAAATCACTTGCCTGCAAAAAATAATGAGAAGTGGAGAGAGAGAGATTAAGAGAGAGAGAAGTATTCATTGAGGAATGCAATAGCAAAGAACAGGATAAATACTCCCAAATAGATTCTGCAAATCATACAGGAACTATGGAAGGAGACCTCAAACAAGTGTGCAGTGTCTTCTTCAGTGCCTGAAATTCTCCTTTATCATGTGTACCATCAGTGTTCTTCACCGAATAAAAGAGGGTCTTGAGAGAAAATATAACAGCATATGATATTGCAATTAAATAATGCATCACATCTCATACAGAAAGAGCAGAAGAAGATCAACTGCATACCCTAATTGACATACAGCATTTAAATTGCTCTTCCAAGCCAGGGCCTAGACTGATTCTTAGTGGGAGCAGATGGAACAGAATGAAGCTATGCTTTACTCAAGAAGTTCCATAACATAATGCTTTAAAATCCTTTAAAGAGATGGGATTTGCTTTGGGATTCAGACAACCGTGTGCCCCCCTGTGAGCTAGCTGCCTAAATTCCCTTTAACTCAATGGATATCTGGTCAATTTGGTCAGAGCTGCTTGGAGAGTGATTCAACTGGCCACCTTTTCCAATGTGAACTGAATTACTCTTGTGTTGCTGCCTTGAAATTGCTGGCTGTAATGGAAGCTTAGATACATAATGCACTAAGGATTTCTACATATAGGTATTCAAACTGATGTCTCTTAATCTTGAACCTCAGCCAAGGAGTCCTCTCCATATAGATGATTTTTGAACAGTCGTTACCTAAAGTACTTCTGTAGCAGTGTGTTTTAATTTATATGGTCGGATGTAAAAGTAGATGAATGCTGGTTTTTACATTTTATTTTATGATTGTACTGATGGTTACTTTATACTCTTCAGTGTTCAGTAAAAATTTTTCAGGAGTGGGTAGAATTCTGTATGTGCAAAAGGTTCAGTGATGAGTGTTTTACTATTCCACTCCCCCAGCAATTCTCTGAGAGGTGCTGATGCTATGTGACAGTAATTGGGCCGATCTGTATTTCGGTACTGAGATGTGGGTTGCTGTCATTCACAAGTGAACAACAAATATAAAATGTGTGGAATTGTGTTGGAAGGCTGCTGCTCCCTCAGATAAAATGTCAGCACCATCTTTTCCAAGTTTGATTTTATACATCTCAGAAATTAATCTTAAGTTATTATTATTATTTCAGTTACTAAAATTATTATTATTATGTGCTGTTGCACTTTGCAGATTTTAGTAGTATTCTTGTGGGATTTTTTGTGTGGCGTTCCTTAAATGTGCAATTATGATCCTAAAGGGTCATGAGGATTTTCTCTGCCCAGTGCTGTGCCTTTCAAAAAGCATTTATTTTGTCTTTGAGGACTGCTTTTAGGAACTCCCAGAGGATTACTATACTTTCCTCTTCACTGATTGATTTTAATTCTTTGGAATATTTTGATTTCCATTAAAAAAAAAAAAAAAGAAAAAAGTGTGAAACGAACATCTTTTAAAGGTGTTCCTAGATTGTAATGATTTAATACAGGGTCTGAGGCCTGCCTGAGATCTAGCAAAACATCTGATGGTTTGGCAGATTTTATCTTAGAAAGGAGAATTACATTTGGAAGGAAGGAACTCCGAGCAAGGTAACTAACAGAGTTACTAAAATTGAACTTTCAAGGGAAATATAATTTTTTTAAGCCTAAACCAATTTAAAATAATGTATTTTCCAGAAATTAAAAATCAGAATCTTTCAGTTACCCCGACACTTAAACATATGAGTGAGAGTGCAAATAACTTTACCAACTTTATTCTGTACAACTGGTGAAGAAAATTCCTGAATCTGGGTTTATTATATCCATGATCAAAACATGGGCTGTTCTGGAAGAGTATTACATCTTACAAGAAAAAGAGTGTTGGTTCAGACTATCAGGTTGTGTTAATAACAATTTTTTCCGAAAAGTTCATTAAAAACCTAGGCACATTGGATTTTTGAGTTTTATCTTTCAAGAACATAAGAGTTATAGAGTATAAAAAGATAAACCTGTGGAGTTCAGAGGGAAAACCACCCAATCCCATCTGAACTCTGTATCATAATACACTTTAATATCTCATAATATTGTGAAAGCATACTGCTTTAACCACAAGACTGTAGTTAGGCGGTTTTATTTAAATATAAAACATATTGGTATAGTTGGGAATTTTCAAAACAACCTCTCTGTGAGTGTTTATACACAACAAAATACCACTTACACAACAAAATACCACTTATTAAAAATACATAAAGTATTTACCACCTTCTTTGCATTTTCATATTAATATTTTTATTTCATTTGTTTATGCTGTTTCAATATGGGAAATTAAAAATCATTAATGGTAAATGATATTCCCAACTGCCTCTATATAAGGATAAAACTTCTTCTGGTTCAGCAAATTGTAAGGAAAGACCACCTTCTCCTATTTCACGAGCTCCAGATGAAGTAAAACATTCTGTGAGTTTCCTGCAGGAAAGGTCTTAGGCCTACATGCAACTGTGTCACATATTTATACAAAACAATACTCATGTGGGAAGTTCCTCATACAGCATCCTGGAGCTGTATATGTGCATCGATCTGTACATGACTTTAAATTCAATATGGTGCTAGTTAATTCCCTGTGAATGGAGTCTTGAATTATGGCAATTGGAATGTCCTGTTTGATGGTGCAACATAACTTAGTGTTTTTGTGGTTTCTAACTTGCAATTTTTGAGCAGTGAAGTGGTGAGATGGTGGAGGTTCTTGGAAGTAATGTATCCCCCTTTTCCAGACATCACACCTTTTGCAGAGGCACAGACATGACAGGCAACACTAACGCTTTCCAAGGGAGAATACTGTGTGGTATTTCCAGTCCTTTTTTGGCTCAGTGGATCAACTGCTTAGCAAGCTTTATAAATCATGACATGCCTCCTTCCTTTTGAGGCTCCTTGAGATGCCTCTGCAATTTCCAAACTACTAGTGAATGGAGGAGCAGAGCAACTACTTAAGGGGAAATTTTGGTGAGTGGGCCTGAAAGTCATCCCATCTAATTTTCATCAAAGCATGTTAAGCATTCAGTCTAAACTTTTGTCTAGACTTCCTCTGGGGGGGGGACTGGGGTGGGGGGAAAGAAATAGAAAAACTCCTCCCAAGGTGAGTAATTTTATCCTCTGAAGTTTTAAAACAGACATGAAATGAATCGTTTTCTGTGTCTCTATCAAGGAGCCTAGATGGCGAGCTTAGACCACACATGAACCTTCAGCAAGATGAATGTAGTCTGGAAAAAGATGAGAAGGATAAATACAGCAATGCTCAACTCTGTAGAAGAGGATAATGAGTGGACTTATGTAGTCAATGAACTTTCCCTGCTTTATGGTATCAGGACACTTGAACCACTGAGAAATCATATGGTTTTCTAATAGAGAGAAGACAAAGCAGAGAAGTTGGGAATGTAGAGGGGAAAATTTATGAGTGTAGCATATGACAAAAAGACAATCTGAGGTTTTTACCTTGTCCACCAGATGAACTCTATGGGGTATCAAAGGGGAGTTCTGTCTGCAGACAGGAAAGAGTAGAAGAAAAGAGATGATCTGATATATTTGGCAATATTTCCCCTGCTTGAAGTCTGCAGAAGGGGAACCCCCAGAGAGCTTTAGTCAGCCTACCACGTGAACTTCAGGGAGGAAATGTTCTCCTTTTACATTGTCAAACATCCCTTGTGAGCAAGTTACATTTTGAATGCTCTGAACACTATTTCTACCACAAAAAAAGTCACAGAAATTTTGCACTGTGTTAATTCAGATACTCTGCCCTAGTTTTGGAGAAAATCCAGACAAAGACCTCAGCTCTCAGTTTTGGAGGTATTGGGATGATTCTATGAATTTCAGAGCACAGAAGAGGTAAAAGTAAACCTTTGCACAATATTTAGGGAAACCTTAATGCTGTGGCAACTTACCTCACTCTGTTTGTTAGTCATTATAAGATGCAGTAAGCATGCAGGACATATAAAAAAGACTAGCTCCTAGGGGCTGATACACTCTCAGAGACTCACACAGAAATAGGATGGTTGCATATTATCTCTGCTTTGCAGTCAGGGATGCTCAGAGAGGCAGCTCTTCAGGAAATTGAAGGTGGCGCAGGAAGCCAGCAGTAAAACTGTGCTGTAAACCCGCCTGACTTTTGGATTAATGCCCAAGCCACTTATTGCAATTTGTTTGGCTTAATTTGCTTGAGGCCTAAGTGAAGAAGTATCAAACTGATTCTGCTTCACATGGTCCTTTCACAAGGTGCTGCCTGCAGCTAGTTGTATGTAGAAGAGGATACACATTACTCCAGTTGTTAAAGTTAAAAAAGATTGAAAGAAAAAGAACCAAGGATCTCATCTGACCTGTGTTTATCCAGGCTGGCTACCTTTTCTAAGATATTTGTGATATTGATGTTCCTCTGTTTGATTTCTCTGTTTAGGCAAGAAGCAACTGGGGCTGCATGTTTCTGTGGGAGGGAGGAACCACCCTGTTTGGAGAGGCAGGCGAGCAGAGCAGATCCTTGTGTTGCAAGGTGGGAGCGAGGGTGGCTGGAGGGGTCGCAGCCTCCCCCAGGCTGTCCCACAGCCTGGCAGTCCTGCCAGGGCAGCTCTGAGCTGTCCTCACACGCAGAAAACATGTCAGCCCCCAGTCCCCATCTCTGCCTGCCCCCTGTGCCACCCAGTGGCCAAGCCACAGAGCTCTATAAGTGGGAGGTGTGGGAAAGTTTTAAAACTGTAAAAATTCAGGCTGAATCTTGAGGGTTTAGTGCTAAACCCTGGGCACAAGCTACTGCAGTGACAGCCATTGGGAACTCCTTGTGGGCCAGATGCTCAGAAGAGAACTGGAAAGCTGCTGTAATGGGGTCAATGAAGATTTTCCCTGGCATAGGGAAATCCCTTTGTTGCTTCATGAAAAGAAAGCAAACAACAGAGAATTTTGAAAATATTTCCCTCTATTCTCTTTTACTCCACTTTTCACTGTTTGGTTTTTGCTTTCCTGAGTCCTGTATTACTGTTGTTTTGCCATCTATTTTTTTGGGAAAGCGCTGATCGTCAGGGCTACAGAGGAAAAAGCTTTGAGAGGAACCAGCTGCAAATTAGACTCTTAATTGTCTTTCCAAAATCAAACCCTATACAAACCCTGCAAGATTCCTGTCATAAGAAAAGCAAACAAAAGCCTTTCAGCAGCCTTCTCAGCCGACTTACCTTCCAGACTGCCATTTTTTCCACTGTAAAATTCTTTCAAACCCTTTACACAAAAGAAAAGCAAAAAAACCCAAAGTCCCCTGTTTCTGGTAGTAAATAATATCTCACTTGAGTTCTGGAAGTAACTAAGTTACCTAACTAACTGTAGCAAATGGATGGCAACAAGAGCACCGGGCTTTGTTTCACTGATTCTGACATCCATTCATTGTTTGTATTGGCAAAATGATGCCTTTTATTGTCACAGTGAGTTCCGGTGGCTCTGCTGATGAAACCACTGGAATGTTGTGGGCCCCTAGTCCGTGTTTACCATTATTCCAGGGAATGAGTGAGTTGCAGAGTACTTGCTTTGGTTTGTTTTTTCTCTCTTGGACAGGAGCTGCTCATCTACACAGCACTAACATTTTATCGGATCTCCTGAGAGTCAGAAACATGCTGCTAAATGATTCCAGTTGGAGACCCACTGTTGCCTTTTACAAATCCTTATTGCATCCCACAAAATGACACATCTGTCCGCTGCACTGCTCTGCTGTAGCAGTGCTTATAGCTGAGGCTTCACAAAGCCTGAAAGCCTCGCAGAGCTCACTGCATGTCAGGAAAGGAAAAATTAGTTCTAGCTCAGCTTACCTTTCTTAAGGGTCTAATATGAAAGTTTTGTTTCCAGCCTCCTACGTTTTGTTGCAGGGGCCATTTTGGGGAGGTGGGAAGGGCTTAAAATTATATTTGTGGTCATTCCAGATTCTGGTCTCATTTTACTTTAAAGATCCATTAAAACTCAAATTAAGCAAGTCTCCTGCTGTTAGCTCAGTCAGCTGTGAAGGGTTCTATGAAACCGTTACACATCCTTTGAAAGTAACTGAGTAACAGGAAAAAAAACCTGCTAAGGCTTCTCTTTTGATATAGGAGGATTTGTACAACAAGGGTTTTCATTTGTTTTAAGACTTTGATTACTTAAGTATTTTCAGAGAAGAAAGCATACATGATTCTTAATTGCTTCCTAAATTGGGAAGCTGCTGTATCATAAGCAGGGAATTAAATCGTTGTGTTCTTCTTGAGGATCTGTGTCTTGCTAATCTTCCAGATAAAATGAACTCTGGAGTGACAGTCATTAATAATGATATCTTAATAACGTGCACTTTAAAGGAAGTATCTACCCTTTCAGGTTACAGAGATCTGATCAGCAAAATCAAACCGTACTGTGACTGGCTAGGGACATCTAGTGGAGGAAAAGTAAAATAATAAAAATGTCAGCAACTAAAAATGCTGTTGCCATAAAATCGAAATCAGGACTTTCATGACTGAACATAAATTCGCTCCCTTTAAACCCTAAATTAAATATTTCCTGACAAAATAAAACAGTTTCCTATTTGTAGAAGATCCAGTTACGTATTTGTAGTTGTCTTTAAATAATACATTATGATTAATTTAATTAAATTATGGATGTGGGAGTTTATTTCATGTTGTTTGGGTTTTTTCCTATTGTTTAATTTATCTGGCTTGTAAATTGCTTACATTTATTTCAGATTCCTTTTCTGACATAAAACAAAGATAATGCTTGCCAAATAATAGTTGCCAACTATTTTATTAATTTTGAGATGTTTGGATGGAAGATGTTATAAGCAGTATGTACAGGTAGCTCAAACATTCCTTACTTAACATAGAATCATAGAATTCAGAATTTTCAGAATTGAATCAGCCCATTAAGTTGATTTGTACTACTGATAGTACCAATGTTATTACATTTCATCTTTGACATTTTATATATGACCTTCGAACTCAACTTGGTTTTGGAACTGTACTGTCATACTACGAAGAAAAATGCTTACTTTGGCTACCCTCAACATAGATTCAGAATCCTGAGTCCCAGGGCAATTTGAAATTTCCAGGAAGTGGGATATTGACTTGCAAGGAAACCAGTGAGAGTGGTATTCCGTGAGATTGGCCAATTGAAGGAGCCTGCAGGTTTTAGAAGCTACTTGGGAGTAGTACCAAGACAATTACTGACATGTCATCATGATTATAGACAGGCCAAATTATAATAAACACAATAACCATCTTGCCATGGTGATCTCTCTCACTATACTTATATACTCAATTCACTTAGAAAGAAACCCACACAGGTAGGTACAGGTTGGCTTGTAATATGCTAAATCACTTCTTATTGAAGCAGTCTGAGACTGATTGCAGGAGCCAGAGCCAAGGAAGCCAGCTAGTTCTGAGCAAAGTTTCAGAATAGAAAACATGGGAGGGCAGGTGTTATGATATAATCTTAGAATCTTAGAATGGTTTGGGTTGCAAGGGACCTTTAATGATTGTTTAGTTTGAACTCCTCTGCCATGTAGAAAAGCATAATGTGGGATGGAGCTAAACAGAGCTATACCACGGCCCTGTAGGGAAGTAGTACACCACCAATACGTGTTCATTTACGTTTTTGTTGGTGAAAGAGAGCTGTATTTTTGGCCAATAGCAGCAGTGGTTTCAGACAGGAACAATTAGTAACGCCTCTGTAAAGGAGCAGGGAAGCACAGCATATGTAACAAACACCTTAAGGAAGAACTGGGCTACTATGGATCTGAAATGTGAAACAATCAGGAAACAGCAGCTCCTGAGAGGTAATATTCAAGCTATTCTACTCAGTCTGTACCATATTATTCTTAGTGCATCAAGATATCTTTGGATAAAGGAAATAGTGCCATGGATTTTTAGTTTAGCATAGAGGCTTTGAGGTCGTTCTTCAGAATGGCAAAGTTCACAATTACTATTAAAGGGGGAAAGTCAAATAAATGTACATGAGCCCTGAGCCTTAGTCATTGAGAGTTATAAAAAGCAGTAATTCAAGAAGACAGGTAGATTGAGGGAATCCATAAGCAGGAGTAGGCAGATAGATCAAGGTTATCCGTAAGCAGGAGTAAAATTTACTTCCTTAGAACCTTAGAAGAGTGTCCTTCCTCTCTCCAGATAAATCCCATTATAATCTTCTCTCCCACAAATTGGGTTATACAAGCCAGGTTCTCAACAGTCCTGAGTACTGTTTTCCAGGGTCCAGTGAGAACAACATGTGATCAGACAATATTACTATGGAATTCTGGTGTGAGATCAGCAAAAGAAGAGACTCAGATTTTAGGTATTGGAATCTATGGTATTGTGATAAACTCTTACTTTATCTGCTATTTGTTTACAGGAATTGTCCTCTGAAATCTTCCCTTCTGCATCACTTTTTCTGTAGGCCCTGAGCGAATAGTAAAAGCCTCTTTGGAGGAAGAATCAGTAGCCAAGGTCTACCAGTTATTTAAATAAGATTTTAAGCCTAAGAGAAATGTAAAATTTGCCAAGATTCTGCATCATATAGCTAAATCATGCAGTACTGAAGTCTGACTCTTGCTCCAGTGAGAACCAGTCCATTGGGGTTACTATGTAGCTAAATAATGCAAACTATGTTTTTGGGACCTTTTTCAGATATTTCACACTGAGAGAATTTAAATTATAGCTCTGATGAAACTATATTTGAACCAGAATTTGGGCATAGTGATGTGTGAGCAGTGTATTAGAAAAGAAAAAAATCATCCTCTGTTCGACAAAATTGCACCAGAAATTTTTTCCTGACTGTAAGCAGAGTCCCTCTTGGATCAGTTGACCTCTTTAATAGAAGAGTCTGTCCTTCCATTAAATCAAAGGGAACAGAAGTCAGTCCTGTAAGCAGGTGGTTGTCTCTGGGTGATGTCCAAGGTCAGACTTTCTAACTCTTGTCTGAGTTACTGGGGAAACTGCCCATGAAATTGGAGACATTGTGAAGGTAGAGGCTAAACAAGCTGTTCACTCCCCTGCTAGTGTTACAAGGACTCAAGCCTAATGGGTCTTTGTGAAAACAGAGAAGCTTAAATTCTCACTCTCAGGCTGATGAGATTTTAGGCAAGCTGTACAATGCATTCTTCCTTATGGAAGAAAGTTAATTAATTGATATTGCCTTCTAGATTCAGTTTCAGCATCGGGTGAAACAGCTCAGTGCGAAGAATGAAGGTATTTGCCCAATGATACATCAACAACATCTTATTTCTATTGAGCAAAAGAAAAATATGTTCCCCTGGGTTAAGGGTGGGTTGGATCACATTAAAGATCTGAAAAACTGAAATATATGAAGTGAGTTTTTTAGGACTGGTTTATTTTAGAAGTGGCATACAATGATATAAAGCCACATGTAGGATAGGTGGGATTTACTGAGGGTAGGTGCTAATCCCAGGGGTGTGCCTGGTCCATTTTAAAGCACTGGAATTGTATAGGAGATCTGTGCCCTTTTCCAAAATGGCTGGCTTAGGCAATAAAAAAGACAACATTTTCTGAACTCATTAACGTGAAAAGCTTTTACATGGCACTTAGAGTAGCAGAGCATAAAAATCCAGGTCTTATAAATAAAGATTTTGATGAAACTTCTAGACATTTCTCAGTCACAGATTTGTCAAAGTATTGTGCTGTGGCAGAGTGCTGCTAGGTGAGGGAGATAATCAATTATGTACTTGGAAAAATAAGAAAAGTCTTGCTTGACAAGAAAGTTACTTGCAATTGTTGAAAAAGAGGGCCCTGAATTTTTGAATTATTAAAACATGAGAAACCAACATTTTTGTCTAGTCACTATTTTTTTACCCTGTTCTGTTTAAAACAACTGCTTCTAGTATTTTAGCTACTTGATTTGAAAAATCTGACCATCATTGCTACAAATTTCTTCATGTTCCTCATATCATAAAGTGTTTTTGACATGCTGCATAGTTTTTCAAGAATAAATGAAACAGCAGTCTAGTGAAATCTTGATATAATAAATCAAGGTAGAGTAATTAGTATAGGACAATACTGGGAAGATTGACGAGATAGTGCATTGGGGATTTTTCAGCCCTGTCATTCTTTTTATCAAATCTACTCCTAAACATCTCTAATGGAATGTTTTCCAAGCAGCCTGTTCAAATACTTCACTGTCTTAAAATTTAAAAGGTTCTTACTGATAGCAAATGTTAATCCTTTTAATTTTTATCAAATCTGCAGAGGGCATAAAGGACGGTGGGTTTCTGGTAGCTATAAAGCCCTTTCACATATTGAAAGAATAATCCTATTTCCTCCATTTTTTTTCCCCCATAAAACAGAATATTTCTTTTAACAGACCCTGGAGATAATATTTTCTAATTATTAACTGCTGGGCTATTTCCCAAAGGAGAGGTAATCTCTGTATTACATAACAGTACCCAAATATGAACACTCCACTCTAGGTGACATTTTCTACACTAAACAATTCTTGTGTCTTGAATATGATGCTCCTCAAAAAGTGTCCTGGAATGTCTTTTTACAATAGTATCACATTATTGACTTAAATCAAATGTCTGATTCACTGAAAGCACAAACTCTTTTTTTCAGTATTGCTGAATAGTCAACTATTTCCCTATTGTATCACTTGAATATTCCTTGCTTAGCACATTACTTAACCTATGTTGAATTTTACCTTGTTGATTTCAAGATGTGCCTTTTTTAAAATAACATTACTAAAAAAATTGAAACCAAACTCTGCTGAACATTTTCAACCTGTTCTAGTCTGAACACCTCTGCAAATGTGACAAATATGTTCTCTAGTCAGTCATTCAAGACATTGAGGAAAGTACTGAATTCAGCCTGCAACAGATGTCTGCAGCCTGTCACTTGATTTCTTCTCACAAGTGGGAGATAGCTTTAATAGCTACCTTGTAAGTGCTTTTTCCTGGGTAATTACACATCTATTTACCAATATTTATCTATATGTACTCTGTATTTCTGTATTTTGATAGCAAGAATGATATTTAAAACAGTGCCAGTAGCATTAGTAAGTGTACTGTGTACCAAACATCTGATCAAATCTCACCCTTTGTAAGTGCCGAAGCAAAGATTATACTAAGTTTTCAGTTTTTACTATCTGCTGATCTCTTTCTTTCCTTGTTAAATACTAGGCATTCTTTTTCTTGC
Source organism: Acanthornis magna (assembly GCA_036785705.1). Taxonomy (NCBI): domain Eukaryota; kingdom Metazoa; phylum Chordata; class Aves; order Passeriformes; family Acanthizidae; genus Acanthornis; species Acanthornis magna. The sequence continues at coordinate 21,528,968 of JAWUZG010000001.1, forward strand.
TGTCCTCCCATTTCTGAAATATTTTTCTTGTTGCATTTTATCTTGTTCAATGAAAGTCATATTCACTTTGATCTACATTATATATTATTCCTTTATAGTCTCTTTTACATCTATGCTTGTAGGTCCTTGTTCCTCCTTTTGTATTGATATTGATATTATTTATATTTTTCTGCTTTCCTTTTTTTATTCCTGTCTCTTAAAGAGCTTTTGATGGAGCCATATTGGTCTTTTACTGTACCCCATGTTTTATTTGCATCATCACAGTCTGCCATTATATCTTTAATACAGTCCCCTTCAGTAACTGTGCACTCTCTTGCAGTCTTTTTTTTTCCACTTAGAATGACTTCCCAAGAGACTCTGCCTTCCCGTTCCCTCTATCTGATGAAGTCAGACTCCACTCTCCTTATCCAGCTTCTCTGATTCCTCCTTTTCTTTAGATTTGTGAACTGTGTAGTTTTATAATCCCTTTAACCAAAATTACTTTCTACCTGAACCTTGTTAACCTTATCCTATCCTAATTCTGACCCTATTAGTCAGAATCAGTTCTAAAATAGCTGCAAACTTCTTAGCACCTTCTTCCATCTTCCTGTAAGAAAGTTGTCATCAACATGTTCTGGAAGCCTACTAGACTTTCTTCATCCTGACATTATTTTCCAGCACTTTTCTGAGTGTAATTCAAGTCTTCCATTACCAATAAGAGGGCACCCTTTGGATGCTTGTATTATTTGCAAAGAAAAAAAAAAAAGCCTACCCCAAAATGTACCAAACCCCACTTTTCTATGTCCTTCTGATTAGGTTATTTCTAGCATATCCCTATTATGACATTGCCTTTATTTTTTTCTCCCTTTTACCTTTTTCCTTGAGATACTCAATGCACCTCTCACCTCTTCTGGCAGTTGAGCAAGGATCTACATTTTTGATGTACAGTGTGGCATCTACTTCTTTTCCCCCAGAGCCTGTCTTTCATAAACAAAGGGTACTCCTTTATCCCAGCAGTAAGAGGAAATAGCATGGAAACATAGCCCTTACACAGCAGCCACAGGCAGCTGCTTAGTCCAGCTGGGACTGTTCCTGTGTCATGTTCAACAGCTGCCTCAGTAACTCCAGTAGTTCTAGGGAATCAGAAGATTTCAGAAACTTCCTCAGTTTTGTCATATCTTTGTCTGTGGTTTTTCATCAGAGCGAAAGGTTTCAACAAGTTTGAGGCTTAATAAAGTTGGAAAACTAGTTTATGGAGAAAAAAACCCAAACAACAACCCTTTAATAATTAACACCATACACAATTGTGGTGAATATTTCATCTTTAAATCTAGACCTTACTGATCTGGATCTGGTCAGAAGATCTTATAATGAACAGGGATTGTATTATAAACACTCGATTTTAGTTGAGGAAGGCATGGGAATTTTTCAGCCGGGTGGGATTGATTTTTTCCTTTCAAAATTCCAGCGTATTCCTGCTGCAGTAGGCTCTCTTTAGCTGTAAGCAAATTTATTCCCAAAACTACAGAAATCTTCACAAAATTGGTGCATCTCTCTAACCTAGTAGGGGTTATTTGGATTACCTGGACTATGAACAAGCCGCACCAGTCCACTGACATCATCCTTCCCAAAACTGCAAGGACTTTGAGTAATGTCATGATGGAAAATACAGCCTCTCTCCGTCTGATAAATAGTTTTAATCCAAACAAGAAGGGATGACAGCTACAGAGCTTCCCTGTGGTTATTGCATGTTTATGGAAACAACTTCAGAACATTTATCATTGTGTCAGAAGTTGTTCATGGTGTCTCTGCTTCATCTGCACTGAAAAAACAGAACCACTGAATGGTTGAATTTGAAGGACCTCTGGCAATCACCTAGTCCACCTTCCTTGCTCAGAACAAGGTGAGCTATAGCACGTTGCCCATGGCCGTGTGCAGTTGACTTTCAAGTATTGCCAAGGATAGTGACTCCACAACCTCCTCAGGCAACCCGATTCAGTGTTTGAACAGTAAAAAAAAGCTTTTTCTTACATTTAATTGGAATTTTGTGTATTTCAGTTTCTACCCACTGTCTCTTGGGCCTGTCCCTGGGCACTACTGAGAAAGTCTGGCTCTGTTTTTTCACTCCCTGCCATCAGGCATTTAGACTTCTCTAGGCTGACTAGTCCCAGCCCTTTCAGCCTCTTCACCAACCTCACCATCTTCATGGTCTTCTGCCTTACTGCGCTTAGTAAGCCTGTGTACGTCTTGCACTGGGGAGCCCAGGACTGGACCAGCAGTCCAGCTGTGGCCTTCCTAGTGCTGAGGAGATCATGCCTTTGATTTGCAGGCAATGTGATGCTGTTCCTGATGCACACCAGGAAGGACTATTAGCCTTCCTTGCTGTAAGGGCTCATTGCTGCCTCATTGTCTATCGTAAACCCCAGGGTCTCCTCTGCAAAGCTTCTTTCACACCAGTCATTCCCCTGCCTGTACTAGTGGATGCTGTTTTAATTGCCAGGGCTATTTACCTTTACTTGAACCTCTTGAGATTCCCATTGTCCGCTTCCGCCATGTTACATGGTCCCTCCAAAAGGCAGGACAGCCAGCTAGTGTGTCAACCTCTTCTCTCAGTTTCGTATCTTCAATGTTGCTAAGGGTGCAGCCTGGCCCATTGTCCAGGTCATTGATGAAGATGCTAAATAGTGGACCCAATGTTGACCCTGGGGGTACACTGCTGACCACTGGCCTCTAGCTGGTGCCACTTTGAGTTTGACATTTCAGTCTACTTCACTGTGCACTTGTCCAGTTGGACTTCGTCCTCTTGTCTATGAGTGTGCTATGGCAGACAACTTTGAAAGCTGAGGCAGACAATTACTGAAGTCAACATAGGCCTCCATTGTTCTCCCCTTGTTCATGAGGCTGTCATGTCACTGCAGAAAGCTGTCAGGTGGGTCAGAAATTATTCCCTCTTTGTAAATTCATGATGACTACTCCTAGTCATCTTCCCCTGTGATTAACTTCTTTGTAAATGGCTTCCAGAAGGTTTTATTCCATCAACATCACATGGATCAAGGTGACGCTGGCTAGTCTGTTTCTCCTGTGTTTTCCTTCAAACTCATCTTGGAGTACTACTGACATTTGCTTTCTTCTAGCAAGGATAATCAAGAGTGGCCTCACAAATGATGTGCTAATAAGTCCCATGCATCTATGTGTTTTAAATGTTTCCTGATCTGATCCTTCTCCAACAAGGGCAAGTCCTTTTGCTCCAGAAAAAATGCCATAACAGGACTTGCCAGAGTATGGTGGGGGACCGGTCTAATGGCATACAGCCCATTTTCAGTCAGAGAAGTGTTCACAAAACAGACTTTTTTGACTAGAATTTACTTTAATGTAGACCATAGTATTTATTTCAGCCTTAATTTTAAAAATCAAACAGAAATACCCCACAATAAAATCCAGTCCAATGACATTACTCTTATGAAAAACATAAGCCTATTCAAAGTAAAATGCACAAATTATATCCTTTAACAAAGCTTTATTCATATAAAGATAGGAGGAGTCATATTATAATACGAAATTGTCTCCTGAGGAACATGCTAGAAGAACCTTAACTTCATTCTGAATAGCACTGAATAAAACATTATTCTTTCTGAAGAAATACTGAACGACACATACCAGCAAGAAAGTACATGATGACAATTCACTGGTCCATACATGCACACAGGGTCTTTATAACTAAGTAGGGAAATAGTGAATATAACTCTGCCTACGTATTTGGACTTCTGGAAAACTTGTTACTTACATGTCTGTTCCTCTTATAATCCAAGGTAGAAAGTTTTCCTGTAAATGTAAATTATTTGGATTTGAAAAATTTACACCAAGGGTAATGCAAGAGTCGGCTGAGAACTGTTTTTGTTTGTATGTTTTTTTTCTGTTACTGTGCCCTTTTGAGAAACTCCCTGCAGCCCAAGAGATCAACCCAAAATTTCAAAAACAATCTTTTCGATAAGAACATCATATCCTAGAACCATGAATTTCCTTGTTTTGTAGAATACACAGCAGCGACCAGGAATGGTTAACTGGTTAATGGTTGACTGTGGCTTTATTTTTCTCCAGATAATGGAATCATTCACATTTCTGGAAAATATCCAGTACAATATTAAATAAATGAGTGAAATACATCCTCATCCTCAGTTCTCCCCCATGCTTCTGCTGGTGAATAGTCATTACTGGGGGCTGTGGGTACAGGGAATGCTTCTTCTGTGTTACTGAAGTCTTTGCCATCATTTCCAGAGCCCGTGACTACCCGTAGTAATTTGGACCACAAAGTTCTGGAAACAGAGAGCCAGGATAGTAGAGCAAGAATGGTGGTTTATGGCAGCCTTCCTCAGCGGGGTGGATATCTTTGCAGATGCCAGTTTGCAGGGCTCCGGTGGCAGCACGCTGGCAGTCTCCGTGCACAGGGTGTCTGCCCAGGCATGGGCTGAGCCCTTGTGGCCCTGTGCCCATACAGGACACAGCACTGCAGGGGAAAGTTCTGGGCAAGGAATTTCCCATTTTGCAGTTATACCTGGGCTCATGAGTCAGAATACTGAGCTTTTCTCCCCTTAAAGGCAAGATTTAGTACTTTCTCTCCAAGTGGTTCCTGTCCTCTCTCCTTACAAAAAAAACCCCAAACCCTGAGTGGCTAAAAGCTTGACTTCCTTACTTGAGCCAGAATCAATGGGAGCAGGATGAGGCTCGCTGTGAGTTTAGAGGGGTTTGAATTTACAAAATGCATACTTTGTACACCAAGTATACATTACTGATTAAAATGTACTGATTGAAAATTAAATACAAGTAATAATGCCATAAGCTTTTATTCAGTAGCTGTCTGAAAAAACCACACTTGGTTGTAATGCAAATATGCCAACCCATGCAGCCTTTCTTTCCAGGTATATTCCTTATGTATTAAAAGGTAATGCCCTTAGACATTCTAACAATTTGCATGTTCTGAATCCACTATGTAGAGCAAAAAATGACTTGCATAATGAATTGCACACGCACAAGAAAGAAGGTGTGCAAAATAAACACACAAACTAGCTGAATACTAATTACTTATATGCAAAATCTGGAGACACTCAGTATGCAGAACCAATCAGTTATCACAGTGAACACCTATAACTAATTTCCTCCAGGAAGAAAATTTTCCATTAGCTTTAGTGAATTTATACCCATTATAGAAAGGTTGTAGCTAAATAAATATTATTTTAGTTTAATTGGATTAAAAATTAGAAATGCAAATTCTGGTGCACCATGTCTCTAAGTCCTTGTCTCCCTTTTTATGGTAATACCCTTCTAATGGTTTAAGCCTATGAAGAAAAAACACTGAAGATTTTAACTAGCAGCTTTGCAGGGGGGCAGAAAGGAGCAAAGAAGATTTAGTGGTGAAAAGAGCAAATAAATAGGTGCTCCAAGATTAAAAAGAGGGTAGAAGTGCATGCTGAGCTGTTGAAAGACCTCTCTGTGTTTAAAGAAAAATATTGTTTGGTTCTTTCACCAGTGCATGATCAAAATAAGAGGTACAAATTAGTTCATGGCTGCTGAAGCTACAAAACATCATGCAGAGAGCTGTCTTTGGGAACGTTTTAATGAGGAGAAGAGGTCATCAGACTGTGACATTGCTTTTCAGAATTCTTCAAGAACAACACAGACTTCCTGTTCCAAATGTGGTAAAGAATAAAACAACCTTAGTAGTAATCGTACAACTTTTGAACCGTGTTCCTTGGAAATACTGTACCGTGCTCATTTTGTAGCTTTAGTTAGCTATCTCAAAGGAACTCTTCCATATTTTCCATGTGCTCTTATTTCAAAAGTACAGTGAAATGGAAGAGCTTCAACAAGGATTATATTTATAAAATAAAGTTTTATTCAGTCTTCTAAAGAGATTTTAATGTTTTCATTGCTCTAGGTGAAATGGTACACTGTGGCTCTGTTCATTAACATTTAGCATCAGTGCTAAAATCAAGGATTACCACATACAGTTTGAAAGGACATCCAAAATGACTTTGAAATTAAATTCACTACAATCTTAGTTTTGCAGCATTTCAAACATGATTTTAAAATGTGTAAGTTAAGTTAATGGCATTCCAGGTCAAATATCCCCAGCCCAATAACAAGTTCCACAGAGAATGCCATTATTTAAATTTCTGGCATACTGTATATGCTGACTGGGATTGAAGAAGTGCACTGTAAATTTAATAAATAAGATGTATACTACCATGCATTTATTGTAAAAGCTTCCTTAAAGATATTTAGAGAGACTATAAGCAAAGTGAAGATATTGGTAAATCATATTATTCTGAATCATGAGTATCTCACGACTAGAATGGCATCAGAATTGCCAATAATTATTGGAAAAAGGAATTAACTAGAAATCCCTTTTTTACTCCTGATAAACAATTGTTTGTTCCTGTGAAAGAAATAGGTATTAAAATAATGATGTCTAACCCTCTTTTTCAAAGGTTTCTAACAGTAAGAAAGACTATAAATGTATGTAAAATAATGTTCCAAAATAATGAATCAGATACTTTAGTTAATAATTTAGCTAAAATTTGACTTATCTATTCATTAAAACAGGAAAAGCTGTATAACCAGGCCTTTCTATCTTTTTGAATGATTGTAATAAAATTTCATTTGGAAATGAAAGCATCAGCAACAATGATATAAAGCTGGTGTAGGTGGTATTGCATGTGCCATAGGAATTTAATTTTCATTCTTTTGTTGCATGTTCTTTTAAAATATAGTTATGATGGCAATAGAAGAAAAGAAAACATAAATCAACATAAATCATACTGTACCTATCTTTTTTTTTTCCCCACTAAATAAAGGGGGAAAACAAATTTGGTAACTGTCCTCTGTAATCAGAAAGGAAACGTCTATCATAGCAGTTTCTCCCTTTTTTTTTCCAGAGCACTATTAACTGTCCACCACATGAAGTATATAATTCTAACCTGAAGATTGAAAGTCTAAAAAAAAAAAAATCTATTTGTTAACAAAGTTGTGCTCTCATTCAAAAATACATCTTAGTAATAAATATTTGGTTTTATGCCAATAGTCTTATGGCTTTGAATATTAATTATTACCTGTTCATTGCACTCTGCAACATTTTTACATGGATCAGTTTACTTAAAAATTGATTTTATATTCTATGGTATTGTTTTCTTCTCTTTCATGTGAGGTACTAAATAGGCAGTTGGAAATATTTTAGTTGTCTGTTTCATATCTAAAAAATCCTGATGCAAATTTTTCCCACAAAGGCTGACAAGTTTGTTGGTTTTCAGTTTAAACCTTTAATCCTGTTTGAATGGATTGATGTCTTTTTCCTTGATTTACCAGATTCTTCTGTCAGTGATTAGGGCCTGGGAGTTTGGGCTAATCTGAGATTTCTCCTCTTTTTGTATGGTCATTCTAGTGCCCATTATTCTTGTCCTTTATTTTCCCTTTCCAAGAATACCACTGTATTCTATTCAATAACCATTGCTCACTGAAAGAAGATGTCTTAGATAGCCAATTAGCTGTTATGCATAGAGATTTTAATCAGCATGGTAGCAGTAATTGTTACAGGACTGTAAGCAAAGCATTGAAAAATAAATGTTTAAAAAGAGAGGGGAGGAAGAGGAGATTCTGAAATTCTGAATTTTGCTTTCAATTATCCCAAACTACATCTAGAGCAGTAATGACAAGTGTAAGTTTTGTGAATCAACATGATAGGAGAAAAGACTCTTTGATTTAGTGAAAAGCTGTGATGTAGAAATCCTGGAGCAGTTTGACTACTAAGTATGCTTTTATAATTAGAGTATCAATGATTCTCTGAATAAGGCAAAAGTGTTGTAGGATTCTTTGATAGCAAATGTGGGCAGCTCTTGGAAACTTCATAAAACTATCATAAAACAAGACTACTGAATGTTCCTGAACTGAATGCCATTAATTCCAATTACTAACTTCATTGACTGCAACAGATGTCTAACTTCTTGTTGCCACATAAAAGATGTAAGTCTTCAAAAAGCACCCCACAATTAGAGACAGTTAAAAAATAAAGGATTATAATCTAGGAAAAAATGTATATATCTGGTTTCTGTAATCAGAGCTTAAACTATCAGTCTTCTGTTAAAATGGTTTTTCAGTAAAGAAAGCAAGCAACATACACAAGAACAAACAAAAGGCACAACAACGTCCAAAACAAGTCTTTTAAATTGTTTTTGTTTACATGAAGTGATGTTCTTCATTGAATGGCAAACACATATCCTCAAAATTGAATGATCCAAAACCCAAAATATCTATAAGATTACAGAAACATCAAGGTATATGTGTATAACATTATGTGATGCTAGTTGAGTATTTATTTGTATTGCTATTAGTGAGCATCAATCAGTTTAAGGTTTTTCCTGCATATATTTTGCCTTTTTAATCAAAATGTATGAACTGTAGCTTGATTTGAGTATCTTCAAAAATATTTGATTTTCTTACATAAACATATTGTTTAAAAGTTTTAGTAATATTTTGTAAAATTCATATATTTATATAACTCTTCTGAAATTTTATCAAACATCAATTGTACAGAAAAATAATTGATAGTTGTATAAAAATTATTTTTGCAACTTTATTTCATATAGTTTTGATTCTCAGTGTGAATTTTTTTTTAGTAAACAGAATTCTACAATATTTTTGAAGCAGACTTATGTGCTATTTTGGGCAAGGTATTATAGCAGATCTTGAAAAAGAGAGGTCAATCCCTGTAATATATAAAAGGTTGCTCCTGACTTTTCTGTTCTAGAACATGGTGTTTCAACACAGCATTTTCTATTGAAAAGTTATTCTAAATGTCTGCTGGTACTAAAGGAAATGTCTGTTGTACCAAAGTAGCTGCACCCATGTATTAATATTGCTGGGTTAAATCCAGTACACCTTGTTGGATTTTTCCTTAAAATGTTAACTCAGCAAAAACAGAACATTCCAGGGAGCTACACCTGATAGGTCCTTGGAAAGCAGATGAACAGATCTATATATCATTGTGCACTGCATTATTATGCTGTGCATGCTTTATGATCGTGTAAGGATTTAAGGAAGTTAATGAATGAGTGTGAGGCATACAAAGGGGCAGTCTAGGTGCTGTACACCACTATGGAAATACTTAAATCAAATGATTAGCTAATTATGTAATAAATACCAGTGTCGCCATAAGGAGCTGTGAGACATTTTACATTGCTGAGTTATTGTTTAAATGAAAAATCTCCAACACTGGGTTTCATCACAATCAGCACAGATTCCATGGTAGTTTTAGCAGGATGAGGAATGCCGAACTATACCCTAAGCAAATTCCAGGTGAATTTGTTAGGTTCAACACATCCATGGGGTTTCTCACTTCATAACCTCTCACACAGTGCTACTTCTATCTTTTAAAAAGCTGTTATGTGTCACAGGTTGCAACCTTCTTAGAAGGAAATTCTTTGTACTTTTATAGGAGAGGCCATTTACAAGTGTGCTACCATGAAAAACACGTTAGTAATGGGTACCTTGAGACAGGTGAACAGAGAGGATCCTAAATCATAGGATTCTGAAAGAGGTAGCAGTGGTAATTAATATAGAGTAATTCTCAAGAGCTCAGTAACTGGTATTTCCTCCAGCAGTGTTTTTATATGTATATTTAAACCCAGATGTTTATTTGTATGTAATCAATCACTTAATCAGGTCCAAGGTTTCTAGAGTGCCAAGGCAGGAGCACTGATCTCTGCTTCCGTCAGCAGAGAACAGTTTGGATGGCATTATTCTTCCCTTGAGAGCAATTCTTCTTGTCCTCAGGCCCCTCTGTGCGTTCCTTCCATGCAGCCCTGCAGGTTCATGCTCAAAGACTGAAAGGTGAAAGAGAAGAGGAGAAAATCTTTCAGAAATCTCACAGAAGCAACCTAATAGACAGTCACAGTGTAGTGAGGCAAGGGCAGCACATTGCTTGAAGGGGCCCTGATACGTGAAGGTAAATGGCCTTATCATTAAGACCCAGTAATTTAGGAGGCCAAACTTCCATTTTGTGGCAGTCATGCGAAAAGAAACTGTATCCCAGAAGAAGAACAAGAAGAGAACTGTCTGAGTAAAAAGTATTGGTCTGTTATCCCTGCAGGTCCAGCACAGAAAAATAATACTCAGGGAGAATGAGTGAGAAGCGAAAGACCCAGAGGGAAGGCAAATAGTGAGACGTAAAGAATGCACAAGATTCTCATAACTGATATTATTAACCATATGCTGCTGATTTCATACTCAAACTGGTAGCTTGAATGTTGTAACTATGAATATGTGGCAGCATTTATTAAAGCCTAATCGAGATTTAAAAATCCTAATCTTTGGACTCAGGACTCATTTAAATATTATAACTATGGGTAGGCAGAAGCCTTGATCCTTTTCTCTAGCACTTTGAGTCTCACTTCATGATTGCTGATGAGTTAAGTTCTACCTGGTGCCATGCACATACCGTATCAAGCACCCAGTATGAGAAGTCAGGTGACATTTGCTTATATTTCTTTCCAATCTACTGTAAGATATTTTTCCTACTTACATTAGAAAAAAGATTTCAGACATTATTCTGTTTCTCTCAGACTTGCAGACACATATTCTAGTTTTAAAATTGGGATGTGTACCTTGCATGTAAACCTTTATTTTGAATATGAGTAATAAGAAACTATGTATGGTATCCACAATCCCTATGTCTTTTCAGCTCCATGGAGATATGCTTTTTTATTCATATGCCATGAGTCTTCTAGAATTGAGAAGGCAAAAATAAAGCATGTGAAACAAGAAGAAGACAAAACTATCAGGTTTTTCTCCCTCTAAAGCAGTTTTCTGTAATTAAAAAATGGTATTTGTAATATTGCCCTGGTTAAAGTTTGACAGTTTTTTCAGTTATTATAACTATCTAGCGAGGAAGCTGTACAATTGCATGTATAATTTTAAATAATTTTAATTATAAATTTTAATAAATAATTATAAATTTTAATCATAGGTCGAAAGAGAATTATGAGAGATTAGTTGTACTGAGAAGTGAGCTCTAAATGCAGGAAGTATATATCAGCATTTACTTGATAACATAACTCAGTACTGAGATTGTCCATCCACGTCCTTCACTGTACCAGCACCTATCATGACGGAAAGCAGATCTGGACCAAGCAAGCAAGACATAACAAGTAAATATATTCTTCAGCACAGGGCACTCTTAGAGAGTGATGCTCAAAGACTGAAGTTATTACATTAGAATAAAAATTATCCTGAAACCTACAGGAGGGAATACTTGGGCTACATTAAAAAAAATTAAAAGTATTTGTGTATTCTGGTGAACCTGACAGAAGCATCTGTTGTTTAGACTGTCTAAACTTGTTAACCATATGATTATTTCTGAACTATTGACTGTTTATGTTAAAACATTCTCATTCCTGGATGTGGGCCCTGGCAAAGTTTTGTGTGCCTGTTTCTGCATAGGAAGCACCTCTGAGAGCAAGGTTATGGACAAGATACACTAGTCCAATGTTAAAAGATCTTACAGTTTTCTATTTGAAAAGCAATTGTTCTACCATGAGGTAAAGATGGGACTTTACCTTTTCCCAGCAGGCAACTGAGAATCAGAAAAGTCTTACCTATGTAAAATATAATAATGATGATGATGACAATAATAATAGAGATCATCATCATATCATATTATTAGATTCAATAGTTGTAGATTACATATAATTTATTGGGATTACTTAAACTATAGCAACAAATCTCTTGTATAATTTTGAGCATTGCTCCAGCATATATTTGCAGAGATTGAGAAAAAAATTGTGCACAGCTGATCTTTTGCCTGCTGAGGGTCATAAAATGAAGATCAAAGAGATGCTTCATCTTCATTTCCAGGACTCCCCTTGTACAGAGACAGGGAGATGGAGAAGAACACAGAAGCAGAAAAGTCACCTATTGAAAAGTTGAGAAATATCAGGAACTTAAAACTGGCCAGCAGGTATTCACACTCTCTTGTGTGTTCAGGCTGTCTGTGGAGGAATTTTTGTGCTCTTCATCTGATTTAATATGTACCAACTGTGCTTCTGGTAACAGGTCTGCTGCACACATTGTTATAGACTTCTCAGAGAAAATGTAAGACTGACAGGATTATGCCTTGCTAGCAATTTGTGTGGGTGCTGCTGCAAGGCTAGCCCAAGGTCTAGACCATGAGGACCTGGTACTCTTTTCCTATACAAAGGTCACACTTAATGTATTAGAGTGCAAGACCTCCTTGGGACATCATGTCATAACTATTCATGTCATAGGCAGCTTTTTTCACCTGTATATGCCCATTTATTGAATGTGTTACTTTCTCTTCACTTCCTCCCTCAATATTTAGCTTAAAAAGTTTAATACTTGGTCGAAATACAACCAGATGTATTCATCTGAGATGCAGCCCCTAACAAGTAGTGTGGTTGTACATACAACAAAGATATTTTTGTTAGTTTTATGCTATTTTTTTCTTAATGCCTCACTCCCTCAAATTTTATGAATGCAGTAATATCATAATATCTCATGCATTCTGTCTTCCAAAAATAAATGCTTTTGGCTCTTCTGATGCAGAAAAAATCTGGAGTTAAGAAACTTAAACCCAAACTATGATTTTTTAAAATTTATTTCATAAAATAGCATGCTTTTTGCACATTATTGAACTCAATGGGTTCATAACACTGTTTCAGATATACTTTACATAAAGAGAGACTGTCAAACTTATCTGATCCGAATTTGCATTCTGTACAGAATACAATGTATTTTTATTAGAAGGTCCATGGAAATGGAATCAGTTTTTCATTCATCTGGAAGACCCTTATTCTATCACAGTTCATGGAGGACATGGCTTTGCATTGCCTAGGAGGTGCTAAGGCTCTTACTAAAGTGATACCAAAGCGCTGCAGGAGGCCCAGTTTGGGTCAGGAGCAGCCTGAGGTGGGTGCTGAAGCTTCGGGGTGGAAGTGGGAAGGAGGGTACAATAGCTGTGCCTTTTGATTGCAGTAAGGTGCCTTTGTGCTTTTTTCACTGTGCTTGCAATACACCTAGTGTTGATCAGGATGCCTGCAGACTGTCAGCAGTGGTCACCTTGTGAGTTAAGGTCTGGGAGTGAAGATGGAGAGGGCTCTGTAGAGTCTTCCTCAGCACCTCTAGTCCATATATAGCCCTAGGCACTTAATGTAAACTAATCCTGCTACTTCACTACGACAGGAAATTCACAATGTGGTGGCATAAATGTGGTGTGACAAAAAGAGGTTACTTCCATTTGTTTGGGCTGGACAGGATTCTCGTGTCTTGACAGTATCAAGTCTTTAATTTCAAAATCAAAGGATTTCGTGTTTATCTCTTTATTGTTGGTGGTGAAAAGTATTAATTTCTTTTATGGAGTTACACAGTTCTTCAAGCATCTATCCTTATTGGCTGTATTATAAATGTTCATGCTTTTAACTTTTTGAACACAATTAGTTCTATTGATTAGTGAGTTATCTAAATGGAACAAAATAACCTCACCTAAATTGAAGAGTTACATTGTTCATCTCTGGACTTTAGATTGCTGATGCAATTTGCTTCCTTCATATATCCATGAGGAGCCTCTTCCCCAGGGCTGAACTGCCCAGCACACTGGGATCATCTGCTCTCAGAAGCCCTCACACACAAGAGTTGCCATTGTGCTGGTAAATTACCAGAACTTCTGGTTTTGGCTCTGTGAGCTGGAAACCTAAATCTCAGCATATAAACAGAGTTGTCCCAAGCTGAAAAGGAACTTTTCAAATCCAACTACACATTCTATGTCAATATCCAGACTGATCATTTACAGCAGATGTAATATTTTTAAAGAGATGCCTATACATAATATTCATAGTCCCTAATGTTTTCATTAACAAAATTGACAGTATTAATCAGCATTTGAATATACTAATTGGCCATGTGCTGTCCTAATTTCCACTTTGAGTGCTGTAAGGAAACGTACTGTAGTTATGAACTGTGGATTGTTGCTAATTTGTAGGATACCAGGGAGTGATTAATGAAATTATTGCAAAACCAGCATATATGCAAATATACTATTGAAAAAAAGTACAGAAATAATATTTTTTGAAAAAGAAAATATTGACAACTTAGTATGTTTTTGAGGATAAGAAATTAAAGGGTCTTTGATTTAAAAAAACAGAAAATACTCCCTTTTTTTGGTAGTCTGGTGAATGGACCAATATTAAGGACCCTGGGACAAATACTGTAGGGAGCACCCTCCATACTGGAAAGTGCTGTGAGCGCTGAGGGCATCTAGACCTGGTGATTCAAGGTTCTCTATTAATTGTATCATGGTCTCAGATGTCTGTTATTGTATAAAACTATTAATTTAATAAATTTTTTGGATTCTGTGTCCTGTATTCCTGATTCTGCCTTTGATGCTGAAGGCAAGAAGAAGCACTGGAGTTTTCAAACCCACTTGCTAACTGAACAGCACATGCCCTACCAAAATGCAGTGGGACTTCTGTTGCACAAACACTCTCCTTAGAATTCACCAGGAGACTGTACTAGCTAATAAATTTAGATTGTAAACTGATGGCGGCTCTGATGCATTTTAGCTCGGGTAGAAAATATGCCTGTATTTACATGAGTGTGCATGTACACATCCAAAAAACACAGCAAAAGTCAAGAAGAACAATATCATAGAATACAGGTGGGTTCTTGTACATAGGCTATTAATGTTAAAAAGGTGACAATATCTAGTTGTTATACACTGGGAAAAAGAAAAATAGCTGTTACTTTGTAGAAGACTTTGTTACTTTATTGGCCTATGTACTCCTTTCCATGTTCTCTCCCCAGAGATGCACTTCTCTGTTTCCTCATATGAATGTAATAATTGACCTCAGATGAAGCCGACAGCAAATCTCAGGTCTTTCTCTTCACCTTCAGAAGGAGGCAAAACAGGGTGGCTACATGCCCAGACACCCCCACTTCTGTAGGTTTCAGTAAACCTGGAGGCTTACTGATGCTGTCCTTTCTCCATGTCCTTTTACACTTGTGCATCCGGCTGGACACTCCTGCAGAAGGGCAGCATGACACACAACTTCCATGGAGATGTAAGCAGTAATATTTAGCTGTCCCATTCACATGTTGTAAGCCTGATACCCGGAGCACTTGAACTTACTTCTGATGTACAGTGGAGATAGGAAGCCCTCAGGGAGCTCCAGGGATGATGGTCAGACTCTTTGTTCAGACAACAGACCTTAATAACCAGTGATTGCTATCGTGTGTCACCACCTCCTGCTTTCATAACAAGAAACCCTAATTTTCAGCAGGGTCACCAGGTTTTTCCTGAACATCTTCAAATGAAATAGCTTTCTTTAGTTCTATGTTATTTGTCAAACATTACTTTCTAATACTTCTGCTTTCTGAATAAATGAGCAAGGAAATATGCTAAAGAAATAGCATAGACAGGCAGAAATCAAATTGTTGGTAGGAGCTTTTCCTCAAAAACTTGTTTCTATGAGAATGGTAATCGGGAAAAGAAAGTTTGTGCATGAAATCCTGCTACTGCCTTACCTTTGAGACTTGCATTTTCAAAAAGTTGATGGCAGGGGACTGCACATTTTCTTTTGCTGCTACTCCAGTCTGATCCCTCTGCATTAGTGACCTCTACACTTATTTTGCTTTTCAGTGTCTTAAAATTTAGTTTTCTGTACAGTCATTCACACTGAACCCTGAAAAGAAGATACATATATATTTGTAACAATAAAAGAGAAAGAATTTCTTGACTTTTATGGGCTTCTGATATTTTATTAGCCAGCCTACATTCACCCTCACCCTTACTGGTCTCCCTGTGGTAGCTCTAGCTCTGCTGATCTTGTAGACAAATGATGGAAGCATCTGACTTAGAGCCTTTTAGAATCAAAGAAGATTGAGAGGGAAAAGACCTGCTAGGTCATTTTGTCCATCCCCTGCCAATACAGGATCATGACCTACTGTACAATAACTTCACTAATGTTTTGCCAAGTCTCAATTTAAACAAATCAAGTGGTGGGGATTATATCACTTTTTTTGGGGAACAATATATCCCTGATTTTCGTACTTTCTGTGAAGAATTGTTGTGATATTCTACTTAATACTCTTAATATCACCATAATTACAAGGATAACTTATTTTCTTCTTGTAATAGTTGTGTCCTTCTTGTCATGCGTGTTTTTAATATATATCATGTTGGAAGCACTGCATTTATCATGTAATTCTTTTCAGCTTTCTTCATAGCTCAGCTCCTAAGTCCCTTATTAATGCTTGCTGTTTACTTTCATTTAATTTCCTTCCACTTTATTAATCTTTCTGGTATAGGCTGCTCAAAAATCTAATTGCTCATTAGATTGTTCTAGGTGTGATTCTCAGGTGTTAGTGTTCTACACCAGGGCTTTTGTCTGAGTCATAATGTGGTGCATCTGGATATGTATTTACAAATCTCTTTAGCGTCCCCCTTTATAACTTAATGCAGCCGTCTGACCAGTTCTCATTCCAGTCTTTTATTGCACCAATATACCTTTTCCACACTGCTGAAATTCTGTTTTAGTGAATTATCTTTCCAATTTTCCAGTAAGCCACCTTGTTTATTATATTCATCTCTTAATATTTGAACTCATCCTACTTATTTCCCTGTGCCCTTGTGTAAAACTTCCTTTCTTTTTCAGAATTTCGGTATCTTACATCTTACTCGAACTGGAAATTAAAAAAAAACAAAAACAAAAAAAACCAACCAGACTTTGCATTTCATAAACTGTGTTGAATTTTTAAACATCAATTTTATGTTTACTGGAGTGGTAAGTGGCAAGGACTAAACTGCTACCAACATAAATACACATTTATTGCTTGCCATTGCTACAAATTGGAGTTAAGGATATAATGGATTATATTTGAATATTTCCAAATCAGTATATATTTACCTTTCACTTGAACCTAACCTTCATGCAAAATTCTTATGACATTTTTTACTTTGAAATAACTTATACATAGCTTTAATTTTAACAGAGCTTTCAATTTTTTTTTTGTTTCCATTGGGATTCTTTGACTTGATGGTCTGACTAGGAAATTTTGAAAGATGAAAACTGTAAAGAATAAAAGAAAAAGATATTGCATATTTTTTTAAAAATTTGCTGCTACTATTTGATCACTTCTGAAGAAAGAAAATGATATTTTAAATGACTGCAGAAATTAATAGGATTTACTTTGGTTTTTTGTAAGATATTGTGAAAACCATGTAAGTTGGATTTCAGTTTTAAAAATATTATTTTAATTTACTTTTTTACTTTTTTAATGGCAAAATTGCTCAGATAAATGAATATTTTATAAATTGAAGTATATTTGAAGTTTCTGTATGTCTTTTATACTTAATGTTTGTGTATGTAACTGCCCTCCTCTTTCCCCAATAATACAACTAAAAGATCCTAAGTATGTGTTCCTTAATAAACACATATTCCTTCACTGTCAAAAGTAGCTCCAGGCAAAAAGTTGGCAAGCAAAGGGTTAACAGAAAGGTCAATGAAATGTGAAGATATCTGCTCGTCAATGGGTACAGAAATAATATTTGTCGGTTTTAGATGTCTTTTATGTTTCTATTGCGCAAAAATAGATTTTTTTTTTGATTGAACATTTTCAGCCTTCCATTGACTGAAATAGATGACTGCCTTAGGGCATTTTTGAAAGGGAAAACTAAAAGAAAAATGACTAAATTCCTTTGTTCAGAACTGCTGCTCTGCATATCCAGTAAATTTTTTAATACAAAGACATATCAGTCAATAGAGAGTTTAGTTTGCAAAAGGACTGCAAGATTAGGTTTTTAGTATGCAAGTGTGACCACTGAACAGGCATGATAAAACTGCTGTGACCAGGAAGGGGCAGGTACAGCCGCCTTCTCATTTTTCATATTGCAGAACTTTACAGGTATTCCCATTGAATAGTCTGTCCAAAATAGGAGAGATGACCAAGGAAGTAAAGAAGAGAAACCATTCACATTGCCAAACAGCTGGGAAGAAAACACCAGCTAGTCCCATGGTTAAGACAGACTGATGCTCAGGCACAAGAGCAAGGTGACCTTCTGGGAACATGGGAAGGCTTCAGTTTTTGCTGAGCCTTATTCTGGAACTGACTATGCATATACCTCTAGAGCAGGTAAATAATGCAGGCAGAATGGCTCAAAGTTTGTTTGCAAGAACTCTCTGTGGCTAAGGAATGCCATTAGCAGTTAGGAGATATAGCACTTTATTTTGCTTTATTTTTGAATCAGCGCAGAGGTGTTCACTACACTGTTCCTCAGCTTTCCCACTTAGTTGTATCCATTAGAAGAGGCTGCTGTGAGAAGCGGTGCTGTAGTTTTTGTGAAGTATATAACATCAGAGCCTTAACTGAAGATGCTCTGGAAAAAAAAAAAGGTAGATCCTTGTCCTGACATTTATTCTAGGCTCTCAAAGAGTGCTCTATGCAGAATTTCAGGGGTCAAAATTACTGGAATAAGTTTCAGAAGTGATGTTTATTTTATGAACACAAAGAAGAGAGGATGTTAGATTGCTAAAACTTGTATTTTTTACACAATTACAGTTATCCCCTCTTTAGTGCATATTACCTGGTAAGAAATACACTGACAAAACCTTGGTCAAAAGGAAAAATCTCCCAATACTTTTTTCTTCTTCTTCATTGCTGTTGCTGGCACAACTGAAAATGTTCTGTGTAATGTTTCAAATTTTTTGTTATGTTCTTGGATATGTATTGACATCTCAGCACATAACAGTTTTTAATGGTTATTGTAGTTTAACAGGTCCATAAAATTTTTGAAAATACCCTAAGCAGGCATTTGCATAACTGGAGAAGGAATTCTATGCATCAGAAACATAATGAACATTTTGAAAGTCCCCATCGATATGCACTGAAAAATTGGCTAAATTAAAAAATATCCATTTGAATAGAAAAGAATGGTTTAGTTAGAAGGGATCTACAATGATCATCTAGTCCAATTGCAGGGCCACTTCAGGCCCTAAGGCAGTGGGGGTTTTTATTTTTGCCATTGGCTCTGGAGAAGGTCGTGGACTGTTTCTACAGATAGATCAACAGCAAAATGAAGACTAAAGAAAAAGCAAAATCATGCACAATCAGCCTGATAGGTTTCTGTAGCGAGATGATGAGCTGGTACCTTGACTTTCATAAGGCCTTTGAAGCTGTCTCCTATAGCATCATCATAGACAAACTGATGAAATTTTAACTAGACAGTAAATGGTGAAGTAAATTGAAAATTGGCTGAACTGCTGAGCTTAAAGTGCTGTGATCAGCATTGCAAAGACTGTCTCGAGACCAGTAACTAGTGGTGTTCCTCAGGGCTCAGTACTGAGTCCAACATTGCTTAAAATCTACATTCATAACCTAGATGATGGGACAGAGTTCATTTTTGCAGAAAACAGAGAATCAGGAGGACTGGTTGCTATAGCAGATGACTGTGCTGCTCTTCAGGGGGACCATCTAGAGAAATGGGGTGACAGAAATCTCAAGAAATTCAATAAAATGAAATGTCAAATCATGCTCCTGGGGAGGAATAACTGCATGAACTAGTGCAGAGTGGGGCTGGCTGTCTGGGAAGCAGCTTTGAAGAGAAGGCCCTGGGGACTCTGGTGGGCTCTGAGCCCACAGAACACCCTTTCAACAAGGAAGCCCAGCAGCCTCTCCTTGGGTGCATCAGTATAATGCACTGCATAACTGCATTAAGGGTGATCCTTTTCCTCTCCTCAGCTCTGGAGAGGCTACAGCTGAAGTGCTGGGTCCAGTACTGAGTTGCCTAATATGAAAGGGACATGGATGTGCTGGAGTCAGTCCAGCAAGGAGCCACAAAGATGCCGAAGGGCTTGGAACTTGTGAATTATGAGAGGGGGAGAGAACTACCATTGTTCAGCCTGGAGAACAGAAGGCTCAGGATGACCTTCATGGGTTTAATCACCTGCTGGATGGGAAGGAAAAAAAGGTGAAGTTAGGGTCTTCTTAGTGGTGCTCAATGATAGGCTAAGAGGCACAAACTGAAATGGGCAAAATTTCAATTCCTCATAAGAATTTTTTTTTTTTTTTTTAGTGTACGCATGAGCAAACACTGGAATATTTTGCTTGGGGAGGTTGTGTAATCTCTGTCCTTGATGATATTTGAAACTCAATGTGGCCCTGAGCAACGTTCTGTGGCTGATCCTGCTTTGAGCAGGCCAGTTGGCCTAGATTATCCGCAGAGGTCTTTCCAACCTCACCCATGATGGGATTCTGTGGTTCATCATAATAAACTCTGCTGTGGTTATTAGAGATTTTGGAATACTTCTTTACTCCTTTTTTTTTCTTTTTTTTTTTTTTTTCACCCCCAGGGAAAAATATGTCATCAACAAACAAAAGAGTGCTCACACTGTGGTGTACCACTTCCCTCATTTTGCTTTCTGTTTATCTAATAGTGCTTTCTGTCAGGGCCTGGGCCAAGGAACAGAAGATCTAATGTCTCGTGCTGTTCATATTACATAAAATGTTCACACTGCAGTGAATTAATGATTCTGTTCAAGACTCATTGTGTTTCCTGGGGGCAGAGGCAGCATACCACCACTATAAATACACTTTTATTTTAAAGGGTTGGAGGATGGTCCTACAATCACTTTCTAGTGTGAGCATTTCTGATGTAATGTTTTCTTCCCCAGAGCTACTCACTTTTGAAAGGGTGACTCTTTGCAGGAACCAGCCCTTGTGTTGTGCGTAGCAGTTTAGAAACTGGACTGTGAAAATATTTCTTCTTCTAAACACACAATGATAATGTGGATGGTTGTTAGCAATGTAATTCCTCCAGCAAATGGGAGTGGTTACTGCATACAAAATCAGTTTTGCCTTCATTACTTTTCAAGCAGTTACTTAAATATATATATATATAGAGTATCTGCTATAGAGCAAGTAGGAAACAGAATGGGGGAAAATGAAGGCTTCTCATTTCAATTGTGGTCCTTTTTTTAACTGGCAGTTGTCCCTGTTTTCAAGTGTTTGTTTCTACTTTAATGAGGATACCAACTTTCATCCAGTGAGATGTGTGGGTCACTTTGTTAGTGCACTTGCACGCACCAAGGCAACATACCAGCTGGAAATTTTGACTTTTAGCTGAATTATTTTTCCCCAGCAAATGGCTTTCCTTTTGACATATTTTAATGTACTTGCACACTGAGAGGAAGAGTGGGTGAACAGAAAACAGACTGTTTTATTAACCCAGCAGTCACCTTTGAGATTCATACGTGTCCACTTTTTTCTTTCCTTTGTACCTAATCCCAAGAGCCTGGTACCTGGCTTCCCTTGGAATAACAAAGTCAGTCACAAACCTCCAAACATGATTGTTAACTGAATGCCAACTGTTTCTTCTCATCTTTTTTTTTTTCTTTTCTTTTTTTTTTTTTTTTTTTTTTCTTTTTTCCCAGTGCTGTATTAGGGATTTTGTCCTTATGGGTGCCCTATAACCATAATAATAATTTGAGTTTATATTTAAGTTTTGTTTTGTTTTTTTTTTTTTAATAGCAGAAGTACATTGTTCAAGACATTAAATTGCTGCTTCTATTTTGTGTGTGTGTTTTATAGTGATTTTTTCAGCTCTGAGAATAGTGGGAAGAGAAGAAATAAAGCAATGCTGCAGGCACTTAGTGGACTACAGTTTCAGCTCAGAGGAAAGCTACAGGATCAAAAGTGGCCAGACAAGCACCCTCGAGAAGAAGCCCATGCATATTATTCACAGTGTCATATGCCAGTTTCACAGTATCCTGCGTTCAATGGATTTTTTCCGATGGGAACACACTTTTCATCAGACAAAGCTCCAGCAATCTCAGAGGTACCTATATCACCAACAGATATTTACAAAGCAGATTTCAGAATGCTGTGTTATCTGCCAAAAGCTATTCTTAATTGTAACACAGTTAGCTCATTTGTGAGAGCACCTAAATGAAATCAAGAGAGAGGTGAGGATGAAGCTGTTGGAATTAACATTTCTTAAAAATAAATAGGACTCAAGCAAGCAAATACCAAGGTATTAAGTAACTAGGTCTTGCCCCTGTACTGCCTCAAAACATGTTCTTTGAATCATTAATCTTTGGATCAACTCTCTAATGGTCCGGAGCTGACAATTTACACTCTATCTTCCTTTTGAATAATGGAATGTCTCTGGAGTTTTCTTTCCACACCACAATGTTTTTCCAGGCAGCAGACAGGCTAAGGTCTAGCCAGAGGGCAGTGTAAACAGGGTACAGCAGCTCCATGTTTGCTTTCCTGCCCCATGGCAGAGCAGGCAGCATCTCTAGACAGGGGCAGAGAGGATGCTGCAACCTGGTAAATCTGTGTCCGGCAGAAGAGGTTTTGGCATCAACCATATGGGAATAAACTTTTTCCGTGCACTGTTGTTGACAGCCTGGGGCAGTTCTGGACTGTTGTCTAGTCCCCCAGCTCCAAGGATGAGTGATGGGGAAGTGGTTTGGTACAGTGGCTATGGTGTCCAGGACAATTTTACACAGTCTATCTACTCCTTGGCATTAGCAGAGTGTATTCAGGGGTGCAGAGGTGTCCCACATCAGCCACAACACCTCTTATGAGCTGCGAGTTACTGAGTGGATACTAAAAACCCATCACTGGACAGATGAGATGATGCCACCATATATCTTTCTGTTTGGAAGTAACTGTGGTATTTCAAATACCACATGGTGGCAGCTGTTGATAAAGGCTGGTACTAGTTTGTTTTTCATTTTTAAAACTGAAGGGTGATAAATTTTGGTAAGTGGAGCAGTCAGGTTTCAGACATTTCAGACATGTTACATCAGGAATGTTCTGATAACTTGGTATCTGATGCACTGAACTTTTCTTTCTTATTTAGCTGTGGGACTGAAAACAAAAATATAAATAGAGATTCAGCTACTATCCAAAATCTGAATCCAACAATTAATATTTTAAACATTTCTTTGACTGCTAATAAACTTTCATTCCAGTTCTTACCACTCCCTTTCTCTTCTGGGCTCTCTCCACGCTCCTGTTCTTCCAGTATTTCTCACTGTAGCCTGGGGAAAAGAAGTTTTAGAAAAATAATAAAGTTTTTATTTATTCCTTGCAGCTTTTCTGCCCCTGTGGGCATTTGTCTGCCTGTCTGGCTAATGTGCTGTAATGAATCTGCTCTCTGCCATACACACACATATCGTCCTATCAATCAGGGAGAGGAAATGCTGAGTATGGTGAGCACTAACAAGCGCTCGGAGGGGTCAGTACACCAGTGCACTACAGTGGCATGCTACTTTCCCTACAGGCTGCTTTAATTGGGGGAACATGAATGAGGCAGCATGTGGCTGGCACCATGTCTTCTTGCCAATCTCTCTGCTTTGGCAAAGTGACCCTCCCTGCTTTACCTTTCGGGCAGCGCTAACCCTCCTCTGGCTCCTGCTGCAAGGCAAGTCCCTCTCAACCTCTTTGGAGTGCCTGGGTTAACTGGAGCAGGCGGAACTGCTGGAGGAGCTTGCTTGCAGAGGCTAGAGGATGATCAAAGGGTGCTGAAGAGCCTGTGGGGATAGCACTTCTTTGCAGGTTGGAAATCATGATGCAAACAGAAGTGGAAAAAGGTGGAGAAAAGGGGGCTGAGGAAAATTAAAGTAAGGGGGAATAGGAGAGAGAAATGGTGAAAGAAATAGGAGGTGAGAAAACAGATAGGTGAGAAAAACATAAAGAAGTAAAAAAGACGTGGAAAGTAATTTATTACTGGAGAGAAAGACTAGAAGAAAAAAAAGATAAAACTAAAAATATTCCTGTGCCTAAGTCAGGGTAGACAGGAAGAAACATCTCCAGAAGAACTCAAAGATGATCAAGTCACCAGAGGAATTCTTCATGGCAGGTTTCAGGATTTAGAAATGAAAAATGTATCCAATCCATAATTAAGTAGTAGTGTTTTAATTTATATATCTATAGATAGGTTGACTTCTAGACATGATTCCTTTTCACCCATTTGTGTGAAACCAGTACACCATTAAGGACTCACTATCATTGCCCTATAGCAAGACTTACTATTGAGTAAATTTTCTACTAGAGGTTTCTCAGCAAAGCCTTTGTTGGCTATCTGGAAGGAGAAAAGGGATTTGTTGAGAAGAATGGGGGAATTATAAATCTCTGAGGGGCAATAACATGTAAAGTAAGATCTTGGGATTAACAGCATGTAAGGATGGAGTCTTATACCTTTCTACAAGTCTCAAAATTTCTTTACACAGAAGTTCTGGTGTTCACAGATGTAACATGTTTGCATGGTAGTCAAGTGATAAAAATATCTTAAAGCAGCTTTTCATTGTCCAGAGCGAGCACTAAGGGGGAATCCATCTAGAGTGAAGATTTACCATAGAATGCCATTGAGAACACTGAGATCAAGGATTTGGGAAGTAGCAAGAAAGGGTTAGTCTGGTATTTTAGAAAAACAGTAGCAAAGGCCAAAGAAAGAGTTTGAAGTCTGAGACCTCTTTTTGTGACATGAAATCTTGATTCAGATTAATTTCTGTATTAATCAAAGGAAGTCACCTCTGCTTTCCAGGAAGCCTGTAGAAGTACCCAAGGCAGTAAAAGAGCTACCAGATTTTCCCCTGCAGTATTTGCAAGCTCTATAAAGTAAGAAGCTTTGGGTTTAGCAAACATCCTGATTGAAGATTTTGAAAGAAGACCCAGATGAAAGTAGGATGCCATTTGTAACTCAAAAAGTGTGATTTCTGCTCTTGAACGGATGCCTGATAAGGTGAAGGGCAACATATTATGAGGAATGCCATCATTCAGTCATGGGCAAAGGCCAGGTTCCTGTTCTCTGTATTTATACCCTACCACGCTTTCCTCAGGAGTGTTCCTGTATATTAGTGAAAATTCAGCTTAAATACTGACTAGGGAACACCCTTTGAAGGAAAACTTGTTTTCTCTAGGAGTGTTTTTTCTCAAATATCAGTTTAGGTGGAAATTTCAGTATTTTTAATTCTTCAAGCAATCAGTTAAAACAAATTACTTAGCATTTCAGGTTGCCACTCATCTTGTTTTCTCTCTCATCCTTTAATGGATATATTTGAATGGAGATTGAATTTTAAAATTTTTATATATATATATATTACTTTGCCAGCCTCTCCCATCTCCATGGCATGCCTGTTTGTTGTCATTGACAGAATTGTGCATGTCCTTGGCAAAGATGATTGGTTACTTTTAGTTAAAAAAACAAAAACAATAAAATCTATTATATTTTAGTAATTATCATTGTTAAAACCAGAAATAATAATTAAACTACATATATTCAAAGCATGATACATTCCCTGGCACAGAGGTGTTGTGACTGGAAAAACTCTGTTTTTATGACAGTATTTTCAAAGTGTTAGCAGGTTATTCATCATAAATAGCACAAGAATGGTTGATATGGGACTTGCCTAAGAAAGTGTGGAAGATAATGTGGCTTATGAAAAATTAATTTTGTCAAACAACTGTAGTATCTCTTTTGATCTGATTTCAAGCTTGGTTGATAGAAATAAGGTTGTTAATATTGTATAGTCAGACTTCTCCAAGGTTCTTGTTTAGTATCCATGGCAAATTAACCTTCCATACAATAACGGAATCAATAAAATAAATAACTGACAGATGTGAAAATAGGTTTGGAAATGGGGGATCATTGCTGATTTTTGGCATAGTCCTTTGGAGTAGTACGATAATGACCTCTTTCCCCAGTGGTACATAAATATATTATCAACGATATCAAACTACAGAAAACAGTTTAAATCTGTGACTTCTTTGCTGATGAAGTGGAGAAGAGTGCAGAAGTTGCACTAGAAAACTAGCATAGAATAGTGTGGACTTTTCAAACTGTCAATCTGTGCACACAACTAAATAATGTGCATTTTAATGAGAAGTACAAAAAATACGTTTCAGAAAATGAAAAAGTCTATTAGGCCATAACAAGATAGAATAAAATGGAATAGAACAGAACACTTTAGGTTGGAAAAACCTTCAAGATCATCAAGTCTGCTGTTAACTTAGCACTGTCAAGTCCACCACTAAATCCTGTGCCCAAGTGCCACATCTGCACCTTTTTAAAATACCTCAGGAATTGTGACTCTGCCACTTCCCTGGGCAGTCTGTTCCAGTGCTTGACAACATTTTCTGAAAAGAAATTTGTTCTGATACCCAATCTAAATCTCCCCTGGAGCAACTTAAGGCCATTTCCTCTTCTCTTGAGGCTCTTTGTGCTGGAAACCTGTAACTTTGTCAAAGACATAAGAGTCAGAGACCTTGACCAATTGGAAATGAGCAACATTGCAGCAAAATAATAAAACAAATTTCTGTATCTAAAAATGCATGTAAATAAATGAATAATCATCGAATAGGACTAAGGTTACTGATGCAGCTGTGTATTTGGGGCTGGTCTGACCATTACTGGATGCTGTGTCAATTCATGCCTGTTAACCACTGTAAAACTCCCACTCTACTATGATTTTCTGTATGAGTGGCTGGGGAGACTAATATTGTTGCACTGACCTGCGACACTGAGGAAGCTTGAAGATAAGCTTCTCCAAACACATCTGTCTATAAATGGCTAAATTTCTTTTGGAAATAATTGTTTTAAGCTGCTGGGACTTAATATTTTATCTTTTGAAACCTTTCTGCAGGCAAATTTTATGTTTAAAGCCAGAACAGGTCTAGTCCAGACATTGCTAGGAGGGAAGTCATGGATAATAAAAAGTGTTCTGAAAGTCACAAATACCTTTAACGTCCTGCGCTGCCTGCCTCAGATCTCCCATGTAGGGAGTCTCATTTCCCCAGTGTCTGCTACGCTGGCATCTTTCCAGTTTCTTTTTTAGATGTCATCTGTTTGCAGCAACTCCCACACTTCATATAACAATGTTAATACTTTCTTAAGCGGATCTATTTTTTGGTGGATTGGCACATAATTTGATGGATTTTTGACAGATTGGGAGACAGTATGAAAGAGAGAACAGAATGGCAGTGTCCTAATACTCCCGCAAAAATATATAATTTAAAAGCATAAAAATGCGCTCTGCTTCCAAGAAGAACCCTTTTAGATCCATGTATATATCCCATCTCCTCTATAGGCTTTGTAATACCATTATAGGGCTTTGCAATACCATTATAGGGCTTTGCTCCAGACCCCAACTCCTGTGTGACATAGTAGCAGCACACATAAATACAAGAATACTTGAGCTAGAATAGCTCAACTGTCAATAAAGTTTAATAATCAGTTTCAGATTATCATTGGGGTCTCCCCAATCTCTGAATCAGGTGCCTACATCTGATTGTCTTAGCAATTTTTGTAGCTAGTGGGGCAAGCAGGCCCATTTAAGATCCCATTTATCTGTCTTATCTTAGACATGTATTTTGAAGTAAGATGGATTGCACCCTCACAGTGACATTTTTCTCCCAGTTGACTGAAAAAATGTCTAGCAAATTAGCATGGATGTAGGTATCTCCATTTTGTCATAAACACAGTCAAATGAATTCCACCTCTATGTTTTTTGCTTCAGAGAAAATATAGAATTCTCAAAACTTCTTGATTCCACTTCAAATTAGCTTATGAGATGATGCTTGAGGATAAAAATTTAATTTTGTGTTAAATTACCACAAGTAAAGTAATTGTGGTTTTTATCCTTTACATCTTCCTAGGCTGTTTGCTGAAGCAGTTTGTAGCAGCAGGGCTATCTGTCTCTGCAGGTTGTTTCATGGCAGTCACTTAAAATATGTTACTTTTTAGTTCTATGCACTATAATAGTTTTATTTTTTTATGTAATACTTACATTTATTTATATTAAGAAAATACTTAGATTTTGTTTTACTATTTCTATTATGAGAAGAAGTATATAGAAAAGAGAAAGCTTGGAAAATTATGTGAAAGGGTTCATAAATAAGAGGGAAAAGGGAAGTGAGAAGGAGAGCAAAATACATTTTGGAAGATCTGGAAAGAGGAGGAGCAGAATGGAGACCAAAAGATATGAGTAAGTGGGAAATAAATAGAGACATCTGTGTAAGATCCTCAGGCTCACTCATTATTTTGTAGACTTTTATAATATCTCTTTTTCTCTTCTCTTTTTCAAACTTCACAGACTTCATCTTTTTAACCTTACAGTGTGTAAAGTCCACAGTCTCTATTCTTGCTCCCATACACCTCATAATTTTTTTCATTTTTTTCAACATTTTTATTTTTGCTATGTCTATTCTTGCACACACCTCTACACATCTGAGCACAGCTGTTGACCTACTTCTGTGCTGTAATTCCCATGGTATGGAAATTACTGATATCACTGTGACTCAAAGAGTAAGTTCAGCAGGTCCATCGCCTTCAGTAGTTGAATAAAGTGTTAATGCTGAATCAAAATTTGATTTTTGTTTCAAAATTACAATCACAGGTAATAATCTTTTAAGGACTTGAAGCTGTCTACTATAAGGATGGTTCATTTCAAAGTCTGTTGTGATTCTTGGTATGAAGGAGGCAAAGTGTGGAAGACAGATGTAAAAAGAGTCATGGTTTAATCACAGGATGTGCTGAGTTCTTCCCACGTATTCTCAGCTCAGAACCATTAGCAGTAGTGAGTTGTCTATCAACACTTGTACCTTTAACTCTGTCTAGGACACGTCCAGGCAGTCACACTGAGGACAGTTTCTGGCACAATTTTAGCCTATATCTATGAGTGCTGTGCCTCACTGGGGCTTGGAAGTTACAGGATCCTGGGACAATTCATAATTAGCATTTTGCAAATAGCTCTGTTCTTCTACTTGTCAAAGGCTTCAATGACAAAAATAAGGACTCTTCTGTGACTTCTGGGCTCAGTGTCCACCACCATTCCTAAGCATATCAATTTTATGAATAAAATTATAGCTTGAGTGGGTCCTGTAAAACTTTTCTTTTGACAACCATGTGCTGCTCAATGCATATTTCAAAATGCGTGGTGCAAATAGGGGAGGAGCCCATTTGCAAGTTATAAGATTTTTTTTTTCCATGGAAAATATGAACAGGTCTCAAACAAAATTAACAATGATTTTGCAATTGTAAAGTAGAGAAGAACAGTGCAAACACTGCCGTGTCTACCTTGAGGGTGTTCAGGCTTTTCCGATGTTAATAAAGGGAGACTCAGTTCCTTGTCACCTGCAGCAGAGAGAAGCTCCACAGACTTGCAAAGAAGATCAGCATTTTTTGAAATGCTGGCCCAGGATTAAAAGCATAACAGGATTCCCAGCTTCCTACTGACTTCAGTGGAAAGGAGAGGACCATGATGTAAGTTGGGATTCCAAGATAAATCTACACTTGAGTTGGCAGTCATACTATTCCTGAACTGGCTAATGGCAGCCAAAGAAAAAGTAGTCAAGCTGAAGGGTCGCTAGGGAAAAAAGGAGCTTTGAAACAGCAGTGCTAGTCTCTATGACAAGGGCTATAGTAATTGAATATTGAAGAAACCTGACTGTTGAGATATTAAGTATTATACGCTGCATTAGTAAGTCCATAACAGATAATATTAATGATTCTTATACAAGTGTTTGTTAAACCAGTAATCCAGATTTAATGAATAACCAATGGCCTTTTTTATAAGAGGGAATCCCACACTTAATTTCTGAGATTAATCTTATTCAAAGCAAAAATTCTCTCTCTGAATAGCTAGTAGTATTCAGCTTAAATTAGCATCTGCTGAAGTGAGCAGTTGAGCTTCATCTGACATTTATTAGGACAAATGCATAAAGGCTGTGCTGTGGCAATACCATTTAATTGTCAAGGCAATTAGTTGCCACTTTGGATATCAGAATGGTCACCGAGTTAAAAAAATTTAAGGGAAGAAGACAGTACACAAATAGTTTCCTTTTTAACTAGAAATTCTGTCTGAATTTTATATTACTCATGGAAGTGAGAATCTGATGGCATAGATCGGACCTGGGCGTAACAAGGAAAAAGTTATAATTTTAAGAATGGTTGATCTACTTGTGACTTCAAACCAACTCTGAATTTTATAAAAAATTATGTAAATCACTTGATGCTAGGCTAAAATTCCCTGTAAGGTTTTGCCTTACCTCCCTGGAAAAATCGGGATTATTTGTTTTCAGCAATATGAACACATTAAAAATAATAAAAAAAACCCCTCATACTTTATTCTGTGAGCCTTACTTTGTTTGCTCTGGAACTTGTTAGATCTCCTTAAGCAAATCATATGTGTATGACTCTTATCTCTTACTGTAAGAGTTTTCTTAGTGTGAAGAAGATTCATATAGTTATATTATTTCAATATACAAGTAAACTGGCCATTGCATGAGAGAGTCCTCCTCAACTGAGCTCATTATTTTTCTTTTTGTTCTCAAATATTTTCTAGAGAAATGTGAAATCAGTTTTGCATATCTGCCATGTAATGTTAGCAGAGTAAAGCCAGAAAAATACAGTGTAGAAATGGAGGTTCATTTTGCTCAAGGCTCTGATCAAAAGTGCAGTGTCTGGAAGTCCATACTCTGGCAGCTTGTACAACGGCTGGCCTTTGGATTAATATAGGAATGCAAAGCTACAAGTTCTTAATCTTCATAAAGAATGACAACCATCTCTAAACAGCTAGAACCTATGTGTTCATCCCATCCTTCTCTGCTCCTCACCAAAGTGGGATTTATTGGTTTCAGTTCTGTCCGGATCAACCTCTACAGTCCAGATTTTTCATGTGTTGGCCATATCTGTATCTGCACAGATCAGAAAAGGTGATTTATAAAGGGAAAATTAGAGAACTCTGGGAAGAATTTAGTGAGATTTTTATTTTGGATATGCTGGAGACCTCTGGGTTATGTTGTGATCCCTCTGTGTAGAGGGAGAATTTTGCTTATCTCGGCTACCATTTACTAGCCCTGCAATGGTGGCAATGCATCTCATATATTGTTTCAAGGCGATTTCCAACGATCTCCCAAAGTTCACTATGCTTTTACCATAAGGCAGATGATCCTGTCTATTTTCTGAGCAGTACCAAACAAGATTAGGTTAATTAATAGCTATATTATAATTGAATCAGCTTCCATGCATTATTTTTTCTGAGCAAAGGTCTAGGATTTGTGGAGGCCAGTGCTTCAAAACTTGAGAAAGTAATAGTTTTTTTCAGAGGCAGGACATTAAAACTTGAGCTCCAAATAAAAGATTGAACCCTAAAAATATATAGATCAATTGATTTTGTGTTAATTCTTTTGTTGGAGTGAGAGGCAAACATACTGAAATGAATGGAAGCTCTAGATAGACTCCATAGGTAGTTGAAATCAAATTGAAATACGATTGTATGAGTGTCAAGATTTCATGATTTATCTGTGATTATCTGCCAGTCCAGCAAAAGAAGAGAGGCTGATGCCAATATGATTTAAGAGATCTCACACTCTTTCCATCATGGTGTTTCTACTCCTTTTATTGTCAGCCTTCTTCTAAACACTTGTTGATCTCTGTTGTGATCTTGACTCCACTGTCTTTCCTCATAATGATTCCTGCTATATCCACTCCCATGAAAATTTTTTCTTAGTGAACTTAAATATAAAACAAACCTCTTTGGTGATCAACTTTACCCATGAAAGTACTGCTCTTCCTTTTCTTTTTTTGAGTTGTTATCAAATGTTTATGGTTGATAACAACTCAAAAAAAGTTGAAATATTAGAAATATTATCAGAAAAATTAGGGCCAGATTTCTGAAATATTCAACAACTGATGTTCATTTCTAAATCTCTGTGACATCTTCCTGTACTATTTTGAAAAAGGGCTCTTAGTCAATTCTCTGGTATTTCCTGAAGTGCATTTTTCCATAAATGAAGTGCATGGTTATTGTCAACAGAACCCTGTGGTCGATCTTGGTCTTGATTTCTCCACTAGTTGGAAGGAAATAAAAAGGCTAAACTTGTCACTTCCATCTGTCCTGACTGACAGCTGGTTCTGTATTGGTTTAGTTACACTTCAAATGCTCTGCTGTATGAGCTTTGATCAGTAAAACATGATTAAGCATCTCATACTTTCCTCTGAGAAAGAATACAAACAGTTCTTAATAACTGATGTCAGCATTTTTTGATTTGGCAGGGAATTTTAAGGTATTACAAATTTATTTCAGAAGTCAAATGTACTTCCTAAAACAGAGGCATCTTCAGTTTGGGCCATTGTATCGTACAATGTAGAGGTAGTTACTCAAAATGCATGGAAAATGATGTGATTCATTGCCCATCAAGTGCAAATACAAAATAAATCATAAACAACTCAAAATGAGTAAACAAACACAAGAATTATCTTCCACAAATGCAGTTGCTTGCTGTTCACTTCTGTAGGATAGAAACATAGCTTTGGTCCACCTAGCACTTTTCACCTAATATTTTATCCTTTCTCAGGAGACAGCTATTTGAATGCAATAATTTGCATCTGTGTGATTGCTTAAAACTCACAGAGCTGAGAACTCCAGAAACTGGTAATGGAGAAAATAAACAGAAATAGCTTTGGTGCTCTGTGAACGAGAATACCTGTTGTGAATGGCAGCAACTCTTTCTAGTGTCCATAAACATAAAGGAAGAAGAGGTACTGTTATTCTACAGCCATGATTGTTTTCAGAACAATGCTATCTACAGAGGTTGTCAAGAAAGCAGAAAAACCACAATAACCCCCACATCTCTAGCATTCCGCATTCCACATTCCACTTATTTCACCCAAGGCTGCATATTTATTTTGAGATTAATTTGGTACATGTAGTGTACATTTGCCAAGTTTTTTTTCGCTATTTAAATCTTCAATTCCAAAGCTATGTATTAATCCTATTACTGCTAATTGAGAGAAGTCTGCAGTCTTTTTGAGTTAGGTGAAGTTCAAGTTGTAATTGGTATCAAAGAAAGGCACAGTGCAAGAACGGAATATTAATATTTAACTCTTGCCATTTTATTATTTCCACTTGAAAATCACAGCAGTGGTTAAAAGACCTTTTTATGAGTTCATGAGGGTAGTGAATTGGAGACTATGGGATGAGATTTTTCATTCATGCAGCAAGAT
Organism: Acanthornis magna; assembly: GCA_036785705.1. Lineage (NCBI taxonomy): Eukaryota > Metazoa > Chordata > Aves > Passeriformes > Acanthizidae > Acanthornis > Acanthornis magna. The sequence goes on from JAWUZG010000001.1 coordinate 21,562,014, forward strand.
TGACAAAAATTGCTTTGTAAGAAATGTAAATGAAATATTATACTGGGGCCCAGTAGTACTGGTTATAGCTACAGGTCTCTTGGTATTCCCATTATGAAATTTTCCTTGTAGGTTAAGTACCTGCGCTGTAAAATTTTGCTCAAGGCTAATACAGCATACAAGATTCTAACCCAGGAGCTATTTTGTTTCAAATCTTCCATTTAGCCTTTTGCAGATAACTGCAGTTTTAGATGATGTTTTGGATCTGAGTACTTTTTAAATGACTCTGCTCTTAAAGCAGAACATTTCATAAGATATGCACACAATGGTGGATTAATTGCTTATGACTGAAAATAAGGACAAAGACCACCCAGGACCAAGACCACCCCTTTGATATCAGATCCCTAATCAAGCACATTTATTTGAACATTTGTTCAAAGACACAAATGGTGAATTTGTTCAAAGTTCTAAGAAATTAAAAGAAAAATGGCCATTGACTTGGCAGCTTTGGAAATAATTTCTACCCCTGACTAAACAATATTTGGAACACCTGTTAACAAAGAATTTCTCTAAGTTTTATTTTGTCTATTTTTCTGAGTTCTATGCATTGGGAATTACAGATTCTGGCTTTAATCATACCCATAGAACATGTTCACTATTATACCCTTGGGACTGCTATAATCAATAATTTGAGATTAAACTGGATAGAGACCAGAACGCAGAAATCATTTCAGAACTGTATCTTGTTGAAATTTCACAAAAACCATGGAGAAAAGAGGTGCTTGAGAGGAAGAAGAATGATAAGAAGGAATGCTGGAAGTCAGAGTAAACAAGCAAAGAGATCAAAACATAGAAAGAAAGCAAAGAAGAGATGAAAAATTAGGGAGAAAACCACTAAAAACAGCAAAGTAGACACAGCTGGAAATACTGGATCTCCACCATTCACTTTACATTAAAGATGATAAAATGTGAAAATAATTGCTTATTTTTTTCTATTGAAAGTATTTTCCAACACATGTACGCCAAAGATAGTCTAAACAGGTAATTTGGCCAAAATGTATGACTAGCAATGGTAGCAAATCTGGTTCCAAAGTGAGATATTTGATTCTAAACACTTGCTCTGTGTGCTGTGATTTCAGATATCAGATTTCAGATTTCAGATGCAGAAATAATCAAAGCTTTTTCTATTTATTGGCAAATTTTTCCATTAATGTTTTATATTGATTTACTTCAGAGTTTGTTGCATTTGAAGACCTTGCAAGTTCAGACCAAAAGTGGCCCCATGAAGGCCTGGTAACTTTATGAGTTGCATTGATATAGCTGTAGTCGTAGACAATTCCTTATGCAAAAGAAATCTCAATTGCTTTCTAAAGCAAATAGGAGGTTTAGTTTGGGTTTTTTTGGGCAAAAGTTTATGAAACCAATACTGGGTTAGAACTACATGATAAATATAAGCTTGTAACTTTCTTTTACAAATCATAGATATATTTCCAAAGAACAAACTCCACATTTTGTTCATATCTTGACCATAAATAATTGAACTTTGTCCTACCTTTTTAGTATTGAAAGAGGCAGACTATAGTTACAGAATAATGGGTGTGAATAATTAAAAAATAGTTTGCATTAGGTCTTGAGATAAGCTGTGGTATTTAATACATAGAAAATGAACAAAAGCTGTTACTACAACCTCCTACTGACTTAGAGAGAATTTTGCCTTGAAAAATTCAATGGAACTGAATACAAATAAGTGTTCTAATCCACTTTCTACTACTGAAAACTTGGATTTTGTGACTTAAGTGATAATATTGATAGTCAAAATATACTTCATACAGAGTGCATGAAGTATCATCTAGTTCATTCAAACTCCAAGATTACTTCCTTCTCTAGTTTTTTTCTTTAGCTAGTAAAAATGCCAACAAGATTAGAATACAAGCATTCAGTTCATACCTTTTGGGGGTGGGGTCATTGATTCCTGCATCTTTTTCTATATATTTATGTTAAGCAATCTTTTGGCCTCCACTTACATTTTGACAATATCATGCAAATTTTAATGCTTCACCCCCCCACTGTAAGGAAGGTATCATATGTTGCAGGTAAAAATTTAAGATGCAGAGACACGGATTAATTTTCTCATAATATAAGGTTTAGCTTCCATAAATGCCTAAATGGATCCAGCTTTTTAGTCATGTAAATAATAGGCATCTATATTAAAGTTAGTTGCCCAAATCTCCTTCTGTGATGAACCATAAGAGATGAGCACCTCCAGAGGAATAGAAAAAAAAAGAAATAATCCAGCTTTTATAAGAAATCTCCCAGGGGTATCTGAAAGGGATTCACTTTCTGGAGGTCCTTTCTCTTGCTATTGTCCAAAAGACAGTCTTTTTCATAATGTAGACTAGAAAACTACCTCTTAGAGATGAATGTCACTTGTGATGAATTCTCAAAATTATCCAGGGAGGCAAGTTCAGGTAGAAAATTGCACCTGACTCTTTAATGTCTTTGTGTAGCAGGTAACCACTGAGCTATTCTTCTTGCAACCCAGATGATCTTCCTTGAGAGACCCAGTCCACTTCTCTTATAGCCAAGTGAAGCATGAAGTCTTTTCTCCCCTTCAAGTCAGTAATGTGCATTTCATTCTTTCACAGCAGGATCAGCACCTATTACAACAAATACTGCTCAACAAATGACTGTGGGATGCCAAACCTTGTATTTTAGAACAGTGATGTAAACAACTTTATGACCTGCCTGACATTGTGCTTGTCTTGCAGCCTTCTGCTCCTCTTGTGCTGACCACTGGTAGAAGTAGGACAAGATGAACTGGTATTGTGATGTCTTCTGATATTTAACACAAAATATTTCCTGTTAGATGTTCTGTGTTAACTATCTGGAGTATCCACAATGTAAAAATTTTCTACAGTAGTTCTGCAGTAAAACGAGTATCACTTCCTGCAGGCTGGCTGTGGATTGCAAACTGCAAGCCAAAAGATCTGGGCCCAATTTCAAAGCCCACTCATAGCTGTTTGACTTTATTGAGCTTTACTTTTGGTCTACAAAAGCAGCATTTTTAGGGTTACATGAAGAATCAGTCTGTGTTCAAATAGAAAAATAACTGTGAAAACATTTTGAAAGCCTTCCACCCAGTGATACTTCCAAGAGACTTGGGCTGACCAGACATTCCACTGATTTGTACTTAAATCATTATTTAAAACCATGCTATGGAAGGTATCATTTTGGACCATAGGTAATAAAACTTTAGGGGAATCCAGCTCTTTAGAGCCCTGTGAATAAAATTGAACACACATAAAGGGAAAAAACCCCAAACAAAACCACAAACCTTTTCTGTGCTCTTATTTAAAATCTTTACAGCAAGTCAGGTCTCAGTGTGTACAGGGCTATTTTAAGCACAATTTCTACCAAAAGAACTGCTGATGACATTTCAAAAGTGATTCCCTCTCTACTGTACCCCAGTTAATGGGCCACTCTTGTGATAGCGCAGTATTGCTTCTAAAAATGTGATTTTCTGCAGATAGAAACATCTTTTCTGCATTATGCTCATTGACTCAAAAAACAATACTAAAAACCTTATCCGTGGAACACAGACTTAGAGGAAATGAGGTTTAAATAGACTTTATTCTCACAAAAAATAGTAAGAGAATCCACTAGAAGGAGTAGGCTCGTTTCAATAATTTTTTTCTGCTAATTTGATATACTTAATATGTAAATATACATATGACCCTCTGTAAGCATAGATGTACCTGCTTAAAAGAAATCCTGTATGTACATGTGAACGTGTATATAAAGGTCAAAAGCTGTGAGGAGTGGTTCATTGCCACTCCATCGAATATGACACCATAAATATGCATATGAGCAGTGAATTTGTGCTCTCAAATACCTGCTGCCTAAGAGTCCAATCTCTTGTTATTCATAATGGATCAAGAGTTTCATTACAGAAATAAGCACCTGGTAATCAAACAAACAAGCAGTGTACAACTGCTGTTAAGGTAGTTGGGATACACTGTTTACCATATTTGCATTGTTACTTATAAAAAGAAAGCTGGTGACTATGATTGACTCACTGGTTACAGTTTTAGAAGGTGGACATTAAAAATTAAGCTCTTATCTAAGATATGCCTAGATCAGATGCTTTGATGAGGCATATTGAGCTGATATTCCCAAAAATGACTACATGACTAGGAAATGCAGTCTCCATGATTTCAGTTAATTAGGGAGTACCAAATTATATAGCAAACAGGTGAATATATGATTTCTATTTTTCATGAGTAATACCTAAACTCTCCAAAGTGTCAACAATATTCATCTACTCAATCTGAATTACACTACACTACCAATTATTTTTTCTACAATTACTTTTTTCACTGTTGGAAGATGAATGTGGATTTTCTTTATCGCTCCATGGTGTTCCTCCAAATATAAGCATATTCTAAGTCTTTTATACAGCTTCCTTGCTGCCAGTGTTGGCTGTATGCAGTCATTCAGTTCATTGGATTTTTTTCTGGCTCTTAAGTTCATCAAGTGTGTTAGTTCTTTCAGAAAGTATTTCTGAAATACTCACTAAAAGGGGAATATGCCCAGGTGAAATATTAAATGGTGCTCTTCAAGACTTCAACAAATATAATATACATCTTTAATTCAATGTCTTTCAATATGCAAGTCATTGCAATTTCAATTATTAGATATTATTCAGCAACTAGATCATACTGATGGTATATTTGAGAAATCCGAAGACTTCATAAAATTAAAAGAAAGATTAGACCTTCTGTTCACATGCTTGAAATGCGCTTTAGTGTAGACTGATTCAGGTCTGATTTTCAAAAGTTTTTTTTTTCCCTCCAATATTTTTAATATCAGTTTTACTGCATCAGATTTTTTCTCCTATACATGCCCTTGCCTAAATCCTTTTCTACCTTTGATGTGTGCTATTTACTACGTATTAAACTCAGTGAAGTTATATTCTCTATCATATCATTGCGACTTTGTAACTTCTCTGAAATCAGTTCAGAGTTTTGGATTTTGGGTAAAACCTCCTAAAACTCCTGTAAACTCAGATTCAATAACTATATTTGAGTTTTGTTTTAATAAGGAGATAAACCATGGAAATCCAGATTTTCTTCTGTTGTCTCCCATAGGGTGAGTGCTTCTTTAGGTTGTTCTGTATTCAATAAATAAAAAACTTTTGAATATAACCCAGAGTGAAGCAGTGTTCCAGGAGATTCAAAGTGACATCCATCGCTTTCCCAAGGCAGCAATATTTGATCATTTTTAGCATAGCTTCCTAAAGAAATGTGTCATGTTTTGATGGCAGTTGCCATCTGTTTGCTCCTCACAAACGGTTCCTTCCATCTCAATGTTTTTGATCCTGCGGGCCACTTTCAATAGAACTGCCTTCAGGTGTCCTGGAAATCCACAGGTGGATAGGGAAAAACACATAAACTGTACAATGGGGAAAGAAAGCTCTTGATGAGTCTGCAGAGTCACGACCAAGGGCAGCAGATGAGTGGGGTTTTCTTGGGTTCAGGAGCCCATGTGCTGAAGGTTCCCTTCCCTGGCAGGAGATGTGATCACCTCTGGGAAGGTGCAGTGCAGTGATCATGAAAAATAATCCTAAATAGGGTAACTGGGAATCTTGGCAGAGAAAGATTTAAGGGAAATGTAACAGAAATCTACACAAAACAGCAGTGTATCAGTTTCACTATTCAAATTCTATTGTGTATATGTAAAATTCTCATGATAAGAGACACACACTTACTGCTATGTTTTATTTATCATATTTCTTCAGCTGACAGTCATTTTGAGGCTGATCCTCTGTATGTCTATTTTTGTACCACGGGTTTTTAAATTAGTGTAACAAATCCATGCTTATGACTGGTGTGTTGGATTTTGAACTGGGTTTTGTATTTTGTTGTTGTGCTTACAGTGTTCCACATCTGAAAATAGATGCTTTTCCTCTCAACACTTGAGGGCCCCTATTTACTTAATTGAAGTCCTATCAGTGCAGAAAGTTCATGGAAAATGTATAATATTGATGACGGTGATGATGATCATCATAATCATCATCATCATCATTCCTGTCCTTATTATTCAGGCAAAGATCCTAATCCATACCAATAATTTAATATGAGAATAATAGGCTTTTTCTACTGTTTAAATAAGATGTCCCACTTACTAGATAAGAGAGAGGATCTAAACTAAGATGCAATTCCTAGGGAAAAAGCTCAATTTCTGAATTGTGTTACTGAAATTAGAAAGATGCATTAATGTGACTAGTTTCAGAATCAAATAATCTTGCTGTGTTTAACAGACAGCTAACTTTGGACTGCAGCATTTTAAATGAAGAAGTAGTTTATTAGAAGGCCTTATGTATTTTATTTATTTTATTAATGACAAAACACCTAACTTGTTTCCACTTTGGAAAAACAGGTGGTTTTAGCTTAATAATGCTCAGTTCTTACAGAGTTCAGATGCTCAGATTTAAGTCTGCCAGGGCAACATATTTTACATTTTAGATTTATTTTACAGTTAAGAATCTAGTTAAGAACAACTGCTTTTTCTCTAACCATTTTTGTAGCTGCTTGTGCTCTTTTTCAAGCTCAAATCAATTGTTTTTGTAGGGAATCAACCCCTATTTCTGTTCCCTGCCGTATTCGGTACCAAGTGCAAGTTCAGCTTATGTCATGGTTCTTGGTGGCTTTTTATTAAAGTGTCCTGATGTAGGAGTTGAATATTAATCTGTAAACTGTAATAATTTGAATTCGGGTTCCTCCTGATTACTCAGAGAGAAAAGAATTTATGTTTCATACTGCTTTATACATAGAGAAAGGATTCTAGAAAACTTCCAAACTTAGCTACCACACATGAGATAGGATTTCTGACAGACAGCAGCACTGGGCTGTGCCTGTGGAAGTTGTAAGGAATTGATATTGACCTCAGCAACAGAGCACTTTCAGAAGTCTCTGCTGTGACCGAAACAGGTTGTAGTTAGAAGTTATTGGATAATTCTGGTTTGTTCAGCCAGATCAGTGCCCCAGTGTGCAAAACATTATACAGACACAGAGAACCACTTCCTTAAGGGCCTTACAGCTTTAAAGGACTTTATTGACAGAAAGCACATCTTAAACTTTAAAAGTTTCAATGTCAAATCCAGCAGTATAGAAAAAAATGGAAAGGATAGCAGTAATCGTTCAATGCAGATACTGAAGTTGAATGTTTGTTTAAATACTGTTGCTGATGTGTTACTTTTCTACATTAAAAAATAGTTGGAGCTATATCTGAAACAACAGCTCTCTGTTCTCAGAAATAGTAATTCTCGGCTCTGGGGATCACTTCAATGAGTGGGACTGGGGGTTCTGGAAAGTCCTGAAATATTCCTGTAACAATGAAATCAACCTTAAAAATTAGGACTCTATAAAAGTAAATTTTATTGGATTCTTCTATGTAGAAAAGCAACACTTAGAAATTTAGAAGGCTGACATAGAGAAATTATCTGGTGCACAGAAACTGCAAATTCTCCACTGTCTTGCCCAAAATGGGTTAATTCATCTCTGCTTTAAATGCTGCGATGGGTTCCAGGAGACTGAGATGTCGACTTGTGTGGCCAAATGTCCCTGCAGATACTGCCTTAATTTAACAGCAATGTAAGTAATCATGCCAGCTGCAATTTTCAAGTGAGAGAGGAGAAAGTGGCGTGAGAGAGCAGCCACATGCTGAAATGTGTCTTGTCTTGTGTGAGCAGCATTCTGAGGTAAGATCCCAGAGGACCTTCCTACCCTCCTCTGCTGGTGAAACTACTCCTCAGACAGCTCCTGGTAACACAATATATGGTGGCTCCCCCATTTAGGTGATATTTTCAGCATTGTCAAGGGATTCAGTAATTGGAGGCTGGATTTTACAAAACCAATTTTGGCAGTTTATGGATTTAGCACAAGTCTCTCTTTTAAGGAACGATTATTTGGGAATATTTTAGCCTGTTGAATTTTTTGACTACAGTATCACAAGCCCAGCTCTGCTCCATTGATGTAAAATACTCTTCTGCTTTAGAGTTAGATAACATTCTCCTATTTGTATAAATGACCTTAATTTTCAGATGATAAAAAATTTTGTTTCTTTGAAGAGAAATTAAGAGATGCCTGGTTTACCTGAATTCCATATTAATGAGAGAAAACCATATGTTTGGGCTATATTTAATGAGGAAAAAGTCAAGGCATGGAGTGTGAAAGATCCATATTTTCTTCATGAACACAGCTCTGAAAAAATATGTTACTTCACAGACCTCTCTGGTTTTTAGTTTTGATGCTAACAGAGCTAATGAAAACTAAGTTTAAATGGAGCACTTAATTAGTATGAATTCATGCATGATGAGTTTTGCATTAGTCCAGTCAACAGGTCAGTCTATGGAGCATGGTCAGAGATCTTATTTTGTTTAGACTAATAGAAATATTTTGCACACTGTTCACCTGAAGATGGAGCTTGAGTGGTTCTGAATATATATGCAAAGCATAACTTGTCTCACAGAACTGTGGTTAATAACTTTCTCTTTGGATTTTGTACAGGGGAAGAAGCACCATCTTAAGCTTATTTAGATTCTTGTGGCAGAAATATGAAATCTATAAACAAACTTTCTTTCTTTAATCTTCCTCAACTACCCTATGCTCCTGGGTGTTTTACAGATTCTAATGTAAGACTCCTGTAATTATTGAACTGTTCTTTTGACCTGGTTGCTTGAAGGTTATTGGATTTCTCTTATCTGCAAATGGAGATTAGCAGTCAGATCACCTGAAATCCTAAAATACTGCTAATATTTTTTTAAAGAGATTTATTACAAAACCTTATTTTTCCTCCCTACCTTAGTCTTCAGCATTCACATTTAACTCATTGTATTATCTGTTGAGGGTAATTTGAGGATGATATTCCTGGGGTGAATTTTTAGTAAGCACTTTAGGGTTGCCAGTACAATGTTGTAAACTAACTAGTGTCTCCGAAAAAGAGTAATTACGTAGTTGGCTAATTACTTAGGTACTGCTAATAATAATTGAAAATAGTTAGAGTGTGTTCTCTAAGGCTGCTTTCTGATCATTTTGGTGACCACTTTCTTAAAGGATCTCTTGTCTGTGCATACTTCATCTCACAGTACTCTCTGAGGATCTAGTTTTACCTCTTTTCTTTACATTCTAACTTTTCAGGTAAAACCATTGATGTCACAGTTCCCAGACACATGGAAGTGTCTAGGAGGGCCTAAAATTGCTTGCAGTGTAACTACATAAAAAATGGGGTATATCTAATTGTGAATAGACTTGGTCCTAATTCTGCCCCTTCTGATTTGTGCCCCCAAGCTGTAGTCCTGGTTTACTAATTTTCTAGGGTTGTAGGAGCAGCAGTGTGGGTATCTGTGGCAGCAGAATAACAAACATGTAATTAGTGGCCAAACCCACGAAATGGACATAACCTTTCCCATTTTGGGTACAAATGAAGAGACCTAGGCATGTGTTTTCTGGAATTTGAAGCCCATCAACAGTTCTGAGTTTGTGAAAAGAAGCCTGGGCTTTGACCTCACAGAACAGAAAACCTTTATTTCCCTTTTTTGTATTCTCATGGTTAAAATTAATTCCTTCTTTGTTACAAAATTTTGTACATGGAAATATTCCGAGCACTAATATCAACAAAGAAATAAGGTATTTTCCTTTTGTTAACTAAAAGATTATTCTCCTAGAAATTGTCTCTTAATATGTAAAGTGATATCTACCTCTCAATTTTACAAAGATCACTTCTGACAAAAGTGACAAGTGGGTAGTGGCAGGGAGAAAAAGAAAATGAAATATTGTAAAATAATTTTTATTTCTACAGATGCAAAAAGAGTACTAGACACTATGCTTGTAAATAAAGTGACAGCCATATGGCAAGGATAACAGGGTCACTAGGGCCAGTGATCTCCACAAAGAATGAAGAAGACAGTTGCAAAACATTATCTGTCCAGTTTGCAAACCTTCTTCAGCCTCTGTTTACAAGCCTGAGAAAAACATTTTAGGCAAAGCTTTAAAAGAACCTGGAGGACTGTACAAAAATGCCAAGAATTGGATTAATTGGCATAATACAAGGTGGCTGGGCACAGTTGGGGAAAGTGTCAGTGTAGGGAGAATCCCCACCAAGTAAGACTGTCTGTGCAATTAGCTATCTGAACTCTAACCCTTCCAGAATAATTAATGAATAACAGAGGGGATCAAGACAAAGACACAAAGTGATTTGGTGGGTGCTAGCAAGTAATACATCAAAGAATGCTGGTAATTGGCCCTGTGGCTTTCATTCTTTGCCCTATTTCTTTCAATTCATTGACTCAAAATAATGGGTTCAGGTTCATTATCAACAGGTTTTAGCTGCAAGAGCACAACACTTCAACAAAGCTATGATTGTAGCAGTGCTGGTGGCTAAGCAAAAGTTGTAGAGTGTAGCACACTCCCTTGAAAGGGAAAGTAGCAGCATAGTCACAGGCTTTGTCTTACATGAAACAGTTCGTATTCACAAATTTGCTCTGAGTTTTCTAAGACTTGGTGTTCACTGAGGTTACAATGCTGGAATACAGTTGGTATGGGCAGGTATGTATAACTGCTTCAAACACTATTGTAGCAGCGGCATCTATATTCTATTCCTTCAGCTGTAAGAAATGAAATAGAATTTCTGACATCATGTGTCACATGTGCATGACATTATTTGCATACTAATGATGACAGTTTAGAGACTTTCTCTCCATGTTTTGGCAACATTGAAGTAAAAGGAAAATTTATTTTCTTGAATCCATAAAAACATCTTTCTGATCAGCAAACTTTTACTTGAGGGTTTGAAGTTGTTTTCTTTTTCTGGAATCAAAAATGGAATTTCCACTGTTCTGTTTGTTTCTAGTGTAAATGCTGTTGTAAAATGTTGATTTAACTGAGGAGGAGGTATTTAATTAATTAGAATGGCTTTTGATAAAGAACAGAAGAAGAAGAAGCAGGATATTAGAGCAGTCATCTTCAAAGAGTGAATGATGTGTATTTTTGCTCTGCTGTCATTTTGTCATGATAATTTCTTCCTAGAGAATATTGTTATTTTCCAGCCATCATTAAATACAATTGCGTTTATGGTTAAAGTCTATATGGCACTATAGCTAAAAACTGCCCTTTAAACTGCCTGGTTTAGCATTTGAGAATTGTGAGAAGTGGTTTAAATTTTTAAGCTTGCTTATAAGCACAAATGGATGTAAAATTATTTTTCTTCTTGGTTAAGGATGTTATTCTGAATTTGGGTTCATAGCAAACACAAAAAATGCTGTAAATATTTTAAATAACAAATTGTGCTCCTTATTTTTATAGATAGAAATATAAAAACTTCCCATTTCCTCTGACAGTCTGTGAGGAGGTAGCTGCCGCTGCAACTATTTTCTAAGTCTTGCAGATCAGATTCTGATCTCCATTATACCACTGCTGTTCTGAAAGAACTTGAATGAACTTTATGCAGAATTTCATTTCAAGAGGACTATGTTTTATAGTTGTGAAACCATACAGTAGAATACTGAGTAATAGTAAAGTTAGATAAAAAGTTTCTGGAAAAACTTGAGGTATTTAATTTTAACTTTAGTAATATTTCACAGGATAACAATTGTGTATTAAATATTCAAATACATATATGAATTACCAGTGTATAAATGCAGCTATAAATACAACTATGGGATGCATGACCAACAGCCTCAACCCAGCCCTCTAGATGCAGTCATACTGTTTGAAATAATGATGTCACTAATCTGTGAGTAGTTGCTCTTCTTGGTTTTCTTCTATTACGCAGATTCCTCCACTAGAGCATGTGCCTTATCGATAGCTTTGCTTGTGCCATAGACAAAAGGATTACAGTTTTGGAAAAGCTTTGTTAGCACATATTCTAAATTGAATAGTTGTTTTTTGATTAATTCTAAGCAACACTTCATAGATTTAAAAAAAATTTTAAATGTTTGTATTAAAACACTGCTTAGCAGTGTGCTAAGCAGTGCTTGGAGCAGTGCTCCAAGCCTAGTGTGACAAAGCTGTTAGTCAGAATGTTTGCTTTCTGCTCTCTGTGATTCCATGTGGTTTTGGTAGAGGTTTCTTGTGAAAATCTCAGCATGATTTAGAAGATATATGAAACACTTTGAGAGTATTTGACAATTGTTAAGTTCAAACTGTAGTTCTTTTGGAGGCTTTTCATAACACTTTTCCATCTGTTCACACTAGGACATGAATGGCATGAATATATACATCATCTTCACAATAATAATTTTTAAGGATGCAAAGAAAGAGTAAACTGTGATTTTTTAGTCTTGCCGCTCTTACATGTTGTTAAAATAAATATTTAAAAACTACCTGTATTGTGAAGAGCCATGCTCCAAGTGCCTTCTGTCACACATATAACTCAAGATCTTGAGTTGACAAAATACTGATTGATCTTGTCCCAGAGGTTCTTACACTTTTTCAGAAAGTTGCTCTTCTTTTTGTATAATTTTGCCTTCAAGTGAATAACAAGACTTTGGGGGAGAAGGAAAATCGTTATTAAAAATACACGCAGACTTGATCAAAATAACTTTGATGGCTGGAATGATGAGAACAGTCATTCTCTTCCTTTGACAGATATTTTTTTGTCTGAGATTTGAGGGCACCAATATTGATTTAGAAAGCTCTGTCGCTCAATTTTAAATGAAATGTATAACTTTTCCATTTTCTCACCTATCAACCTCCATAAAAGAGGAGTTGCTCTTGCAGGGAAAAGTGCTATTCTCACTTTGGATATCACAATGCATTTATGATGTGGGGCTTAACTAAACAGCTCCCCTTTATGTGACTAGGAAAGAAAGGCTATCTTTATTTAGGGTTGGAGTTTTGACTGTAGCAGCTGGATACAAGTCTGGATCCTATGCTGGACTGTGGGACCTGGACATCCTTGAGGGAATCCTTTCCAGCAGGTACCCTCTGCTTTTCTCCTCTTTGCTGGAAGTGACAACAGTACAAGGCTATTCCCTGCTCTCCCTCGCCTGCAAGTAGGTGCACCCCAGAGAAGCAGCAAGCTGCATGTGACTATGCAGCAGCCTGGATCCTTGTAGGACCACAGAAAGTTTCCCAGAAACACAGGGAGCTCGTACATTCTACTCCTGATTATCAAAATTACTCTTATGCATGAAAAATGGATTAGGTTTGGTAGCAGAACTAACCGTAAATGGGAAACACAGAGGAAGAGGAGCCGAGGGACAGTTGTGTCTCTCAAACATGAGCAGTTCCTGTCTTTTAGTGAGAACAGGAACAACTCCAGACTTTTAAGGACGTTTAGCAGATGAAAATTAAAATATAACTCATTGCATTGCTTTCTAATAGAAAGTGCACAAAGCCTGCAAAAGAGAAGGGAGTCTTGGTTGCTGAAGGTCAGTTCGTGTTTCAAAGGCTGACCTCCTTTGAAAAGGGTCTCTCTGCCTAGTGTTCCCATAGGAAGGGACCCAGGGGCTGGATTCATGCTGGCCTGCGGTCAGGGAAGTGCTGAGCTTCCGTTCAAGTCACTGTTCCCTGAAAAAAAGGCATTTCAGCATACCCTTAGGTGTCTTTGACTAAGAACCGGATGCTTTCTGAAGCTGAGTCTTCATTTGGCTGATATGTGCTTGAAAATCTCAAAGGCTGTAAACTTTGCAAAATCTGGATTCTTCTTTGCTATAATTTTTTTATCTTAACTTGGTGTAGTTTCATTTGCCCTGATATCCACTGCACAGTGCCTTACAGGAACTGTTAGTAAAATATGGGGTAAATTGGTCTGGGAGAGAAAATTGTATTTTTTTCTCAAATTTTTATGTGCCAGAAAGGGAAAAGCATAGAATGGCAGTAATTAGACTCAGGGAGTACAATCTGTGTTTCTGAGCTTTATTCCTAAACTTTCATATACCAATTTTATTACAAAGTCTTCCAAAGGTAACAATATTCGCCAGGACAAGGCCTTTTGAGATTATTAGGTAAAAGCTTTATATAGCAGGAAAATATTACAATAATGGCACTTAAATTTAATTATTTCTCTAACAGTGATTAAAGGAAATGTTCATAGCTTTGGAAGGAAGCTGACCTCTGTAATCAATAATGTTTGTACTTTCTTGCAAAGTGTGTTGCTTAAACAAAAGAATAAGTAATCATGTCTGGATCACTGGGAAAAGGGTGGCAGGATGTGGAAGGGCACAAGGATGCTGAAAAAAGAATACTGACAAGCCACTTCTCATGGAAATTAGTGAGGTGGAAGACAGAAACACAAAACAATCGAGGAGAATGTTTTAGATATTATATCTGCTAACATGTCCTGCCTACAAGAAGAGCATGACTAGCTCATCTCTCTTCTTTCCCCTAGGGCCAGGCCTTCAATTTTTTGTGCCCTTTGCCTCCTGGTCTCCTCCATGATGGTTTTTATATCACTTGCCAGAATTTTTTCTGGCTGGTGGTTCAAATGGGTTTTCTCATAAAGCAAAAATAAACTTCTGTGAATGTTTGTCTTGTTTGTAGAGCTTTGAATCCATCTAAGATTTTCAAGTGCCCTGTGGGGAGCTAGGCTGTCCCTGTCAAGGGTAGAGATCAGATGAAGGCAAGTGCATGTTCTATCATCTGTTTTCAAGTTTTGCGATGCTGTGAGTATAGCAATGGCATCTTCAGCACTTCAGCACAGCTCTGTTTCTGTGTCCAAGTGTTTTATCTCTCTGATGTTCTTGTTCCTATACAACTTTTGGTACATTGGATCTCTTCCTTGCTTGGTGACATCAGAGGCACTATTAACTTCTCCCAGTATTGTTGCTAAAAATTGTGAGCTGCTGTTTGAACTTCATCCTCCTTGTGTTTGGTTTTGTGCAATGTCATAAAAACTTGTTTATGAGTTTGAGACCTTTGAAAGCATTTTTGTAGCTGCTGTGCTAATTGTAGCTCATTTGTCATTACTGGTGTTCTCCAATACTTGCCTCTCATGAAGGGTTAGATGAATCCTTTAATATTACAGAGGGAATAATTCAGTGTGAGAGAAAATGCGTGTTCCCTGAACAGGATTTAGGGATGTAACACCCACGTTTGAAAGTATTTGAATGTGAAGATTCAAATATGCCTGTAGCACTTATTGCACTCTGAAAAACTAGGCTTTAAAGAGGCAAAATTGCCTCCCTGAAGGCTCTAGTACATAAGCACTACTGTAAGAATTAAAAAAAAGCTTAGGGGATTTAGCATGATTTCTAGTCATTCTTAGTTTGGAGGAAATAATTGCATTATATGAGCCTAACCTGATCACAGAAGTTTTTAATCTCAATCCAAGGTAAACATGTCTTCACCATATAGACCTGAGTTGCCCTATTAAATGCAGAAAGCCTTGATCCATATTCAAGTTTTTTTCTTGAGTCTCCCTGCTGTGATGAAAGTGCCATCTCATCTTGTATTAATTTTGTCTTGATATGTATATATAATGGATATTATTATGCTATAGCTTTTGGGCCAGGTTTTCTCCTATATTTTTGAGAATTTTAAACTGCTAAAGTAATACTTAAAACTTCCACCTCCCTTCCAAAAAATCTGTTTGCTTGTAACAAGAAGGTGGTGTTTTGCAAACTTTGCCTTGTCTATAACAGCCATTGAAAGTCAAATGTAGAAGAAAATTTCTAGCAGTTCCTTAAGAAGTGAACTTTGTCCCCACCCTTCACGGGAAGGGAAGCAGGAGCTGTGAAACCTCTGTGCTTGCTTCTCGTGGCATCGCTGACCTCCAGCTGCGTGGTCACGTCTGCCACCCGTGGCATGGCTGAGGAGCACGGGTGAGTACTGGGAGAGGCAACCACCTGCTCCCAGGGATTATTCTGCTTCTTGGTAGTGGGGACAGCCAGCTGGCAGGAGCTAACCTGGCTTCAGGGACTGCAGGAGAGGATGCAGGACTTTGCAGTGGTGGTGGCAGTCCTGGGGACAGCCCAAGAATCCCTCCAAGCCTGGCAGGCAGCACCCGCCTCTCGAGTGAGTGTGTGTGAGAGCAGCAACTACACAACAGGGCTCAGTTGTTTAGTCATTAGCAATCGACTTTAGTGCTTGTATCTTAACTGCCATTGAAGCTGCAGTGTATTTTTGTGGCAGGAACTGGTTGGTTAAAAAGATATTTTCGGTGCCTACTGGATTTGGACCGCATTACAATTAAACTATTGTACTTCTATAGCCATAGCATTGCACCATAGCTAAATGGGTTTAAGTTAGACCATTAACTTAATAAACTGCTTTCTGAGAAGACAAGAAGATTTCATCTCAGTGCTCTATAAAATTAAATTTTTTGTGCTACATAAAAGAGTACATGTTTTTTACTGCTTATTTTTACAGAGCTCCTGTGGAGTTCAGTGGAAGTTTTGCTGACAAATTCAGAGCAAGACTCTATTCAAATAATATTCACATGACAGCATGCTTTTTCATTGTGAAATTTACTGCTTTCACTGATCCATTTTATATTTAATTATTAAATAATTTTTAGAGCTATAGTGACTTTAATGATGATGTATGTACAGATATTTAGTCCATGACTATGGATGTACAGACAGCTATATTCATTCACAACTAAACTTTCCACAATAAAAACTTGATTTTAAATATAGGCAATTTGTCCCCAAGGGAAAGGAAAATAAAACCCTTTGATCTTAAAACAAAACCCCTAATAATGCCCCTCTGTCCCCCAAACCTATAATTACAATTTATCATCTAAAGAATTTAATGATACTTGGTCTTTTTTCCTCCATGGCCATGGCCAAATCTCTCAAATCTGGATGTCCAAAATGTAAATGAATTTTCAAAGCTCAAAAGTGATTTAAGAGCATGGTCTACAATAAGATCAGTGGAGACTGCCATTCTTTAGTCACTTTTGTGATTCTCACAAGAATATCCTGAATGTATAATTTCACATCAAAGTTAATATGCTCCCTGCAATTCTGAACAGAGCAACTGACTTTTGGAGAGCTATACATAATTGTATTCTGGCACAACTGTGGCAACTGACAGGACTGAGTAGTAATTTAGATGCCTAATTTTAAATCAAGACTTATTAAGAAAAATCCATAGTTATTTGTCCCAAACAATAATAAAGCTGCTTCTGGTTAGCTCCTCTGTGTCATTCTGAAAGTTTCACATCTGGGCTGAGCCAGTTGTCAGTGTGGAGAAGCAAGGTTTAACACAGAGCAATTCACCTACCTATTTTAGACATAATCAGGACACAGCTCCCTAATTTATTTTAAAATCCAAAATTTGCATTCTGGAACTGATATGAATTTGTATGAGAAACAGAAAAAAAAAATTGAAACTTTAAAAAATGGTAACAATGTTATATTTGAAGCCATTATTTTCTCTTCATGTTGAGCTGCTACATGCCCCCCAAGGTCAGGAGCTCCCAGCACCTTTGCTGAGTGGGGATGACAAATGTGAACAGGAGTTGTGAGGAAAAACACTTGCTTACTAGAGACATGCTTCTGTATTCTGCTCCAGGGTAGCTGGTCATGTTGGGTGAATGCAGGCGTGCGGGTGTGCGTAATTGTAAATGTTATGTATTTAAGAAAACCAAGGTGCAAATTAGAAGTTTCTGAACCAGGCTGGTAAAAGGCAAAGTTTCCCTTCAGCTGTGTGTTGTCCTGGCGTGTTGTGTTTTAATCCATCACTCTAAGCTGCTTCCCTTAGAATTCTATTGCCAGTGCACCAGACTGTAAGCTTTCCTAAGCAGGTTTTTCCCCGCATCAAACGCTAATGGATCCCTTTGCAAAAAGGCATAAGAGGGCTGTGCTGTGAAGCCACCTTGAAGCAGTAAGGGAGGAGCAAGTGAGCAGGGGACCAGGATTTGTTTCACAGTCATTCTTTTACCTTGGGAGGCTTCTTGGAGCTGTAGCAGTATGTTGCCCATCTAGATAATAGGTAAGCAGGGCTGGTCAGTGTTGTGGTTGCATCTGTCACTGCCTCGTTCCAATGGGACAGATTCTGCTGAGCTGTGGAAGCACAGGGCTGCAGGCTCTTGTCAGCACAAGGCTGGAAACTGAACAAACTATTTTCTGCAAGCGATAATTATACCATGGTTCAGTAAACGAGCACTTGCAAACCCCAGCAGAGTGAAGCGCAAAATAACCTTGCTGATCAAGCAGCCATACCCATTGGGATCTATTAACTTTTCATCTTGGCAGAGACTGTATAGGTGTGTTCAAAACCTGTTGGTTTGATGTTTATTTCAGGCAAAATTAAGTTAGGGTAGGGGAAGCTGCTTCTCAATTTTCAGGCTAGACATCTTGTAGGAAGTACTTGTTTTCCTCAGGTTCACACGATATTCCAAAGCCTCACTTCTTCAGAGGGTGTTCAGTCCAGCTGCCTGCCTCTGCAGAAGTGGGATACCCCTCTTCAACTCCCTGCCATGGCTGGATGTGTTACAAAGGCTTCAGGGGATGAAGTGATATATTGCAGTGCAAAATAATTTTCCCCTTTTTTGGATGTTTAATGAATTGTGACTTTGAAATTAAGGGTAATTCTGCTCAATTAAAGTAAGTCCAAACTCAGATAAAACTTTATTTAGAGATTTATCAAGTGTCTACACAGCTACACAAGCTGTGTTAGAGGCACTTCATCTGCCAGAGGGATCTAGTCCCTCAGTTACTGCATGGGAATACACCCTTGCTGTCCTGAGACAAAGTTCTTCACCACATGCCTTGGATCAATTTTAATCGAGTGTCTATTATTGATTTTGTCATACTCTGAACTTAACTTCCTTGTTAAGTCAAAGTCTTAAGCAATAGCTGAAAGTTTGGGGTGGGGAAGGGAGAACAAAGGATGAGAGGAGACTTCTCAGATTTTTCAGCCTATTCTGGAAAAGGAAGTGCTGGAGATTTTGCAAGATAATCAGGCCCTCAAAAAAAAAGTTCAATGTGTTTTATAACCAGTTTCAGAGGCAGTTAAAGGGATGCAGTGAGCCAAACACAATTCCACTGCAAACCAGTTCAGCAACAGATTTTACTACAGATGCTCTCAGTTGTACTCATTTGAAAATGGCCAAATAAACAGGATTTTTTTTTTCCTGATTATTATATGAACTGATCATGACAATGTTGTAAGTGGAAATTCACAATCTATACCCCATAGGTTATGGATTGGAAATGTGGAAATACCTTTCAGATAATTTTGTGCTTTTTCTCTTCATGACTTCCATTCTCTTAACAACATAACTTCCATTTCTCTTTACAAATTCCATAAATGTAATCAATATTCCTGAGAACCATGAAATACTCTTCTAGCATTTTTGCTGTTTTTTTGCAGAAATGCAATTTCTTTAGCTGCATCATAAACGTTATGCAAATGTAAATACAAGCTGTCAATAGACTGTATTGACATTATTCAACATGACATGTGTTTCACACTGGGGGAAAAAAGGAGGGAATACAGAAATAACACGAAAAGAGTTTGAAAACCAGGCAGTTCACCACTCAACAGAAACATGGATGAGCTAGTAGACTTAAAAGATGTGAACTAGGAACAATTTGGAGAAGGAAATAAAAACCAAAAATGTTGATAAAATTTAAAAACATCTGCAGTCCAAATGTTTACTTACACAAAATTTAACCTGTGAATGTTGCCTCCTTGTTCTAAAGAGAATCTTCTAGTAATAAAAGTCAGTCTTCTTTTCCCTTCCTTTTTTCCTAAATCTTCATTCTCTGGGCTTGATATCTATTTAAAAAAAAATGCCTAAAAATGGGAAAGTGAAGTATAATGACTTCAAGCCATAATGGCATGACTCAGACTACTTTTTCTTAGAGTCCACTGTTGACTCAAACTAAGGGTGGCCTCTGTTCAGTTTTAATTTCTAATACTTGGCTATCTTTCTTGAAGAACCTTGGTAAAGACAGCTCAAATTTTTGTTGTATAAGTTATGATGCCATATAAACTTTAATTAAAGGGATTCTGATACCCAGCTACTATATCTCAATATTTAATGAAATAAATTATAGTAAGTCATGATCTCAATGTGACCAGCATACAAAATATGGATGGGTATTTACCTTACTCGTATGAGATAACTCCAGAACGATATAATTGACAGCATCTGTAGCTCATTGGCATTAATATATTTAATGATGATAAAACAAAACCTTTCCACTGCAGTGTGGGAAATTTTCAAGTTCTATTTTCAGAAATGTTGCGTGACCTTTGGGGTGACATAATTCCTGCTGCTGGTATCTGGCTGCTGAAGACCCCACTCAAGCAGTAATGTTTTGAGCTGGGTGGTGATAGGTGTGAAGCTGGTACACAGTGAGAGTAACCGTTCCTTGCTGCATTTAGGGAAATACAGGCAAGCAGGATTGACTCTGCCCCATGGCTGTCTGATGTCTCTGGGATGCTTTCTGCTCCTCCTCAGAGTGGATGGGCTGGGTGCTGCTCAGGGCACCCGTGAGCTGCTCAACTGCTGAAAGAGTTACTGTTTCTGAAAAGAATCCCTGAGAAAAGAAAGAACCAAAATACTGTCTTTCTCCTCCCAGGAGTAAATAATTCTGCCACAGGTAAAGGGAGTGTGTGTGTTGTTACCTTAGTGCCTACAGATGTTTTATCAGGCCTGCAGATTCTCTTGCTTTATAGTGGAGCCTTTGAAAAAAGATGTCCAACCAATTGTAAACACCAACAAGAATTTAATTTATCTTTATAGTTACTAACGTGACAGCAAGTTGAAGTACTCCTACTTATGAAGCAAATTAATCAAATTTATCTTTTTCTTTGATGGACATGAATCCTATTCTTTCTGCAAAATGCTCAAAGGGTTAAATTAAAGATGAAATAGAGCACAGCAACATGCAAGAGCACCTCCCCCTCCTTCAAATCATATTTAAATGATAAAAAGCCTTTCTACAGGGGTAAAGTCAAACTGTAGATTTCCTGTTACATTTAATAATGTAACCTCATACATAATGATACAATTTTACTCTTGTAAATTCAATTTTTGGAATTACCATAATCACTTATGTCAGAAAATAATTGAAACAATTTATTTTCTGTTTGTTTGAATATTGTTTAAGCTGACTATTTTTTATGCACAAACATTTTTCTATCAGTTTTTTTCAAAGGAATTTGTTTGAAGATCTTCTTTCAAGTTAATTCCATTGGTTCATTATTTTTCTCCACATTGCTATTTCTGAATTCATTTCAATTAGATTTTATTTTAAGCTATGCTACATTCGTATGTTAGGGAGCTGTGCCAGAAACTGCCAGAAAACCTGTGTGTCAATGAGGACAATCATGATTTCATATCTGTAAAACGTCTACAAATTTATTAAATGAAATTCAATAAGATAGCTTTAAAGATATAGATATTTAGCAGCTGTAACCCTGTTGATATACTTGTTTTGGGAATGTAAAACTTCATATAAAATTTTGAATTGAAACTAGTCCATAAATGGACAACATTAGTTTTTTTGATCTTAGCCTTATTAAGTACTGTTGTTTCAACATTCCTACATTGAAAGACTCAGGTCTACAAATGTGTTGTAGTTTTGAAAAATTGTCTACCTGTGTTAACAATTATCTGTGTAATCCTACTGTGCAAAGCTGCATAAGATTGTGTGGATTGTAGAGGTCAGCCCCGATAATTGAATAACTGGCGTTCCAGGTGGAGCCTGAGGTGGGATGCAAGTGTTGTGGTGTCTGCCTGACTTCTTCCTACATCTGTCTCACTTTCATGAACAAAACAATTTGCACAAAATTATTTTTTTCTGGTAGAAAAGTTGAACAGTTGGTGCCAGCCTACATAATGGCTGGCTATTATAATGCCTTCTTTTTTCTATTAACGAGAGTGCTCTGAATATTTGTAAAAAGTTGACATTATCTCATTAGCTGTTGCAGGTCTATGAGTAAGTCCACTGAAAAGAATATCACGTTCTCTGCTGGATATCTCCATGAATGTTTCTAAAACATGACTTCCCACAAGCAAGGAGGACCATATAGCACGGCAATTAATAGGCACGGAATGTGTATTCCCAGTCTGCTTCTGTTCTCTTGTTAGTTCAGAGTTGTATTTATTACTGCATCTTCCATAAATGTGTAAGGCCCTAATCAAGCACTCCAAAAGACAGAAATGGATGTTTGTTAAATTTCTCATCCCTTTTCAGCTCCTCAGTTTTAACAAAGAGGTTTTTATATATTGAATTTTTACCAGTGTCCCAGAAACATGTTTCAGAATTTATTCCAATATCAGAATTTTGCTGTAGGAGCACCCAAAAATTCCAGCATATTCAAAAAGCAGGACATCTGGCACACTGTATCACCAGCAGGTTATTGTATTCAATAGCAAATAAAGGTGACACAGTGAAGATGAGTCATCAGATTTTTTTTTTAAATTCTATACTTTGCAATAAAACTCCAGCAGCTGGGGTTTGTGATTTCTAAGTCCCCATGCTAATTTTCATCCACTGCTTTTCACCTCCACATGGACTAGCAACTGCCTGTGAACTTTCAGCCTACAGATCCACAGAATATGCTGTAAGAGCTGCAAATCAATAGAAAGCAGCTGCTTAGCATGCCTGCATCACCCTGCTCAGAGCAACACACCCATGGCACAGCACTGGGGGGTCACACAGGCATGCAGAGGGAGTGTAGTGACGCTCAACATTTGTTAGCTATTCCTTGTTCTTCTTGACCAGGGTTCAAGAGTCCTAGAAAACATGACTATGGTAATAATGATCCAGCAGGAATAATTTGCAAGAACTAGACCTAGAACACTTTTTTGCCTGGACATCAACTAAATGGACAGGTCTCTTAATTAGGAAATTATTTGTTCTCATGCCTTCCTTTATATTGTCTTGCTGTGGTGAAGGGCAGGATTACTCCTAAATTCTCAGTATGACACTGTGAGTAATATTAGGCATTTAAAATATATATATATATACACAAGCATACATACATATATATGTATGTATACACACACACATAGAACTAGGCTTTAATCTCAGCTGTGTCTGAACTAGCTGTATAGGAACTTTTGGTTATTTTGGTTGTAAGACTTGTGAATGTTTTTTACCCATCAATGCACTAAGCATTTTTGCATAGTTATGGCAGCACTGGTGATATATTAGGAGCAACTGGTGGACTTGCTGGGACCAAAACCTGCAGTGTCTGGTTCTGGGCTTATCTGGGACTTGAAGCTGACTACTATTGCAGGGATTGGGAGCGGAGTCGTGTCTTCCTGAGGTGGATTCATAAGTTATACTTTTTTCCTACAGCAGGCTGAAAACCCCATGAATTTGAACAAAACAGGCACTTGTGCTTCACACAGAGGTTAGAGGTCAACGTGAAGCTATAATTTAGTTGTGGAGTTTATCATGTGATAATATAAAGTATGCTTGTATAAACAAAGCTTTTAAATTCAATTTTTAGGGCAAAATAGGAAACGAAGAACAACATTTCCCTAATAAGTGAAGCCAACTTGAAACATTTTTGGGAAACAATTGACAGAAAGGTATTTTGTGGACATGATCCACCATTTTGTAACAGACTTGTTCTAAGCTACTAGAACTGTCTGCACTTATTCATTAGGCCAAGTCCCAGTACTTTGTTACACAGCTCTCATATAGGTACTATATACTCATATAGGTACAGAAACGAAAGGAAATAAAAAGCCCAAAATATATTTTGTGTGTATGTGTGTTGAAGACACCAACTTTGAAAAACAGAAAAGTGTAACTTGTCATCAGGTGTTAGTGGGCTTGGCTGCCTGTGGCTCCACTGTAGCTGCATTGAATGACACAGCCTAAAGACCCATGCCTAAATATTTTTTTTCTCTCATAATTTTGAAAGTAAAACCCCTGATCAACTCTTTCTTTTAAAACAAAGAATGCATGTAAAAATGTCTCCTCTGTATTCATCAGACATACTGTTGAATTTGATAGACCTATCATTTGTACGCTACATATATTGTTGCTTTAATGCATTCCCTCACTACTTTGATAAAAGCCTTAAGATGTTGCCACTAGTCCTTTGATGTTTCCTTCTGATGTTACAGTACCTCTTTTTTTCCTTGTCTTCCAAAAAATCTGTTTTGCATAAACATGAGCAGACAAGACATTTCTAGTTAAGGATAGAAACATCAAGTTCTATCAATAAAAGGATAAAACAAGAAGCTATATCTAGACTTTTATATGATTTTGTGAAGCCCTTATAGATGAAAATATTGTAAATGTTTTAGAGACAATATGATATCTTTCATTAGTTGAAAAAGAGAAAATAATCTTGACTGCCATGAATTTTCTTGTGATGCAACAATTAATTTTCTAATAAACTGGTAGAATAAATCTTATAACGGCAAGAAAATATTTGCATGTCCATTCTTGTCTATAAACTACCAATTTTCTAACAGGGTTATCATTCTAGAGAAAAGATTGAATTTTTATATTTAGTCTCAAAGCCTTACGATATATGTTGAAAAATGAAGTTGCTTAATCTGTTGGGGTTTTTTAAACTGCAAATAAGTGAGGTATCATTATTATTATTATTATTACTATTATTATTGGTAGTAGTACTAGTAGTAGTAATAGAAGAAGAGATGTTTCAATTCAAGATCCCCCTGAAGAGGTGGTGACATTGTCCCAAGGGATTGGAATAATCCTTGCCTTCAGAATTTTCCAAGATGAAAAAGATAAAGTAATAGTGATAAATAGATACTGTTAGTCAAATTTATTGAGGAAAATAAATTCAAAGTTTTGCTCAAGGCCATATAGGGAAAATGTAGCAAGGACAGGGAATACACAGCACTCCTGAGCACCAATGCACTGTAATTTAAATTACTGGCAAGTGTTGAGGAAAGAATGATTTTCCTATGAATGACATGATTGTTTTGCTGCATTCAAGGAGAACCTAGTGTAGTGGAGCCACACCATAGTCTAGTGATTAAAAAATGTTAACTTAAGCCAAGAAATGTCAGTTTGTCTTCTTACTTCTTCCAAGACATACCTATCCTTTGGCTATTCGAAGTTTTATGGTCAATTCTCAGCAATGCAAATAGGCATAAAATATTACTTCATTTTCTCAGAACTGAACCATGGTACACTTCTTAAAGACTTTTTTCATAGCTCACTAATGCAGGATGCACTTGACAATTACTGATTAAAGCTC
Source organism: Acanthornis magna (assembly GCA_036785705.1). Classification (NCBI taxonomy): domain Eukaryota; kingdom Metazoa; phylum Chordata; class Aves; order Passeriformes; family Acanthizidae; genus Acanthornis; species Acanthornis magna. The sequence continues at coordinate 21,587,147 of JAWUZG010000001.1, forward strand.
CAGTCCTACAATCAATTGTCCATGTGACTATTTCCCTGAAATCAGTGGAAGCCCTTCACAAGATACAATGGAGCAGCTCTAGGCAGTCGCAGGATCAGGGCCTAGAAAGGTATTAGCAAGGATGAGGACATCTTGTACTTATAAGTAGTGATAAAACAGAAATAAACTCTTTTTAATAAACCTCCAATGGGATGGTTGGAAGTAGAGATAAAGTAAGCTGTTACTTAAGAGGGAAATTTGGGAATTTGAAAAAAATAGGTAAAACCCCCCTCCTATTTTTCCGTGGAATAAAAATCTGTGCAACTCTAAAAAGTTCTAGAGGAACAGAAAAATGGAAGGAATTATTGAGAACCAATATTTATTAAATACACTTCAAATCACTTACTGCTTTTGTGTCCACCTTAGACTTGTGTCAGACTTAAGAGGATGGAGACATGGCCTGTAGCCTTCAACGTCTCTTGATCACTAGTAGAGAACCCTTAACCCCGCCCCCACTTTTCATCTGCAATACTCTATTTTAATACTGATTGATTTTACTGTTCAGCTATAAAACAGAATCTGTAATTTGTGTCATTGAGCAGATGGTAAACAATCTCTGTATATGAAGGCTTATATGTACACTTCTATTTCCTGGTGCTGTGCAATCCACTTCTTGCTGCAATTCTCTTCTTACCAGCCTTTCTCTTTTGCTTATCCTCCACACATTTTCCTCAGAGACACTGTCCTTATCTGAAGCCTACAGTAAAATGAGTTCGAATTTTACTATACAGCAGCCATGGATGCCATGAATCATTTTAACTAGTCTTGCTTCTGTGCAAAGACTTTTTTCTCTATCTGTCACATCAAGGGAATCCCAGAGTGTCTTATATCAGACTTCCCAAATGGTGGGCTTTGAAAGTAGGTTTAGGAAATTAATATCCATGTTCACCTCTCTTCTAACACATACTTCTCATTACTGTAGTCCAAATCCTAGATCTGCTGGACACCATGTACACTGAAATTGAGATCTGTGTACAGGAATCAAGATTAAAAATGCTAAAAAAAAAAAAAAGAAAGAATTCCCAGGTCCCTTTTTGCTCAGTATTTGAAGTATAGTTAGTAAACAAGTTAGTTGCTGCCCAGGTCTTCTCTTCCATTAGACACTATTCCCTCCCATCCACAGCAGTTTTTACACAGTGGACACATACCTTTCACACTTTGATGTAAAATCTGTTTCAAATGAGTTTCTGTGTGCATCCTCTTAACAGTGAAACCATGCTGCTGGTTCTGTCTTCTTGTGAGGAAGATAGACTGAAATTTGCTTTAATAAAGCAATAAAAGCTTTAAATTATTTGCCTGCCTATCCTCTGTCAGTCCAAAATTCACCACCTTGAAGAAAACCTTAGCAACAAAACAACCACATATTGTTTGGATCCATAAGATGATCAAAACCCCTGCTGGGAGTATGACTGTTTCTTGTTTTGCTGGTAGTCCTTTGTATGATTCCCAGCTCATGCTGGCAAAGAACTTTCTGGCTGATGTACTCCTGTGGTGTCTTGAGCTTCATGTCTAACATCAGGACCCTTTGTTCTCTACAAATACACAGAAGTCTTCTCTTCCCCAGTTTTCCTTTTATTCTGTTAAGGCTGTTTAGTTTTCATTATGATGACAGACTAATCTTACTTTTCCTTTACAGTTGTTGTGGTTTAACCCCAGCAGGCAACTAAATACATGCAGCTGCTCGCTCACTTCCCCTCCCCCGCCACCCAATGATGGCAAGGGGAGGAAAATCAGGAAAGGGAAGAAAAGAAAATACAACTTGTGGGTTGAGATAAAGAAAGTTTAATAATTGAAACAAAAGATAATAGCAACAACAAGAACAACAAGAGCAATAATACTAATGCTGCTTCTAATAATTGTAATAGAGAGGGAGAGAGGAAGATAAAACCCAAGACAAGAGATGCACAATACGGTTGCTTGCACCTGCTGAATGATGCCAAGCCTGTCTCTGAGCCACAGCTTGCTCTCCTCTGCAGGTAAATCTCCCCAGTTTATACACTGGGCACGGTGTGGAATATGCTTTTGGCCATTTCAGGTCAGCTGCCCTGGCCATGCTCTCTCCCAGTTTCTCGTGCAGCTCATCACTGGCAGAGTACGAGTCACTGAAAAGTCCCTGACTTAGAGTAGCAACTGCTTAGCAACAGCTAAAACATCGTGTACTGTCAACATTATTCTCACACGTAATCCAAAACACAGCACTGTACCATCTACTGAGAAGAAAATTATCTCAGCTGTAGCCAGGGCAGTAGTTTTGTTCCACCTATTGTCTTTTCAGGGGCTTTACTTTTGCTTTCAAGTATTACGGCTATGAATAGAGGGAGACCCAAAACACCTTCTAATTAGAAAATGATCATAATTTTTTTTCTGTTCCTTTGTATTCTGCTTTGTATAGCTTTTTATCAAGGCCTAGTTTTTTTTCTACTCACATTATCAGCTTAATCTAGATTTTCCATTTTTAATTAGTCATAGTGTTTTCCTCTTTCATAATTGTATTAAGCCCTGTTCTTGTTTTGTGCCTACTCATCCTGAGTCAGCATATCATGCTCTTCCAGCTACTCTGAACATTGCTTCAAAGCTTTCCAGTAAATAGGAGGATAATGCTATCTGCAAATCTCAGATGACTTGAGTATCCTCCGTTGATACCGCTGTGCTTCGTTTCTCATTCAAGGTTTACAGTGACCTTACAGGAGAAAAGGGGGTTGCTGACATAATTGAAAAGGACCTTTTCATTTACCTTGTTAAATGTAAATTTCCACTGAACTGCACTCTATATGTTTTTGAAGAGAGAAAATCTACAATAATGTAAAATGTATTTTTGGAAGTGAATTTGAAACTTTAGTCTGCTCCATGAAAATCTTGCTTCAAGAATTGAAAATGTAGGTTAAATTAGTTGGGCTGGAGACTCATGGATTAATATGACAAGCTAAATTCTTCTGGTGGAAATCAAGCCATGAGGAGGGGCAGCAGCAATTTCACACTTCAAGTAGTGGGATTTTGTAATCTTTAGAGAAGCATACTCCTGCCTTATAAAGAGACCATCCTGACTGTAACTGTGGGCTGTGCACATGTGGTCAAAGAATGAGTAGAAAGGAAAAAAAATCCCAGCGACCAGCACAGCTATAGTCTGAGGCCATGTTTGCCTATGCTCTGCTTTGTATTTGTTCTCTGTAAGAAAGCCTTCCTAGCTCTGACAAGCACTTATCCATCTATTAATTCAGTGGGATGGTCCTGAGGGCCGCTAATGTAAAGATAAAATCTGGACTTCAGTGAGAAAAATAAGAGTATTACCAAAATTTAACTGTCTTACATATGCTCTGCATCCAGCTAAGGAAAATGTGATGAGCCCGAGTAAATCTCCATGAATTGTGTTAAACTACTTTGAGATAGTACTGAATAAACTGCGATTGTGAACTAGGTTGAGAATAACCCTAGTGTTTGATGTTGAAGATAATTACCTCATTCCAGATTACAATAATAACAAAAGACTACAATAGGAAGAATTCTGTGTCTGCATTTAGGCTTTGTGAGCTTTTGAGTGGCAACAGTGATGACAGAATGACAAAACGATTGAAGGAAACTGCTAACACGGCCATACTATTATGCTATTGATTTCTTCCAGCATATATTCTTCAGTTAATAAGGAATTTAAGACACAAGTAGGAAGTTGCTTTCCTTAAAATTCTGTATCATTACTTCTTCAACTGAAATTCCAGCCAGAGTTAAGGAAATGCCCTTATGAACCAGTTCTCCTTTCTTTCCGTCAAACTGTCTGGATATACATAGACATACATTATTCATGGACAGATTTGTACTGCTCTTTTCTTGTTTGCCGTTCTGTGTTTGGGTACCCAGGCTCTGGGGCGATGCTGTTGTGTAGAGGTGATAAAATTTGAAGGAAGTCCAGACACTGCAGGTAGGCAATGATGCTGGCAAATCAATGTTTTTGTACTTTTAGCTGTCTGATGAAAATCAGACTAATTGATTCTTACTTTATTTTGCACATGTGATGGAACCACAGTTTTATCTGCCAGCTTCTTAAGCCAGACCAAAGAGACTACCATTTGCCTTCTCTCTGTAACATGGCCTACTCATTATGCTACAAAATGCTAATTAACTCACTTGATAATTAAATAGATTTGTTAATACTAATAAACTCACTTACTAAATCTTAGCATTAACATTCACAGCACACCGTTTTGTTGCAGTGCAAACACTGTGACATTTTCCTGCTGAAAGTTCTGTATAAAATATTAAGGAGTCTTTAAAATAGCTATTGTTATTATATATTCTTACTTTCAACTAAAAATATTTCACACAGATACATAGATATTACAATAATTTTTCTAGGCAACAACTTCTTTTTAACTTGCACATTCCTTTCCACATTAGGATCATTTAATTTGAAAGACTTGTTCTGTACAATACAGCTTATAAATAATGCTCTTAATAATGTCTTACCAGTAGTAAGCTTTAATTCCACATTCACACAGAACTCTCATTTAAACTAAGTGGGAGTTTCTCTTGATTAATCCCAGCAAAATCAATCATCTTTTGTTAATTAACGTTTTTATTTAGTGGCTATTAGTTGGAAACTGTTAAGTAGTGTGAGCTTAGCCTAATATCACTCCTCCAGCTCCTATTTTATAGTGTCTACTAAGTGCACAAATGTTTGTTGTATCTAAATTGAAATGGAAATGCTGTAGAGTACAACTCTAACACCAAAGTACATGTGCTCATTTCTGCTAGGCTGCCTTTTGATGCTATTTATGGTGTTTTTATAGCAGTTCTTGTTCTAAGTTTTTTTAAAAGGCTGATTTCAGAACTTAAAGGCACTGAATTTTGATCTGTTGCATATTATAAATGGTATTAACATTTTATCTTTTTTTTTTTTTTTTTACTAATTGAGTTACTGCTGAATGGAACATATTGTGAACTAAGATTAGTTTAAATACACATCAAAAGGCAAGACTGCTTTCTCAGTTCAGTACTGAAAGTACCAATTATGCTATTTTTGTGAGATTTCCTGTCAATTGCAGAGTGCAGCAAAACTTAAGTGTTTGGAGCTTTGCATGCTGTAAGTGTTCCCTGAATGAATTTTTTGCTTCCCTTCTCTTCAGCAGATGCTCATCAGTGTTAGTCTGAAATGCATGTTTTCAGACTCAAGCATACAAAATTACAGTTCAGAAAACAAACCTCAAAATAAATTCTAAGTTTTTAAGCAAACATTTATATTCTAGATAATTTCTGGTAATACTAGGTGTTTTTTCACTTACAGCTTGGCTCCTTATTTAGCTCTTATTTGTAACAACAGTGACAAACACAAACTCTTTGAAACTATTGACATATTTCAAGGGCCACATGCTCAGTGCACTGTAAATCCACTGCTACTACTCTCAGTACGGAAGTGGAAGTGTATTGCCAAAAGAGTACACAGATTTCTGGCTGATGTTCAGGTAATGAAGGTAATATTTGCTAACCCCATGAACAGCATGACAGCAGCATCCTTAGTGCATGAACACTTGGCATTTATAGCCATAAAACATATTTGGACACAAAATAGGCCGGGTAGATTTTTTAAAAATGTTTTTACCATCTGATATGAATTTTTATTTTTTTAACTTTTTCTCATATAGCTATGCTTGAAGTGCCATTCCTGTTTTTAACGGAAACATCACCTACTGCTGTCAGCTAACCCAATCTGCTGGCTTTGTATGAAAGCACACTCTGTGGCCAGATCCTAAGCTGGCTCAAAATGATGTTGCTGCCTTGACTTCACAAAAATCGCGTTGTGAAGCTGAACCTAAGATGCCTACTTTGAAAGCTTCCCCCCTTGCCCTCTTTATCATTCTGAGACTGAGGAAATAGAAATAGAAAGCACATTTCTCAGACTGAAGCTGGTTTTGTCTGTGCCTTTACAGAAGCTATAACCCTTCACAGGCTTAAAATATCTTGTCCAACAGATTAGCCTCCCTGATGTGACTGTCTCACCAAACCACCTTATGCCACTGGCTTTATTTCCTCTGTTCTTGCAGTGCACGGGCTGGGGGGTGCATACTTCTTTACAGTTTGTTTTCAAAATGAGGGAGGACTGAAACACACAAAAAAAGGGGGTAGTAACAAGCAGTGCTGTCATCTACTGGTGAAATTATTACCACTTTTAACAAACTGATCACACTTTTCAATCAACAGGTTTCGTCTTTTGAGGGTGTTGATGTAGTCCCCTTGGCATACGTTCATGAATCTTTCATATTAGAAACAGGCAAAACCAGTGATTTTATAAAAAAAACCACTAAACTTTTTAAACTTCATTTTTGTGGAAGAATAGCACACCTGATGTAGGTTTACTGTGCTCAGGCTTTTAATTTTTCTTCAGCTTGGGCTGCCAAAACATGGCAACGTTATTGCAGTGTGCGTTATAAATGCTATTCGTTGTGTGCCAAGAATAATGGAGTGGAACACTAACGGTCCAAAGGAAGGAAGAAGTAAGGACAAAAAGACATACCCCTCCCTCGGATACATACTCAAATGTGAAAATATACTATTTTCTACTCTTACAATTTTATCATCAGTACTTTTCTGCCATATTATATTTGATGTCCAGATCTTTACATACCAGGAAAACACACCTTTTAGATCTACCTTCAAGGATTGTTTTGCTATATGTAACTAAACAAGAGGGATATTATTGCCATCATTTAATCTCAAATGATACAGTGTTTGCCCACCTAGGGAGCCAGAGAAAGTGGACAGCAAACAATGACAAAATTGTTACTTCATGATCCCTCTTCATACTTTTTAAGGCTGGCTTCTTTCTAATTTCTCTTAACCTTTAAAATGAGACAAAAGTGAAAAGAAATTTAGTTGCCACATGGAAAGAATTAGAAATCAAAGAACAAACCAAAGTATTTTGAAACTATTCTTACTTACACACAAATGTAGTATGCATACCAACTGGTTTTCTCCAATGTCAGACCTGTATCACAAACTTTACAGATGGATAACAAAATAGACTATGTGGGTCTTTGTAATACAGTAATCTTCTGTCTTCTCTGAGTGCTTTCACTGAAAGTTAAATGGTTAAAAATGCTGAAATTAAAAGATAAGCTTTTGTATCTGCAGGAATTTTCCTTATTGCCTATTAGCCTGTGTTAAATGAGTCCTATAATCTACTCCTACTAAGGAGCAATATCTTTTAGATCTATGACACTTGCCAGAAAATCTGGGAGTGCTGAATTAAATGCATCATTCTAGTTACAGATTTCCCATGCTGCTATATCTGTAATTTCTATGGGTCTGTGCTAGTTCTTGCAGTTGACAAACACAGAACTTCTAGTGTTGCTATTTTGTTTCTCCTGCAAGGACTGAACAACTTGCAGTGATGGAAATTCACTAACACGTGATTTTTTAACTCAAAAGGAGATTATTGTGCTTTCTATATTCACAACTGATATTCCTTGAATCTGTTTGTGATACGCTCTTCTCCGTTTAATGGCAACTTTTAAGCTGACCTAATTTGAATAACTTCTGGAGGCAGGGACAAGTAGATAAGTAAAGGTATCAGGACCTAGCTCTTTAAACATAACTAGCCATACAAAAAGTTTCTTTACATTCTTGAAATGCAATAGTCATATTCACTGTCCTGTAGTAACACCAACAATAAAGAGGAACTGGAACAGTAAAGATTTATTATATTCACAGGTCTTATAAATCAGTGAGAGCATGGACAGGGTCACTATGCAGAGTCAAAGTAAGGATATTAGCTGGGGTTTCTTAATTTGATTGTGAACCATTGTCCTGCTTGTGTGGCCTATTAACTGTGGTGGTTGGTTTTATTCACAGTTTAGATTTTCAGCTTAAATTCCAAGTTATATCAAAGGGATGGTTTTGTAAAAATACTTCCTGTAGTTTGCTTTGCTTAACTTTATAAGCTGTTTTTATAGTGCAATGTTAAAAACTTGATTCTTTTCTGCCAGTGAAGACCACAAAGTCATCGAGACTCATTGTTATTTTAAAACATGACAAGCTGGCCTTAAGACCTTAGGGATCCTTTCTTCAGAAGTCAAGCTGGTGATGGATAAGGAGCCATCAGAGCTGTGTGTATCTTAACTGCAGGAGTTCAATTAAGAAGCCAAGAGTGTCTCAGGTACACCGGCGCAAATGGAAGTGCTTGCTTTGATAATGTCTCTGTAGTTGCTCAGTGCAGGTAGTTGGCTTCCCCCAACTCATTTCTGATTGCACAAGGAGGTTAGCACAGAGGAATACCTGAAAGGACCGAGCTCCGTCAATGTTCAGCGAGTGCTAGAGAATACCACAATGGGGAAATGCTATCAAAATCCCAGTGCCTGCACGGGGATTTGTCAGGAAATGGTTAGCTGTAAGATCTAGCTTCTATTAGCCACAGCCCTGAGAGCTCTGCTGCCTTTCTCCTCCTGAGAGAAAGGCAGCAGTGTTCTGCTGCCTATGCTGTGCAAAGCAAGTTTTCTTACCCAGCACTGATTTCTGCAAAGTCTGCTCTGCAGTTGTTTTTCTCCCACATTTCTCTTGCTTTTCATAATACTTGGAAGTGTAATGAAGAATTTCCAATTACTCCCACATTTATCAGCTATTTTTGGATGTGGAGATACCAAAATACACAAGCAGTAGTCATTCTTGAATACACGGTCTTTGTCAATGAACTTTTAAATGTTTCGTCTTCAGTCCCTTCACTCTTGAAAGAATATTCACAAGTTCCTGAAGAATATGATGCCAAAGGTTAAACAAGATGGAAAACAGTGCATTAGAGTCACATGAGAATTTTTCTTAGCTTGAAAGCTACTGTAAGGCATCAACTAAACACTGTAAGTTTCCAGACTAGATGTCTTTTGTATTCTGTCTTCATGCATATTAATGGAGAAGGTCTCATCTAGCCAGATCAAAGTTCCTATAGGAAAAATATTCACATTTAAAAATTAATTACTGTGTTTAGCTTAAGTAATTAATTGGCATAATCACACATGCTTTTATAAACTAAACATTAAAGTGAATAGCTACAGTATTTGGTGATATTTTTTAGGATAGAACAGAAGTGTATAATTCCTAAGTTAAATTGAATTTTCATTTTCTTATGAAATAATTTTGCAAATAGTCTTTCCTCAAAAAGTTTAATAAAGAGAGCAGGACAAACAAACAACTGATATTCATTTGTAACAGATGTTTAAAAGGATTATCTCATATCTAAAAATGCTTTTATGCTTTTTTCCCTAACCCTTAAAATACATTTGAAAGTCCTCAGATGTAGAGCAAAAATAGTCTGTGTTGTGACTGTGTTTCTTATCTTAAAGTGGAATTAAAATTTCTGGGTACTTACAGAACATTTTAATAATTAAGAGTGGATAATTAAATACTTATTTTCTAGTACAGTGGCTGAAAAGAACATGAAGTCCCATCACTCATTTGCAGACAGGTATTGTGTTCAGGATTGATGATAAATGATGCAATCCTACCAGGGTGAGAAATTTTGCTTCAAAAACTATTAAAAACACTGAAACAAGTTAATATCCAGCATACATAGCAAACTTTAGTGAAGCCTGCTGAGTTCTGTCCAGTATACTATGATCATCTTTAAGCATACTATTTTGTAGCAGAGTTTTAAGGATTTATTAAATTCGGAGTGAATTTTCATCAAAGAAAAAGTTGTTATTAAAATAGCCAGCTCTCAGGTCCAAAACCCCATAAAATGTAAGCACAGCAAGCATTATTAGACCACTCATTTTAATTCCCCGAAAATCTCAGGATTTTGTGTTCCATCCAGTTATTGTCCTAGTACTCAGCTTTGTGTCCAAGAATATGATTGATAAAAGTATGTCTTGGATTTGCCTACTCTCTGTCCCAGAAAGTTATGAATCCTTTGAAGAAAACACTAGTTAGAGCACTCCTTTTTGTGTACTTCACTGTTTATGCACAAAATTTCTGATATGCCTAACATGAACTTGTGGGCAGCGGCTCTTACCATGCTTTCTGTGCTAGATGAACGACCCTTTCACATTCAGCATCTCCCACAAATTTCACTATTTTTTTTTTTTTCACAAATTGACAACAAGAACATAGCTGAGCTTCTTTAAGCTTTCATTGAAGCACTCTTTTCTCAGTCTTCAATTACTTCCATCATTCTTTTCTACATACTTTCTATTTTTCAACAGCGTTTCAAAAATATTTGGGGTAGAAATATTTTTAGGCTTCCATTATTGATCTCTCCTGAGCCATAAATAAAAGCAGAGTAAAGCCAGGCTCCTATTCACTACTTTCTTTATGCCGTTTTCCCTTTTTTCCTATAGCATCAGTGGGACGCTCCTGCTGAGTTGCTGGCTTGTTATGACCCCAAATTCTTTACAGACTCATTGTTCGAGGTGTTTCCTTCATTGTTGCATCCTGTATTTCTTTCTCCAGTGTATGCAGATTTATATTAATCTGACTGGGGACACTACTCTAAAAATATTTATTCTTTGCAGCTGGTTTTATTTTTCATTTGTCCCAAATCACTGAAGGTAAAATTCAGTAATACATGACTGAACAGCCCCTCTTTTTGATGCCAAGCCTTTGCTGATCACTTTCTTATGCATGTTCGTTAGCCAATGCTTAATCCAGTTAAAACATGCTTTATTGATACTGTGTAGTGCTATATTTCTAATTAGAATATTGAATGATACTAAGTCAAAAGGCACACAAAAGTTGAAGTGTATTATACCTACATCGTTACCTTTGGCAACCTAACTTAAAATCTCATCAAAGAGCAGAAGTAGATTTGTTTGACAAGGCTTATTTTGCACAGAACTATGTTGACTAGCATTAATTATATTCCTATCTTTTAATAATTTATTAATTGAATCTCTTTTCAGTTTTCCTATTATTTCTCTCAGGACTGATGTTGGGCTGAACAGCCTGGGAGTACAGATATCACCTGCTTGCCCTTAATGGAACACCAAAAAAGATGTAGCACTGCTGCTTAATGGAATATCAGTGACATTGTTCATGCCTTTTTTAAGCCCCCTGAGTAGGTCTTCTTTCTTAATTTTGGCATTTCTTTTAAAATTTATTTTGCTAACAGAAGAAAAATCCCACCAGAAAATTGTGAAGTAAAACAGTTTATGTAAATAAACTACTGAAAGTCCAGTTATGCCATTGTGCAATGTATTAGAAATGAAAGTAAATTTAGCGTTAATGTGGGAAAAGATGTTACACAACTGTACTGCAGTGTTGCAACATGATGATGTGTGCTCAGACTGGAAAGAGCAATAGAAGAAGTCTGAATATGCGTCTGTAATTCTGAAAGGCTGTTATGTTCTTGTTCCCAGAACTGGCTTGTCAGTGAGATATAAAATAGAAATACATAGAGTTGGTTGCCTGTGCATTGGGATGTTTTTCTGGACTACAAAATCCATCTCAAAGTGCTCATTTCTGTCTCAGCTTTGTGGAACTGGTGGAGTTATTTGCATTTGTGTTGGATGCTTTTGGTTCCCTTCATGCTTGATGTTCCTGGTTCTGAATAGACTTTAAATTCACTGTGTTTAGGAAAGCCAGATATTACAAAAGTGGTGCCTGGGAGGGAGGGGATAATCTATTAACTGTTAGATTTTATGCTGTCCTTCATTCCTCAAATAATCTGGAATAATTAGCATTTAAAGTACATGGCTACAGCTGCTGCAAGAGAATGTCTGGGAGGAGAACCAGCACTGCATCTGCACAAATTGATCACATTGTTCCACTTTGCACGTGTGGCATCAGGAGCACCTGGCAGGAAGGGCCGGGTCAGCAGCTGTCCTGAGAGCTAGAGCAGGTGCACCAGTGGAGCAGCACTGAGTCCTGGGCTGTCTGAGCTTTGTCTAAGTCAGGCTCTGGATCACAAGGTGGTCTCTGAGTGCCTATTTCTTGCTAGGGATTCCTAGAAATCAGGTATACCAACACGCAAGGGTACCCCTCTCACAAAAAAATAGGATGGCAGAGAGACATTTAATAGAAAAATGGTCTGATTAGAGCTAGAAGATATGCTTTATCAAATTGCACTGCTTAATTTTTGACAGAGATGAGAACCCAGGTTCCACAGACCTGCCAGATTATTGGATGCTCTATCTTGAAAGCTATTTCAGGGTCTTCCTTTATGCTTTTCTGCTTTAAACAAATGATTAAATATTCATTGACCCACAGAGATGAAAAAAAGAAGGCATCCCTATGTTCAGACTGTTGTGGCAGTAAAAGGTGTATCACCATCAACATCTTAGCCTTAAAATTCCACTGATAAAATGTGGTCACAGATTATGGGAATTTCTCAAAAAATGTTGAATTGAAAAATCAGTCTCCCAACACAGCTGGAGGATACCATACTAAGATTATTGGGAAAAATAAAAATTCTTCTACTCTGGAAAATATTTCTTTTTCCCTGTATTTTTTTGGAGAAGGATTGTATTTGGTGGATCTAAGACACACACATGATTAAAGTCTCTAAGCAGCTAAATGCATGTTGATCTTGATTATTTTACTTGTGGGATTACTTATGTGTGGAACTGATCTTTCAGGTCTTTTCCTTTTTGCATTTATTTCACTGAACTTCTGACTTCTAATGACACCATCATTTTTTTACCAGACTTGATAATGGTTATTCAGAGTTTCTATATGTAGACTACCAATTCAAATTTCCCTGTCTATTTTTAGATTTCTTTTGCTTCTTCAGGTTCTCAGGGCCCTGTCCAGACACATGTCGAAAATCTCCAAGGATGGAGAATCCACAGCCTCTCAGCCAACCTGGGCCAATGCTTAACCACTCCTTGTGCATCATTTAAATGAAGCTCAAAATTAAGTCAAAGTTTAATGTTTTTAATTTTGGCAATACTTATTTAAAAGAGTTTAAGTCATCTGTAGCATTCAGAAAATCTAAACTGAAACTTACCTTAATACCACTGATAAAAGATAACAGAAGCCATGCAACATCCCAGTGGAGAATAGACCAGTCACAGTTGGTATGAGACACTGTACTGTCTGGTTTTATAAAATAATAAGGGTTTGAGTTTCTACTGCTATTTCACACTTATTACACACAGTTTTAAAAGTAATTTCCATGTTTTGAGAGCTAGACTTGAAATCTTAGTATTCATTTCTCATAGTACGAATTTTCCCCCCCACACTTTTATTATACATTAAAAATATGATTATAAAAATAGGTTTCCCATTCTGCTTTGTCTTTACATTGTGGTTTGATTTTAAAAAATGTTTTACATTAGCACTGACTACTAAGACTTATTTAGAATATATAGACATGAAAATCAGGGCATAGATCCATTTTTAACCTCAAAGGTTCTGCTTTGTAATGGCTATAACTGGCACAGTAAAGTGGTGGAGAGGTTTGCAAAACCATAGCAACATAGATCCTGTCAGCAAAGCTTTATTTCTTTTTCTGCTTGTGTAAGTTCAGGACAGGATATAATCACTGAAAGACTACCATACTAAATAAGCAGTTCTGACAAACTATTTTTTACCCAGTCAGCAGTTAGCCGATTGTCTTTCACAGATCTTCCCTTTGCCCAGTGAGATGGCCCTGTGGTGGTTCACTAACAAAACAGGATACACAGAGATTTTGGTCTGCCACTAGCAACCTGGAGCCCAGAGAAAGAAAAAAGCAAGCCATTGACTTTTCAGTTTTCTTGTAGTAGAACTCACTTCCTTATACAATTTCCTTATTAAAAACAAATTTAAAACAAGGTAGTATAGATTTTGGATACTGCAATTTTCTTATGTTTCCCATTTAATTTGAAGGTATATGATATTCTTGATTTTATGCTTCAGGTATGCCCATAGAAATTCTAAGGTAGAAATTCATTGCTCGTTGCAAAATATTCATCAGGTTCATTTGTGATAAAAATTAGTTGGGGTGTAATACAGTAAATGAAATTGTAGCCCACATGTTGATCCCACGCCCATTTATGCCACATAAAGAATCTGTGTTTTCAAAGCTGTTGATTGCAGAGCTGTGCACTGCTGGAAAGAGATCTTCATCAGTTTAGGTGCTGCAAGGCTCTGGGGAGTGGTCACTGTGCATGGATTCAGTCAGTGAACGTGGAGTTCAGCATAATAGTGAATTGTCCATGGATGTGTCTGAAAGAGTGGCAGAAAACAAGGGTACACAGAGAATCCCTGCTCCAGCCATCCAAAGGGACATCTTTGTTTTCCCTCAATATATCTGATTTTGTCCAAAAATAATACTCCAGTTAAACTGGCATGCAGTAGATTTCCTTGGATTAACATTTAGGAAAATGTTTCAGTATCTAATTTTTAATATGAGATTAAGTATGAAGGAATAAATAGATGCATAAGTATCTGAATGATTTTTTATGATTTTGCATAATTTGTTACATGATTTTGTATTACACATGATAAATCAGAGCTTAAACTAACAGTGCATTATGCACTTTCTAAAACTTACACAAAGATCTAAGTAAAGACAAATAATGATTTAGGTAAATCCCAAATACACCTGTAATTTTTGCAACCTTATTAGCATGCTTACCTTCCTAACATAAAACGGGAAAATTCAAACTCTCTATAAGTTTTTATATAAATATTTTAATGGCATATTATTTAATAACTTTAAGGCTTACATCAAAATAATTAATCTTATATTCATTACTGCATGGCTTAGTCTTTTTTATATGACTGGAAAGTTACTTTAAAGAAACATAATTAAAATTATTTTATAATGATTAAAAATAAAATAGATACTGCAATACTGTACAAAAATACAGCTTCTTCAAAAGCAAACTGCTTTTATGGGCTATCTATCTCTGCTTATGTATATTGGGGGAATCAAAAAGAAGTTTACTTCAATGACAATTTTTTTTGAGAAAAAAATCTACAAAGAAAGTCTTACTATTATTTAACAAATATTAATCATGCTTACACAGAGGCCACTTGAGAGAAATTTATTACAAGACATTTGTGACTAGTCATTCCATAGGAAGAGGAGAGAGCCACAGGGCTGAAATGACAGTAAACTGTGTATGCAGTGCTCCTCTAGTCGTTAGATTGCAGCAATGTGACATTGATCTGAAACGGGAGCTGTTTGAAGTAGCAACTGTCAATCTCTGTAATCAAAGGATGGCCCAGAGTCTTACTGAATTAGCCGTTTTGGCATGACCACTCAGTTTATAAAGCCGTATCCACTAAAAAGTGATCTGTCCTCAAGAGGCACTTCAAGAAGTCTGCACAGGTTGTGGACAGTGAACAGTCATTCAGAACTACAGCTTGGACACTATTGCAAAAGTACAGCAATGCCTCATTTAAGTGACTGTTCTTATTACAAGGTGAGACAAATGTGGATTTAGGTGTGAGTGAATGTTTGTGGCTGTTGATATTGGTTGGATTATACTTCTCTTTATGCATTTATTTACTCTTTCAGTTACCGTAGGGTCAATATTAATTTTAGAGTACACATATACATGTAGATTTGATTGCAGTGATCTCAAGAGAGATCACTTTTAAATGAGAAAAATGTGTAGCATATTTCTGGTCTTTTCTCAGGATCGTGATTATCTTTTCTAATTCTGTTTTTCTTTTTAATTATTCAGAGTGTTTGTTCAGATGTACAAGGGGAAAATGGTAAACAAAAAGCGTGTAAGGGTGCAAAAATGAAAAAAAAAGGTTAATAATTCTAAGTGTTATTAAAGCTGAATCTATTGTTTTGAAGCATTTTAAAGTGAGCATATGGATGAATACCGATACAAACAACCTGAAACTTCAGCAATTATTTTCATTCCTTCCCAGGTACAAACACACTTGGAAAATCAGTCTAGATACCACATACAGCAGAGCCAGAGGCACCAGGTGAAGCAGTACTTGACCCTTGACACCAAGCTGTCCAGCCAGACGCTCTCCCTGTCCCACTCTCACACAATCCAGCCTGTGGGAGTGACCTCCATCCTGAGGAACGGACACATGGCTCCAGTGAGCAATATCGGCACTCCGGAAAGCCCTGTCACCAAGCTGCTGGCCCTTGGAGGCGAACACGAAAATGCGGTAGGGCAGGGCTGGGTAAAGGAAAGGGGAACTGGCCTTTGTCTGCTTCTACAAAAACATTACATAACCCACACTGGACTGGTAGTGGGAAAGAGATGACTTTCGTTTCTTTCAAGGGGCCTTTGGTTACAGCTCTTGCTTTCGGTATCCTTTTGAATTTTGTATGTTATTCCCTTGTATGCCTGGGAACAGCTTACTGCAGGATCAAGCTTTTAGACTGCTGCCAGATAAAATGTGCTGTTGCCTCTTTTTTATATATGTATCATATGTTTCTGTACATTTTCTGAATATGTACTTTGCAAAGCAAAACTTTTTTTCTCAGATGAGAGTTGTTTCTGTCTAAAGGTATTAACCTAACTCCACAGAAAAAAAGTAAAATACTGATTACCTTCAAAGTATAACTGAAAGAATCACTCATACATTTTTTTCGGTTAGCTGGTATATTTTTATATGGGTTATCTTGGGTAAATTGGCAAAGATATGCTAACTTTAGTGCCACCATCGATTTTAATAGAGGTGCAGCTATAATGCAGTGTCAGATTCTTAGTCAGTGTGAGATGTAGGTCATTATGGCCTTTAATACTTCAATAGATTTCAAAAGAGACTGTTTATTAGGTAAAAGGGGAATTCCTGCAGAAATGAGAAATGGAGATGCTGTATCATGTCTTGGACTTTAGCAGAACAGAAGAATCTTACAAATACACCGTGACTCATTTGAGCATTCAGATGTTATGTAGCTAAGCATGAGGGAGCCCATAAAGCTTCCTGGAGAGCTCATCCGGGGCCTCTCCATTCCTTCTGCATTGACAACTGACATTTTAAATCAGGTTTATGGATTACTGGAGCTACTTTAAAATGCTATTTTAAATGGCCTCTGTGGATGCCTATGTGGCCACCTCCATGCTGGCAAAGTGCAGTGTGCTGGAGCTGTTCTCAGGCATTTGGGGTCTGATCAGGAGCCTGCCCTTTACCACTCTCCGTCCTGGTCAGCAAAACAGCTGCTTGGAGACCTCTCTCCAGACCTGTGCCTGGTGAAGACTGGGAGAGCGATAGTTGGCACTGGACAAGATCCTGGCAGCTTTTCAATGATTTGAATAATCTCGGAGCCACATGGATGACTGGCACAGTGTAATTTCCTAATGTGGATATGCCCCATGGTTGACAGTAGGCTATAGTTATATTAGTAAATAATATAGAGCCAACAACCAGGTTGGTTCAGCAAACTTCAGTCCTTCATGTTGCCTAATTGCCAGCATTTCTTGGTATCCTTATGGCCCTGATGATGCTTTCCTAGATACATCTGGGCACAACTCCTGGCACAGCACTTCTCTGGTCCTAGAGAGGGAGAGAAACACATGTATGAGCTGTGCTGGACCACGAGGCCTAAAAATCTGTTCTGAAAGGTTCCATGTGTGTGTGATACTTTCATTGCATAGGAGTATCTACACTTCCTTCAGCTCCCAAGAGCTGCAGATAGTAGAGTGAACAATGACATCCTCATCATGGGATCTCTCCCAAAATTATTTTGTGAAGGGAACCAGACCATAAGTATCATTGAAAACTCATGTTGTACTTTGTCCAAATCTATATATATATCCATAGGCCTGCAAAGGCCTATAAACTGTTTCATCCCAAGTAATTAATGAGCTTTTCCATATGCTCCAATAGTTTTTGGCTCAGATTAGGTCAAAAGTGGGACCAAAAGGCTGTCTGGAAAAGTATCCAGTGTACTACTGCGAAACACCACACAAACCTGTGCCTGCTGACTCTTGAGGGCAGCATGAATATCAGCCCTTGAGTGGCTCATAGTGCTGCAGAGCCACAGGCTCCTGTCAGCCTTCCTGCACCAATGCAGGAATACACTGCGGATATGACACATTTGATCGAGATGACAGGTCACAGTTTCAACTTAGCAATGTGCTCCTGTCATCTGATTGTGGTGTTGCAAAAAGGGGTTAAAATACAGTCATGGGCGGGTGTTTAAGGGGAGAGACGTATCTTGCTAAACCACGACTGTTTTTACAAGAAGTAAGAAATGTGAATATTTTATGGAAGTGTTTGAATTGTTTGAATTTTAAGATAAAAACTTCTGAAATTCAGTTTTATTGGTGTAATAGAGACTCAAGATTAATTCCTCCATATTTTCAAAATAACTTTTTTCCATTATTATTTGTACTGATTTGTCTTAAAATATTATTTTATCAGATGGAAGAGGTGATTGAAGACATAATCAATATGGAATCAAATTTTAATGATGAAGGGATAGGTTGTTCTGAAACTCCTTTACTAATGCAAAGAACTGTAAGTATTTTGTTGAATTTCATCTTGCTTTTTATACTAGAAAACTTCTTTGAGTGATTCAAGCACATCACAGTTCAGAGACTAAGGAAGAGTATCAGATGATTGTTTCAGTTGCTTGCCTTTTTGTAATAAATATTACAAAAAAGGGCACCATTGTGGTGACACACTTGTTTTAAGTGGTTCGAATAGCATTTGGGGTTCTAGCCCAGCAAAATGTCAGGTACATAACCCGTTTGAGTTACTAATTCCTGTGCAGTGATAAAAATAATAAAGATAAAAAGTCTCTGGACCCTAGACGGACTTTTAAAGCCTTGCTTAAAGATCATTCTACCTCAACTAAAAGTCAAAGCTTCCCCATGTAATAGTTTCTGCAGTACACTGGCTTCTCCAGTGTCTTATGCTAAAGCAAGGGTGGGTTCTAGTTCCAGATTTTCGTATAGACACGTTGCATTTATTTGAATAATTTCAAGAACAAATAAGAGAAATGTAACTTCACAAGAATTAATGTAACAAGCTTCAATGTTAGGATGTCTTTTTGCAAAGAAATGTCAAGAGGACTAACAAAGGCTATTTATGTGTCCATATATGTTTCATATTTGAAGAGGAAGGATGGAGCTTTACTGGACAAAACACAAAGAGCATTTTTATTTATGAGAGTAATACCTATCAATAACTGTAATGCACTTCACAGGATGTGCGCTGTCCTCTACCCTATGTCGGGAACTGTTTGTCAGAGCTTTAAAATGTACCCTGATAAAAGGAAACTTCACTCTGAAGAAGGCAGAAGGATTTTCACAGGCTTGGAAAATCTGGTTAATTTCAGAACACAGTCAGGTGCCTGCTCTTAATCGCCCTCTGGAGGAACATCTTTTTCCTGACTTACAGAACTTCTCTAGCTACAAACATACCTCAGGAGATAAGATCTCTGCTGTTCTATGCTGCCCACTATACAGTGCAGTATTACAACTAACATTTCCATAAACATCTGACATTTGCATGCCAACTGGAGAACTAATGCAGCTAGACCGATTTGCACGTATCTCAGTACAGAACACAGCAAAGTAATGGTCCCCAGGGAGTGAATTAATATTTTGGCTCAAATTAATGTAAGGTGGGGGAGGATTCTTTCAGGTATGATACTGTGGGATGGTGATGAGAGGCATGAATTCTGGATTTTGGGTTGAAGTCATACTCCCTCAATACCTTTTAAAACCAGATCATGCTAATCTATGCTAATTCCAGGTTCATTAGCCTTTATCTTCAGCCATGAAGGACATTTCTCTCTAAATTTTATTGAATACTCTACTCTTGATGAGCAAGGAAATATGAAATGTATTTTAGGCCTTGCTGGTATCATACTTGCGAAGATTTGGGACTCCTGAAATGCCTCTGGGACAAGTAATAGTATTTGGATTTTCATTTGTGCCGAGAAAATCAGCACGCTGCTATGTAAACCAGGGAGTGGCATGCATTTCCAAATCTCTCTGTTCAATACTGTGGCAAAATAAAGCCTGCCTTCAACAAGGTATGCAAACCGCATCAGTGTGAGGAAATTGAGAAGTGTCTCTGCTTCTTCTGTCTTCACTTTTAACACTGTGTACTCTAAAAATATGCAAAATAAATACGGAGGTGATCTGGGGCATTTAGCTCATGCCACTTTTTTTTATGCCATCTTCCAGGCAACATCCTAAATCTGCCAGCAACATTTTGGTCATAAGCTGTGCAATAGAGAAAGATAGAGAGGCAGGTAGAAAATAAATTTTTTATATCCAGTTTTTCATTAGCACATTAGACAAAATGGAATTTCTTTATCCAAGCTAAAAATGTATATATTACAAGAGTGTTGTACTAGGAGGCATGATCAGGAATGAAAAAACATTTAATTTCCCTGAGAAGACGTGCCGGGTTTGTGTTATACTTCAGCAAAGACTCACAGTAGCTCTGATGTACTCCTGCACACGGTGCCCTGCTGTGGCGGCTGGCAGGAACACTCACAGAGTAAGTGAGATTACAGGTGAGACTGAGGTGCCTCTGTATCTGGATGATTTGGCGTTGGATTTATCTTTCAAATTCTCCAGTGTAATGCCTAAATATTTTTAGAATTTCTTCTTAGACTTTTTACTTGAGATTGTCTTGGTTTTGCAAACTATGCAGAGTAGTCTCTCTGAAATTCTGAAATAGACTGAATGTCTTGGTTTCCAGAATGTGGTATAAGGCTCAGGTATTTTTTCAGCAAAATCTTTTCTTGAAAAAAAAAATCATGAAGCCATTTTTTTTTCTCATTGTTCTCAATTGATAGTGCCTGAGTAATCTTTCCACTTTTTACAGTGCTACCTGTTGTGTGTTGCAGTGAATTAATGTTTGCTTTAGTTAAATGCACCCATGTAACATTTTAATGGCACATTAAATGAAGACATTGAATTCTGTGAGACCACTCATGTGAATAATTGCTCAAAGGCTCATTGTCTGACCCTGAATTACTGAATTACAGTTATGTATTAGTAGAATCAGAGAAGTGAAAATAAGAGCATTCCTCCATCTCTCATTAAACTAATTACAGCTTCTGAAGAGTGGATTATCTGGCTTTTATTGTGTTTGGGTCCAAATTTATAATTTCATGAAACTGTCTGGTTTTGGGTGGTCACTTAAGAATTGTTCAAAGTAGGGAATTTTCTGGCTGTGTTTCTTTTGTTCTTCACCGTACCCTAATGGCAGAAACCTTTTATAACAATTTTTCAGAAGTTCGGTTAAAGTATAAGATTAGGCCCTCATGTGCAGGAGGTCTTGATTCTTCTGAAAGTTTTTGTAAACCGAATTGTACCTTTGTTCATAAAGCATTGCTGAAATAAAATCATAACTATTCTTATGAATTATCCTTTAATGAAAACTGTTTGTTCATCATGGAGAAGGTAATATTTACTAAAAAAAGACCCTTGAAGACTACACCAATTTAAAGTAATTTTTCCTTGTTGTAAAATTTAGTTCTATGAAAATTTTATTTGCAGTGTAAAATACAGCAGTAAAAATACAGCAGTGTATCTTTTTATTATAAGAAAATATTGTTTCACTAAGTATCATATTAGGAGCAACAGGTTTGTTCCTGACCATATAGGAATCATCAAAAAAATGAAACAAATAGTATATGAGTGAGTTTTAGAAATGAATTATTGTCATGTAGGTCAGATATGGTGACAGACATTTGAAAGGTAAATACTTTTCATTTTTATAAGAAGCTCATTCTTATTCAAAATCCTTACAGTCTATTTGACATTCTGTAGTGCATTTAAATTATATTAAAACTTCCAATTGTTCAGAACACAGGAAGTGTAGATGTTTAGGTCTGTTAATATAAAGCATATATTACGCCATCATTAAAAATTTAGGGCAGGTAGTAATAAGCTCTGCTCTGAATTGCTTTTAACATCTGAAAAAGAGAAATTTAAGAAACGTATTAAAGAAGATGTGGACAGCATTAGTCACAGTGAAGAGAGACAGGAAAGAACAGAGTTAAAAAATAGGATCTCTGCACTTTCCAGGGTGTGATTTAACAGCATGTGATCTTGTGAACCCTGTTTTTGTACTAAATGTTGTTTTGTTTTGATAGCATACATATACAGTCCTGGGACTCACCAGTAAACCCAGTAATCTAGTAATCACTGTGGAGATCTGTATGAAAACAGTTGGCAATTTACCAGTACTTTCATTCAGAAATAACTGTTGCAGTCCAGATAATCACTGTACAACTGGGATAATGTTCTCTACTTGACATGCAGTCCACCAAAACTTATGTCAAAAGCATTAGGAGATTGACTGGCTTGGAATGAGAATGAAGTGAGAGGAAATTAGTGTTCTACAATGGCACGGGCCTCTCTTGCACAGAACTGGGTGGGACCAGCAAGAAAAATAGTTTAATCTTGTGAACATTTTCAAGGATTTTAAGTTGTGTTTTTTTCTGGTGCACAAGAAAACATGAGCTTTCAGCAATGTTATTGAAGAAGCCTGGGGAGAGAGGCTCTGTAGCAGTTAGATGGCTGGCATTGAGAGCTAAGAAGTAGCTGCAGAGCAGTGCTTCAGGCAGAGCACTACCATGACATTTGATTCAAAAAATCACCAGGAGAGGCCCAGCTGCTGATATGTTGAATCAGTTCAGCCCCATGTTGCTGGAGTAGTCAATATTGAATGACTAAACAAAATGGAGCAGTGCCTTTCAGATTGCTTGGAAGAAAATTGAAAGCTTCTTCATGGAAAACCTTTTCATTGATTTATTTTTTCCACATCCAGTAACAAATAAAGGCATGGGAAAAAAGCTTCCATTTTGATGGAGGAAGAAATGCCTTACTGTGAGGCTGATGAGACACTGGAATAGGTTGCCCTGGGAGGTTGTGAATGCAGTGTTCAAGGCCAGGCTGATTAAAGCCTTGAGCAGCCTGGGCTAGTGGGAGGTGTCCCAGCTGGGCAGGGGAAAGGTGGCACAGAGGGGAGCACGATACCCTGCAAAGGTGATGCCTTGCAATGGGTCACCTCTTGAGGGATCTTGTGAGGTTTCACTGCTTCAGTCTCAGGACTTCATCTCATAGTTCACTATTTCACTAAGGTTGGGAGCTCCTGTCTATGTCCAGTCTGCTTGGGAGTTGTGTCAGTGGGATTGCTTCACTTCTGCCACTCTTACAGGAAAAGGGCTTGTGGAGAAAATCCTGAGTTGCTGCATTGATTGCTTGTATTTGCTTTGCTTTTTTGGCATTTGAAAAAAGTCTTGTGTTGTACAGGTATGGAGTAAAAGCTGGATCAGGACAGGACAGAGAGATGTTTTCCTGCTTTAATTTTTATGATTCTATTAGCTACAACTCATGTAAAGTTCTGATTAAACCTGTTAACTCTGCATTTGATTTTATGGAGACTCTATTTATTGGAAAAAGCATAGTTCATTCTGCCTGCAAAATCTCACTGCTATTACAAGGTCTTTGAGGTCACAGTTTCTCATCATGACACTAATAATTTTTGTTTTTATTAAGTGTTTGTTAAATATTGATGGTGACCATCTGGATGCATTACAAAATCTGCTGTCTGTCCCATTCTCAGAAATCATACAGAAGGAAGAACTTCTCCTAGGTATGCTCCAAAGTATTTTATTCAATAATTGCTGTGATTATTCAATCCTGAAGTAAACCTGGCTTTCCATTAGAGGTGCGTATAGCATTGCTGATCTAGGCAGCCCCCTGCTGCATAATCATGAGTATTTTTATTTAGTGAATACTCATGTAATTTGGCAACCCTTATAAGTTGATAAAATCTGCTGAAGTTCAAAACCATTTTAGAGAAAGGGCTGGAGTAAACATTAACAACCTCATTTGTTTAGGTTGGCTAACTTGAAAAGGCTGCATAACATCAATGAAAATGCTTTGTCAATCACATTCTACACTAGATTAGTCTTAAAGTCCAAGGAAGAATCAAAGTTCACCTAAGTATATAAACTTCTGTCTAGCAGTCTCTGGTATCATTTACAAGTTTAACGAAAAAGAAAAATGAAGGAGAAGGAATATTCGGTAGCTTTTGAAGAAATAATAGACGCCTCAAAAATAAAACTGGTGAGCAAATATTTTCTCTGTCTTTTTTCAATACTATAAAAGTGTTAGGTAGGAAATTGTGTCTTTCAGTTGCTACAGTTGCAAAAAACTAGCTATGAAAAGCACAAATGCAGCTGGAAGTATCTTTTGTTATCACTGCCACTGCTGTTTTGAATGTCATACGAATGTCAGATGAAGGTTTGCTTTTGGTATTTCACACAGTTTAATAGTTTGAGGTGGAAATCAGGAGTGTACAGCTCTCTTTCCTGCACAATTTACCTCATGCTGTAGAAAAAGTCTTCATAGAATAGAGTATATATTACTTTGGGTTGGGTAAGAACTGTAGTCTACTATTACATAGCTGCAGCATTCAAAACCTGTGCAAAATAACCAAAAAAGTTCAGGTCTGTCTCTCTCTAAAAGAGCAATGTCTATTAATCCTTCTCTATTTTGGGGATAGAACTCTCTGGCTAAAGGGAGCTAAAAGACTCAATCCTCATTCAACTGTAATAAATTTTCCATAACTCTGAAATTGAGGGAAAATTTCTTTTTTTCCTCTTTGGTTTCCTCTTTCTAAAAGGTAAATAGACAGAAATGGAAGTATTATTCTAAAATACACAGTTGTTTGTATGTAAGTGCCTTTTACAAACATGGTCTTTATCTGAAACCTTAGCACTTGTTTAACATAAGTAAGAGAAAAGGATGGTTAAAACAAGTTTCTAATTCTCCCAATATGCATTCCTTATTAATTCCAAGCCCCTGTGCAGCAGGATCTGCCAGCAAAATCCTGCTGTTTGAGGTCACCAAGAAGATTCTGTTGTATCCCAAGGCCTCTGCTGTGTCTTGTATTGTTGTCCGTGTACACAATGCAAGACCTGAAGTCCTTAGGAGATGACAAGTCATAAAGAAGCTTATATTAAGCTCACTGGTGTCTGCAATGTATAGGTTACGATCCCTTCTGGAGATAAACTTTGCACATTTCTGTCAATGGCATTTACATAGATTGAATAAAAGATTTGTGAGGTTGTTGTGAGGCAACAACAGTGGCCACTTTGTTCTCCAGGTGCAGTCAAGACTTTTACTGCAAGACAAAACTATCTTGTGGAAAACGCAAAGATTTCTTGAAGTCCATTTTGAGATATAAACTTCTGAAAGTACAACTGATTTTCTTAGCACTTCCTTCTCCATCATCCTAGGCCTTCCATGACCTTTAATACACGTGTAAAGCAGTTTCTGAAGTAGCTATTTACACTATATTTACATTTATATTTATACTGGAAACAAGCACTTGTGAATCTATCTGAAATCAAACACTACAGAAGGGATTTTCAACCAAAACGAAATTCTGTGTGGTACATCCATGTGAAAACATTAAAACACAGAAACCTTACTTTAATATGTTCCGAGATTTAGGTCTTAGATGAAATCTAAGAGGACATAATATAAGGCATATAATATATAGAATATATGATGTAAATACTGGCAATAGACATAATTAACATACACACAGACATATATATATCTATATGAGAAAATGCCCCAATTCTGACAAAAAAACTGTTTTTCGCTAATCTTCCAGCCTCAATTTTTCCCTTTTTTTTTTTTTTTTTTTTTTTTTTTTTAATTTCCTTAATGCTCACTTTCGGCCATTGTTTTTAGAGGAAGAATTTTAATTATTTGATATATGTATTTACATGCAGTATCCAGGAAACTGAAGTGAGGTGGAACCAGGAATTAGTACATTAGCTGGTATTTCTAGTGAAATAATAGTAAAATAGCTAACAGATCTGTAATTTCCTTGGCATGTTTGGGTTTTAGAACCTGGGGTTTAGTGGGCAGTACTCTCACGACTTCATTTCCATCTGCAAGCTGGATGATGAAATTATCAGAGCATCACTTCTGGACTCTGTTATGTTAATTTTGTGACCAGAAAAGACAAGAATAGCTAAAAACATCCAATTAAAAGATGGTAATTGAAAGAGCATATACCTCTTGCAAAGGGTTGATTCTCCAGAAAATTCCTTTGCTTGGTCATATTTGATCAGACATTTATCTAGACGATGGACTTTTATGTATATGATCAGGGCAGAAATGTACTATGACTGGAATATGAACAGAGTTCATTTTTCTCTGATGAATAATGAACCAGCTTGATGATCATTATTTGAAGATAAAAAATGAACCAGTTTTCATGCATAATATATAATATGTAATATATCTGAACATTAAGTCCCTGGTTGAGGATTGTGTAATTATGAACCATGTTAAAGATAAATATAGAAGGAGATACAATTTGTTCAGATGAAAACAAATCTGAGAAGGATAGTATTTTCTGCTAGTCTCTTTACATAATAAAAAGAGAAACTGGAACGTTTTTGCGTTGTTATTGCTGAAGACCATATGGACTCAAATATAAGTATTGTGAATTGCAATTACAAAAGGACCAAGAAAATTTAGCTGTAAATTCTAGATTCTAAGACCAGTATACTACAACTTCTTTGGCAATTGATAGTGCAAACATATCCTTACAAATAAAAAGGATAACACAGCTTATGTTCAACTTTCTTCAAGCAGCACAGCAATTGAAAAAGAAAGCTGAACCTTAGTCTTTCAAGCACAGTACTTGTATTGACAAGATTATGCATCGTATCTGCAATAAATTTGAAAAGATGAGAAGTCACTCTTTATTAAAACACACATTGAAGATACAAGAATTGCCCCAGTTTTCCCCCTGTCAAAACCTGGAAACGCCCACTACACCAGGTATTGTTAGTTAGAAAATGGATTTGTTAATATGTGTTAATGTTCATTTATTGATTAACTCACTGTTTGCCCAAATTCAGCATGCATTTTGATGTCAATCTGTGAACTTGAAAGATTGAAAAAAGTTTTATTTACCTGTCAGGAATAAATTGTAAAGGCGTGATAAGCAATTAACTATGTTTTTTTGTTTTGTACCCCAGTAACACAAACTTTTACTTGATATGTAAAATGAACTGTGGGCACAATTCCAAATTTAGACTTTTCTATTTGGGATGCATATATGGGATAACAATATAACAGTTTTACCAAATGCCTACTTTTTTTTTTAAAACCTTTTTTATATTTTATTTTTAAAATTAGGATGAATAAGCAGGAACCACATTGAAATAGAGGGGTGCTAACATGTTTTGTGACTGAGAGCTAACCTCATTTTACAAAACTGTTCTTTGAAGTGATGATATCAAATAAGTTTGTGAAAACATGATTTAAGTGGGATATATTTAGGGGTGAGAAATGATAAAGTATTGCGTTAATCCTTCATTTTAGATGCAGTTCGAGCAAATACCAGTTTTTACTAAGCACCAAAAGAAATTTTCTCATGCAGATATAGTACTCAGCCTTTCAGGTTAGGCAGCTACATAGTCTGTCTCTTCCTGTGACAAGTGAAGCTGTGTGTGCTGTGGTTGCCTGTTAAGTTTGCCAAGCCTGCAGGTGCAGTACAGGCAATCTGACCATGTGTAATGGGGTCAGCAATCCTCAGAGTGGCCTGTAGTGCACAGCAGCTGCTGTGGAAGCCTGCCATATATTGTTACTGCAGGAAACAGGCACGTAGGCACACTTGGTGGGTTGTATGTCTGCGGTTAATAACCCTGGAAAAGAGTGTAGGAAGTTTCTGCTAGCAGGACTATTCCTGCAACTTGCTTCCCACTTTCCTCTTTTTGTGAGGACTTCTGATCTGGGCAGAATGAAAATGTCTGGTAGAGGCAGTCTCTATCCTGACCTCTGTATTTTCTGGGGACATCTTGACCCTTCTAATCACACATTTGGGCTTGTGAGTGTGCCTGTGAGGAATTAAGTCCCTGGGAGAAATGGTAGCTGGATAACAGGACAGTGTGCCCTGTTGTGTGTTTGCAGGTTCCTCAAGGGAAAGCAGGCTGGCTGATGAACTGCTCTGACCTGCCAGGACAGCCTGATACCTTTGATGAAAAGCTCTTGCTATCCTAGGTTTAGCTGTTTTAGACAACCAAAACATGTGAGGTGTCTGCTCTTTAACGATGTGCATACCCTCCATCGTCCTTGAGTTGTGACATCCTTCAGATGTATGCAGAGCTGTTTCCTACTGGAATTAATCTTTTTAGCTAGTCCTGCATATCCAAGGTTTGCTGTTTACAACCTTCTTGTATAGATGCATATTAGTAAAATGCAGTACAGGTTATCTAGAAAGTAACTGAAGAGAATTCCTTTCAGGCTAAGGAGCAAGATAAAGGGATGATAAAGTTTTTTTTTTTTAATAAGAGGTATTAATGAAGTGCACCAATAACCAATCCTTGATCTCAGTTTACTTACTCAGCCACTTATTTTCTTTAGTGGTCTTGGTACAAAAAATACATTTATGCTGATGAAATTTACTGAGGTAGCAAAAGTAAAAAGTATTGCCAATACAAAGAAGGATGAGCATATCATAGAGGAAGAATTATATGACTGTGATGACAGAATAGTCTAAATGGAAGGAATGTAATAGTACTGAATGGGAGGTCATTCATTTAAATACTAATAACAGGAATGTCTGCAGTAAGCTGAGAGCTCATTAACTGGAGATGACAGAAAAAGATCTGGTTACATTAGTTGCTCAGAGCATAACTATAAGCCATCAAAATGATGGGACTGAAAAAAGGAGATAAATATGGTCTTAGTATCCATCATGAGACCGATTTCCAGGAGATATGAGGAAATACCCACTGTGGGATTCACTGGGCACAAAACTTCTTGAATGGTGTAGGCAAAAAAAGGTGCCCAGCCCTTAGAAAAACTAATTCAAAGCAGGAAAGGTACAGAGAGGCTTGTTAGAACATATCATAGCATGGGAAGTCTGTCAAAAGAATCATTGCGTGTTCAATTTAGCAATAGATCAATTTTGATCTGTACGCTCCCAGTAGTCACCTGGGAATGTTAAACAATTAACTATATACGTTAAAGGAACACAAAGCAAAATAAAATTTGCCTATGATTGGAAGTAAATATAAGCTTTTTGACAATAATTTGCAGTCAGTCAACTTTTTTAACATACTCCAAATAAAAATATTGGAGTTGTGAAACCTAATTGATTTTAGACAGAGCACTATTGGCTTATGAATTGGATTGTGTAATGATACGTTAAATGAAGTCGAGATCCAGGAAATACTTTCTAGTCCAGACTGGGCATAACCATGTTCAGCAGAATTCTTAAATTAAGAAAATCCTAGCTGTCTTTGGAAAAGGGTTGGGCTGTTATTTTCTAGCTGTGCAACACTGATTGTGATACAACCGTGATCCTTACAGACTTTAGTATTACTGTAAGGCAAACACATTATGCAAAGATTAGACAAAATGGAGAAATACTTGAATAATATGTGATCATGCAAAAGAACACTGTTCTGATATAGAGCTGTCTAGGGACTGCAAGTGGACAGGCACAGACAACATGTATTCCCATATTTTATTACTGTATTCAGAAGCCTTCTCTTGGAAAATACGGAAATGTTACTGATTTAAGTCTTCCTTAAAATTATGTGGTATTTACAGCTGTCATGCTATAGGATTTGGAATATCACATAATTTCCTTTAATAAGGCAGTGTCTTTCATGTAATGTTTTCCTTTAAAAAAAACCCCAAGCTTGGTATTAGAGACTGCAAATGTGATCACAGCTGTCCATTGCAAATCATTCATGCTGTTGACAAACCCTTAGTATTCGCTACACAATCCTGCCTGGAGAGCAGTTCAGAACCAAGTATTGAGCACAACAAACTTCTCTCAATGAAACCTTCATAGTGCTTCCCTTGGACACTGCCAGCAAGCACAAGGTCACAGGCTCTTGTGAGGTGTATTCACTCAGGTAGTCCAGCTGAAGTTTGCTTTTATAATTGGTCTAAGCTTCAAAGTTGAGCATCTTTCAGGACTGAGCCCCATGAATGGAAATTCTCTTGTTCCAGTCTTTGCACACAGGCATTGAAGATCCCATGACACTTTATACAAAAGGAAGAATGTTAACCCCAGTGTCCTTGCCAAATGCTAACTTCGTTAATTACAGTCTGCTTTCTTTAATTCTCCTTGCAGTTTTAATTAGATATGGTATTATTCTCTTCCTGTACCACATTGTCACTGGTTATTCCCACTTAACCATTTGCTGTACTAAAGGTTGTTGATCTTTTGTCCAAAGCTGGCTCTATTTCAGAAGCTGGAAAGAGAGCGCATTATTTTCTGCTGTTTTTAGTATTTGTGTTCTCATTCCTTATAAGCTGCTTGCATCTAAATTCTCAGATACGTATATGTAAATATAAGTATTGTGGGGTTTGGAAATTATGCGACTTACCAGGACTTCTCAGAACAACACAATTGTGAACCAATATAGCTCATGAGACCTGCAGGATAAATGATTTCCTGGTACCTGGGAATTTTCATACCCAAATGTCTGTGTTTCCACATCTCCAGACTGAAAGCAGAAACATTCTTTCAACAGTGGAATCAGCTGGAATTTTAAAGTGCTTTAGGATTCATCAGGTTTCACAGTGCTATAGACTTGTAAGATCATCATTGCACACATATTGTATAATTGTGCCATTTAAAATAATTTGTACTTTTAGTAACATTGTGTTGAATTTTTGTGAAATTATATAAATATATATTCATCTTTTAATGTAAGACTGGAAGCTATTTGAAGCCTCACATCTGCAAAAACTTTCCCTGCTTAAATAATACTGTAAGCAATATATTGCATTATGGTGTTTGGAATTTTGGAGCACATCCAAACAGCAAGATATATTTTGACTCACAATTTCTATAATATATTGTGCTATATATATGGATTTTATAATTTGAAAATTAGTTACTTACAGATGTCTACATTTCTAAAAGAACTTCCTACTTTGTCAGACAAAAATATTATGCTTCCCCATGTTGTATCAAAATAGGCTAATTTCTACTATAAGATTGCTGTCAGTGTTCAGTAACATTACCAAGGAAATTCCTTGGGATTTTCTATGCTTGATATCAATGCAGAGCAAATTCAGGTAGAATTTACTCCTTTGAACTCTCGCACAGTTTTTAACTTTTAGGTGCATTGGTATAATTTTTTTATTACCAGCTAAACTGGCCATTCATTAACTTTTCTCTTGGATTTGGACATTGTCATTAAAATTCACACCCTTGTGAATAGACTATAGAAATTTAACTATCTTTCAATGTGAATTATTGTTTCAAAATTAGAAATAACCAATTAAGTATCTCATGTTTGTGTCAAACTGTGGTTTCTGAGCCTGTTTTTTTCATTAACGGCATTGATAATCTAATAAACTGAAGATTGCCACCAGTTTCATGGAAATCATTGAACTTACGTACACAGCTGTGTGAAATATGTAAAGTATGACAGATATGTATTTCTCATTTGTTATTTATTTATTAGATTATATAATTTTCAGTGGTTACTATTTCTTAGTATTTCACGAAAACAGTAACCAAAATCATGGAACAGCCTCATAAAGTCCACTGAAATAAGTGTAGGAGTTACATTGACTCATTTTTTTATGTCATTCTGTTTTCATATCATTTCAATGAGCCAAATTCATTTACATGAATGTAGGAAGTAATTAAATATGTCGAGAGCT
The DNA here is from genome assembly GCA_036785705.1 of Acanthornis magna. Lineage (NCBI taxonomy): Eukaryota > Metazoa > Chordata > Aves > Passeriformes > Acanthizidae > Acanthornis > Acanthornis magna. Next base: position 21,618,712 of record JAWUZG010000001.1, read on the forward strand.
AATATGAGTTCACTCATGTAATGTAGTTATCCCATCACTGGAACAAAGAAAATGCAAAGGTAAAACTGCAATGAATTCTGTAATACTTGTCAGTTTATCCCTCAAATGAAACAAAGGTACTTAACGTGCGAATGCTCTTAGTGTTTGAATCCTGCATATTAAACATAGCTTGTTCTGAGTAATACTCATCTGAATTCCAAACATTCTTCTAGAAAGTATTTTCATTGAGAGATCAAATATGTAAGCAGATTTTCAAAACTGACTTGGTGTTGTGATTTCTAATGGTACTCAGGAATTGACAGTTTTCCTAAGTAATGAAGCTCGGCTTTAAAAAGGAGCATGTTATTTATGTGTGTTCAAAAAGTATTCTGATTGCTTCATTTCATTTATGTAATAGAACTGTGACAATTTAACTCAAACTGGGTTCTCAGATGATCTAGTAAAGTTATTAGCTAATTTGAAAAGAATATTTATTTAAAAATAAAACCAATTCAAAATTTCAGATTTAACATAAAATATAGGAAGAAGCATCATGAAATGAATAATTTCACACTGAGCATGTAATTGGGAAATTGTCTCCATTCAAAGCAGGTTGTGGTGAAGGTCACAGTCTCTACAAAAAGAGAAATTATAACAGTCTAAAAAAAGCTAGTTTCCAGCAGACCTATGGTTGGTGTCTCGGTGACCTGCCTGGAAAATTCCAGGTTGTTTCAGGATCCATCGATGCAGGGCAAATCTGTAAAAACATGTTTTCTTGTCTATGAAAAGCAATTTTCTTGAATAACTCCTAATATCCTTCAGTGCTTTTCTGTCTTAAATCAGTGGTTGTAGCCACATTTTTTCACCGATTTTTTGATCCTTTTGGGGTTTGTTGGGTGGTTTTTTTGTTTTCTTTTGGTTTTTTTCTGATATCTTGGCCATGTGGACCCAAACTCAGTTTCCGAGTCCTTGTGTGCTGGCCGCAAAATACCCCAAAGATGTCAGCACAAATTTTATGTGTGTGATAAAATAAAAAAAAGTTTTCCTCTTACTGCAAAGGATCAATGCTGAAAGGTTGATCATAGGGTCATAGAAACTGAGCAAAGCCTGAACTGCTCTTTAGTAATCTTTTACATATTTTGCAGTTATTTTGTATACGTAAAGTTATTCAAGTAAAGGTAATATCCATGCAACTGCCCGAAATCCACATATTTTAGCCTTACTTTTCTTTGAGTACATTCTATGGATTTAAATATTATATTTTTAAGGTAATAAGGATACTGGTATACATGGTTATATGTCATGCATGTTAAAACTGTTAGGTTTTCTAGTCCATCCTGACAGCAGCAGAGTTCTTTTCCTTCAATCATATTCTCAGATGTTCTGTCCTCTAATTTTAAGAATTACATATAACTAGGTCCCTGAATCTTTATATTTCTAAACCAGGCCCCATATGAAGTACCAATTCAGAGTTTAGAGTTGTGGTTAAAAAATCATACTGGGGAGTATGGGCAAAGTCAGCAAGGTTATTTTGACTTTAAACCTAATGCATATTTGAAGTGTAATCAAGGCAACCCTGGTTTTAGAAAATATGCTGTAGAAGCAATTTAAAACCAGACACTGGGGCCCATATCTTGCCATTATTGTGCATCTGAAACCTACACAAATGGCACCTGTGGAAAAATGGAAGACAGTGGCCCTTTGCTTTCAATTTTACCTAATGTTGTGTAACAGTAAACTTTGCCTTTTGACATATATAGATATATTCCCTCTAAAGAACACCAGACTCTTATCCAAAGATGTTTGCTCTTTACATGCATGTTGGGTTTTTAAAATCTTTTAATTCTTTAACTTTTTTTTTTTTCTCCTATTCTTTTTTCCTTCCCTACCCCTCAAGCTATCTAGCAGCATTTTGGATATATATAACAGTGACCAGGGAATGGCACCAGCTAATATGGGTCTCACAAATGCTTCTTGCCCAGCTAATCTACCAGTAAAAAGGGAGCTCACAGGTAAAATAACTCTGAGATTTTAGCATAGAACTGCATAAGTGATGGTGTGTCTCTTAAAAGTTGAATAAATCTTATCCATGAAAAAGATGTTCATAACTAAATTCCTGATAATTTTGCAGTTTGTAGTTTCGTTTAAGGAAAATAACAAAGATCAAGGAGAAATGTTTTCTTTTTGTTCTCCTCTTTAGCAATTCAGAAACCATGTTTGCCCCATTTTTTATGAACATCATGCTTCTAAAAAACTTTAATATTTTAGAAAACATAGTAAATTCTTCCACATGTTGGCTCCTGACCAATAATATAAATAAATCATCATCCATTAAATTTGTTAAAGGGTAGAACAAATAGTTCTTTTAAAACTTTACAATAAAGCTATTCAAGGTAAAGCTATATTAGTGGATTAAAAACTTTAAAAGTTACATTCAATTAATCCAAAGAATGCTAAAAATCATGTACAGTTTATTAGTGTCACTCAGAGGAAACAGTGAGTTTATTCAATATCTTACAAATCTGATTAACTCTTGCATTATGGGATATAGAAAATCCATATTCACCGTAGTGTATTGTAAGTTTTATCCTGATGTAAAATACAGGAAATTGGAGAAAAATACCCCTCCACAGCATTTCTACATTCTTAAATAAAAAATGTGCAATGAAAATATCTTAAGCAACCTGCCAGACTTGATCAAAATTTAGTACTGGTAGAATATAAATTTGCTGCTTTAATAATAAAAGTAGTAATGTAGTAAAAGGACTGGAAGTCTGGTCTTTGTGACAAGAGGCCATTTTCAAAAGATGAAAGAAGTACTGGAATTGCATCTTAAGGACTATTTTAATAAATGTTACTTTCTGTCAGAAGCAGATACAAGAGCAATGGCAAAGGAGAGACAAAAAAAGGATAACCACAATCTCAGTAAGTATATGTTCCTCTTCCATCTCATTAAATGGAATGTATGGAGAATGCAGAAACATTATATATTAGCTACTACATCTCTGCTGTTCTTCTAGATCAGCATCTTACCAGGCTAATCAAATTGAACTCAGACTGCAAACACAGCCAACCACAAATCTTTCTTTCTTGAAATTAATTTCTGTCTCTGATATTTTTCTTTCAAGACCCTGTACATATTGCAATTAATTTATTTCCATATAATCTCCTGCTATTACCTTTTTACAGTAGCACACTTTATTTGGTGTTGTCTCTGAGAATTACAGTTCAAAGCAGACAAGAAAGGAGGTAGATGATGAGAAAAACAACAGTGAAAATCCAGTCTTCACACCTTATTTACTGAAGCACTGGAGCAAAAGGCTATATCTCTCTGTGGGTGATGGGGAGGGGAAAAAAATTGCATAGGATATCAGACAACTTTTAAGTGGTTGCTAAACTCTTAAAGTTATGGAAATTTTATCTCACCAAAGGAGATCAATGCAGGACGGGGTGAGACTCACCAGTGTTCTGACTGCTACACAAGCCCCGTGATCTGTGTCGTCTGGGATACACTTCTGTTTCCTTTATGGAGAACACTGCAGCTATGTACAGATGTTAGGCATGTTGGTTCTAGAGGAGTAGTTTTAGTGAAATTCATAGTTCAGTGTCAAAATATTAGACTTATAAAAAAAAAAATTAATTTATATAGATAGAAAAAAAATCAGTTTCATTACTCGGAGAAGATTGCCTATAAAATTACAATTTTTTTCCCTCTAAAGCGTAATTTGAAACAAAAAGCCTGAAAGATTCTTTTTGGAAAGTGTTTAATAAAGCAGTTACATTTCCAAGTTCTCCTTTCCAGTTCTTCAAACAGAAGATGGGAGTTGGATACAATGATCCTTATGAATCTCTTCCAACTTGAGATATTCTATGAGTCTATGAATTTAAACCTAAATTAGTAATTAGTTAACAGCCATTATTTATATTTTTTCCTCTTATTTATATCTTGTTTATCTGGCTATTCCAGTAATCTTAGAGGGATTTATGGTTTTACTTGCATGAAATGACATACCTGAAAGTATGCATCCGCTGGCACAATGTACTAGCCATCACTGTGGACAATCTTCTGCTACTTAGAATTTCCATAAGGCATCCTTATGTCAGCCTGTAATTTTTTTGTGAGTTACAGACTGACCATGAATTTTTTTAGGCAGGTTGCTAGCATGTAATCTCTCAAATGCCAGTGCAGCTGCTGTGTGTCTTTTTAGGGCAGGAATGGGGAGTTTTGATGGAGCCTCGATTGTTTGCTTTGGCTTATCATTGTCCTTCCTGGTCACAGCAGAAATGTCTGAGAACTTTCCCTCACCACTGGCAACTAAACTGAAGGCTGTATGCCATGAAGATAGCACTGCAGACAGGCAGCATCTGCTTTGCCTTGGCTCCAGGTGTATGCTACAGAGCTCAAAGGCTCTCTGGAGACAGCTCCACTATCCAATGGCTTGGACACAATAATGTACTGCACATAAAGGCTTTATTAGTGTGATTTACACCTTTATGAGGATCAAGTTTCTCAGTGACTGTCTGAAAAACCAGGTTTTGGAACTTGATTTGAATTATACAAACTTTCCATTTTCAGATTGAATTAAGGTGACAATTTAGGGAAATGTTCTTGTACATTCTCATACAAGGAGGAATGAAGACACTGGGAAAAAAAATCCTTTTGAAAGGTTGTTTATTGAAGGAGACCATGAAAACAGATTTAAATTTAAGAAATGGAACCCCTTCATGTAACAGAGAGTTTAAACATTACTTAATATTTTTTGACTTTGTTTTTTTCTTCCAAACGAAGAATGTTATATCCTCATCCTGTCTATGTAGTTTGAAAAATCATTTTCTTATTTGGCTTTTGTATGATTTTATGTTTGAAATATTACTGATAACTCAGGATATCACTGCAGCTATTACAGACATACATCAGGAAAGTTCTATTGAGACGTGTTCCCAAGCTTAAAATTTTTCCCCCTAACTCATTAACACAACCATTGGAAGTGTCTTTTCAGGAAAAAAAAGCAAAAATATAAAGAAAACAGAAATCTGTAAGTGTGCACTTGTAAAGATAATTTTTTCTTTGCCTTGTTTAATAGCTAACGTTTAGTTGACTACTTTTTGATGAATATCTTGCAGAGTTTTCCACAGTGTAAATATTTTTTAAACAACAGCTATTATACCATAGGACAGTACAATTAAAGCACATTCTTTAATTTTGTTTGCAATGCCATTATTTTGCCAATGCAACTGAAATACATATTTTAAATTTTTCAGTTGCTATGTGCTTTTTGTACACTGTGCTCTCCTACAAGATCCAACACATCCATTCCAATGGGATGCAGGGGTTCACCAGGCAGTACACTCAGGAGGATTATAACCCTGTCTTCTGAATATGTGAATCATGACCAAAAAACCTGAGATGCTTTAATTTGTTGAGTGAAATTCCTGTTTCTAGAGAAAGCAACACAAGATAATACATCCCTCAAAGGTAGGGTACTTCATCAGAGTAGATAATAACACTCAGGCTGTTTTGGAGCTTGAATCTGCTGGGGAGGAAATGTCTGACAGCTGCACAAACCTAGGAGCCTCACACAGAGAGGAAGAAAATGCTTTTATATACAGGGAGCAGAGGACTAAAAGTGATCCAGGTGGTGGGGCTGAGACTGAAAGCGACGTGCTCATGCAACTATGAGAAGGTTGAAGTCAGCCTTGGCAGACCCACCAGGATGCCCTTGGCTAAATTCTTATAACTTGGGGCTTTTTGCATTTATACTGAAAATTAGGAGATTAGAATATAAATTAACATCTCCAAACATGGGGCATGTATCCATTCTGCCCATGTTCCAGGCTGTCCAGGGCTGGTCTGTCAGAGTATAGTGTCATTAGCATATTGAGCCCAAGGTTAAGTCTTCCAAGATGCAAAGGATATGAGAAAGAGCTCAGTGTTAGGTTAATGATGGACCAAAGCTGAATCCTGATTATTCAGTGAGCTTAGGATCGAGTTAAAGTGGAGGGAGTGGACAAAAGCATGAGTTCACGCCAGCAGAACACCAGTAGAGACTGCTAGTCTCTCACAGCCAGCAGTACCCCAATGCAACACATTCTCACTGAATACACTTACTGTGAAAAAATTATATATACAAGTAATTCCCCAAAACAATGAGATGTCCTCTGAACCTATCTACTAGAGAAATGTGAAGCTTCTGGAGGATCACATACACCTCGTACAGGGCTGGTAAAGTGAACTGAGAACACAGAAGGGCACTAATTTTAAAAGATTTATTTTCTCTTTTTTCCTGTCTAACTATACTACAAAGTAAACAAAGATACCCCACATGGTTTGTCTTAGGACAAACATAAATTTAAATCCAGAAAATACGTTTCATTGCTTAAACCACGTTTTTTTAAAAATTTTCTCTGTGTTTCAAAAAATTATTGTAAACATGTTTGTGCTCTCCGTCACCAAAGGAAACAGATGTACTGGGGATGAAGTGTTTCTGGGTCATAATCTTGCTCAGTTTCAGGGAGGGGATATGGTTGTAGTTATGTACTCTCTGTGGTTTTAAATGGCTGGCAATTTTAAATAAGGGACAGTGAAGCTGTTACCTATGATCTGTAACAGGAATTCTGCCAAAATGTCAGTTGCTGGGATGAGTTGTCTTGTATCCCTGTTGAAATCACCTGCAAAACTCCACTAAACTGAAATCTCTGTTTTGTGCGAGCATAGTGGAGAAAGAATACATAAACAACAGGAAAAAAGGTTAGCTCACATTCAGACAATATGTGACAATTTCATTCTGTAGAAATCTAATTGTAAATGGGGGGGGAAATCTACAGTTAAGGTGAGGCACAGATGGTACTAATCATAGAGTTTGTCCTGAGAGTAAGTCAGAGACAGGTAGGAGCACGTGTTGGGACTGCTATTTGAGGAAGACATTTTCTGTATATTGACTAACTTGTTTTTAACTAATTAAAATGTTTTATGTTGAATTTCTCCAAGAATGTTTCACCATAAAAATAGTAACTGTTTCTTTTTAACAGTTGAGAGAAGAAGAAGGTATAATATTAATTACCGAATCAAGGAGCTTGGCACACTCATCCCCAAGTCTAATGATCCGTGAGTTCAACTGTCTTTCCTATAATAATGTTTATAGTATAAATACAGGAAAAAAGAGACAGTTGCATATACTGGCTATAGGATTGAGTAATGGGATTCAAAATATTCCATGCCAGGTCACTGGCTTAGATCAGGCTGTTAAAGTAACAAACCTTTGACAGATTTTTTGTGCCTGTTGGAAAACTTACATGAAAGCATAATAATATGAAAGCAATTTTAGGGTGTTTAGGAGTGACTGCCACTTCAAGGGAAAACAAACAAACAAAATAAACCCAAACAAAATGAAAAAGAAGAAAAAAAAGAAAGATAAGCCCAACAACAGAAAGTCCATCTCTCTGTCCCTGAGCACAATTGTGTGGTGTCTCTAGAGAAGGAAGGAGTAATGCTTTCAGCTCTTGCCATGGCCCTCTAGTGGGATAACACAAAATTTACATTGTCACTGTCTGCCCTTTGACTAAGGGAAAAAAAAAATCAATTTAAGAGTCTGTAGACTGAGTATTTTTCAAAAGTCCTCAACTCAGTGCAGGGAAAGTACCAGTCCTAAAATGCAAGGATAAAAGTAATAATTGCTATAATTGCTATAATAATATCATTTTATACTAATGCATATACTTACAGAAACACAAAATGCATATTGCTTGAACTATATGTGCATTCCTTTAAAGCTTATATTTGTCATCAACAGGAAAAAAGCTGCCTCTTAGAAAAACCCATTGCAGAATTAGCAATAACAATTCAGAGTGATTTTTAATGCTGAACTTTAGCCTTAGGTTTCTCTTGTCACTCAAGGAAGACTTAAGACAATGTGCCAGCATGATTGTGACTTGCATAAAATTGATTATACCGTTCTTTCTTTATCATTTGCATGTCAATACAGACTTGTATGATAAGTCAAATGAAAATACCTATTGATATTTCAGCTTTTTTTACCTTAGGACTAAGAATCTTTTGATTACATTAAGGATTTCTGCAAAAATATAAAGCTGTGTGAGACTTACATAAGTACAAGGTTGGGTTCACTTGGAGTGAAATTACCAGAAAGTAAGTTAATATACTGCATCCATTTTGGAGAATTCACAAACTCTGCTCCTTCTATAGCATCCACCCAAGACGGATGAAATGGGCATGTTTTTATTCTTAATATGGAATTAGGTGATACAGCTGAGTTAAAACAAAAAGTGCTTTAAGCACCTAAATAAAGTTTTGGCCATGTGATTTGTTGCAAGCAGAGACTGATAGAAGTGTTTTAATTTTGCTGGTGCATCTTTCAGTATTCAATACCATTTGGGCAAGTAATTGGAAGATTTCTCAGAAAAACAGTGGATGGCACTGTTGGTTTGCAGCTATAAAGCAAAAATAGAAGCTGGTTACGCTGCAATTAGAGATAGGCATGGGGTACAAATTCCAGTTGCAATTTTTGATTGCCTATAGAGGTGTTTCACTTACATCTCTTGGTTTGGATTCAGGTTTACTTTGTGAACTTAATCAAAACATTAATAGCTAGAGTAATTATTTCAGCTGCTCTTAAAATGATTTATCTGGACCTGTAGTTTTGCTCCAGTAAGTGGATGGTGGACTTTACCCTCAGATTTAGGTGTTGTTGCCTGATGAAAAAGTTTCAGGTATAGATTCTGAAGTCATTGCTTTATCTTGTTTTACTTTTCAAACCCATGACTGAGTTCAACAGTGTGACCAGACCCAGTGTGGTTTATGTTTACAAAAGCACAAGGTGAACTTAAGTATTTCACGTTCTGAAGACTGCTGTCTTCAAAAGGCTGATAATAAGGACTCCTTTGGAAAGCAGGCCTACTTAAAAGCTTTTAAGTTGGTGCTAAGAAAAAAAGGCATCAAAACGTGCAGGGCTTTTGAAAAACCATTTCGAAACACAACTTTGTTATAGCTTAGTGCAAGGATAAATTACTTCAAAGAAGTGTAAGCACTTTTTTTGTATTTGTATTTTTAGGTGGAAATATATTAATTTGAACATGTTGTTTTGTTGGCTGAGCAGATCAAAATTATTATTACCTTTTGGTATAGTCTTGTGTTGGCAAATCATAACTCAGTGTCCTTATTCTCTCTTTCAGTTCTTGCTTTTTACTTCATAACACCTTACTGTGCCCCCAATCTGCCCCCTCTTCTTTGAAAGAAAGAGATTTATCATGGCTTACAGTACTTTATCTGCAACATTTTATCACACATGGCATTTTTGCCTCATATTGATTTTAGAAGATTCTTCTTATAGGGCAAACTTAGCTGTAAAGGGAGAAAGCTTACTGATGCTTAGACTAATGACAGTGAAGAAAATCAGCCTTTGCACCGAAGAGCAAATATTACTACAACTAAGCCATTGTGGTTAGCATGCCTGTCCCAGATGGCTTGCTTCAAGAAGATTACATTCAGAATCAGGAACAGAAAAGGACATTTTTTTATGCCATTTGGAAACCTTTTGTGATTTCTATTTCTTAGAAGTGCTGTGTGGGGTTTTTTTTTCCACTTTTGTTTTGTTAGTTAAGTAGTGAACTTGTTTGGCTCCTGCAGGGCTTCCACAGGGACTTTCTTTTGACTGGATTAAAACCCTATTCTTTTCACTTTTTTTTCCCTAATTTAATGATGAAAAGTGTGGATTACATTGCATAAATGAATGGGTGTTTTAAGTTCACTTCATCAGCATTAGAAAATGAAGATAAGTTACAAAGAACTATGACTCTTTTGTTTAATCTTCAATGCTTAGATATCCAAGTGCTAGATGATTCAGAAATGCAAATCAGTTTTACAGAATAATTCATAAATAGAATTTTAAAAATGCCAGAAATACTCAGTCATATTTTGCTGAAAAACTCGCAACCTGCTCTGTTAATTATACCCGCCTTTCCTTTGTATTCACCCTTTCAGAATCCACCTTTTAGGTTAGCAGGACTTCTTATTGTGATGGAGCCTGGGAATGCCTACACAAGAACAGTTTTATGGTAGCTGGACTTGAATTGCCAGAAAACTAAACAAGAAACAGCCCCCTTCCCTCAAGAATTCCAGTCATTTTATAGAACTGGGATGTTGGGAGAACTGCTGAGGATTTGGGCAGAAGCAGTGGGCTGCTCTCTCTCCCTGCTCTCTGCTCTCTGCACCTACCTGTGCCTGACCTCTCTGATGTCTGTGGACAGACCCTCTAGCAGCCAGCACAGACACATTTTGTGCAAGGGAAAATCTTGTGTACACTCATGCTGTTATAAAGTGGAAAACTGCTGGCTCTTTCAGAATAATTCACTTCGCAATTGTGCAAGTCCTCAAAACAAGTACAAAGTCCTTCCAACTATTTCTTTGAGCAAATTTCTTTCGTTTACAGCTAATTTCTCAGAAACAGGGAAAGAAATGGTGTGCAAACATAGTTTCAACTTTGCAAATGTATCTGTTATTAGTAACTGCCATATGTCTGGCAAACTGTAACTATCACACTCTCTCAAGCACTGCTTTGGTTAATTAGTTCTAATCTTAGATGACCAGATACTCCCATCCTTCCTACAGGAGTTTGACTTCTGTAAACTGGTGAAGCTCCTTTGACTTCAGCAAAGTTAAATTAATGGAAATAAGCTGAAGAACAATCACTTTTCTGTGTTTCATTTCTCCAAAATGGAAAACCTTCCTTGGTGAGAGTTACATGTTTTGTCTGAGTTTTGTAGATAGATTCAGATGTTGGAGTTAGGAGCAGAAAGGATTCGGAGATTAATAAATCATAATGTGTTTTTTACTTTTTTTTTTTTCAGTTTTCCATGCAAATCTTGTTATTTTTGTTAGACCTCTGTTAACTAAACTCACTAACGTATCTGTAGCTTGCTACAAACTTCAAATTACTGTACCACATGGACACAGAGAATAAAAGAAGTAATCCTCCTTTGCAGAGGCCATTACTGATGACCAGACACTCAAAACATCTTACTGCTCTCAAATGACTTGGTTTGGATGTAGAATATCCCATGTATTTCAGTATTTACAGGATGGTGCCATACACTCATTTAATAAAAATCAAGATTAAGAAAAACAAAAACAAACCAAAACAAGCCAAAGAAAGAAACAAATTAATAGAACTGAGAACTGAAAGATCAAAATGAAAAAAAGAATTCCTGCCATATCTGAAGATCAGTAGATCTATATCTAAGTTTTTAGGATCGAAACAGTTAAGAACACAAGTATTTTGTCTGTTTTTCTAAAGTTGTTTCCAATTAAATGAGTTACAACTGCCAGTGATTCCTCAGTTTTTACATATTCTCAAATGGGTTTGTAGGCCTTTCCATTTCAATTTTTATCTCTATTATGTATATAAGTCCAATCTATGAATCTCTAAGAAGCAAAACCTACAGTCTCCTAGTGAAATTTTTATAACTTTTCAGGTAGCTTTATTTACATCCAATTTAGAATTCATTGTTTTCAGAGAAATAACAGAAACCCAATAACTGATCAGAGAATTTCTGAATTCTTCTTACGCACTTGCTGTGCTTTGAGTTAATCCATTTTCAAATGCTGAGTTAGTTTTTCTTCCCATCCTAGATGAATCTGCTTGGGTGCCTGCCAAGCAGAGCTCGATGCACTGCAGGCTATTGGTATGCAGGAACCTCCCCTGCGCCAGCCCCACTTTGCCCTCATCCTCCTCACCAGTGGCACTGGTACTCTCTCAGCCCTGCCCATCTGCAGAGAGCCTCTGTTGCTCCACAGCTCTGTCCTGGGGCTACTGTGTGGTGCTCTGGGCTAGAAGGAATGAAGGATGCCTGCGATGCAGAATCTGCACAGACACCTTCAGTATTTTCTTTAGATCCTGGTAAAGATAGACACAAAGTGAAACACATGTTGACTTCTAAGGTCACCAGCTGTTCCTTTGCTGTGTTGCCTTCAGACACTGGAAGGTTTAACTTCAATATTCCTCATTTAATAAGACACCAAGCAGCACATGGACATATGAGAAGAAATGTAGAAGAGATATGTGGGATACACAGGTATGCACAGACACACACATACACATGTACACAGGTTAAAGGACAGTCTCTTAAATAATAACAGTAACACCACTGCATTTTTATCCTAGCTCTCCATTACAGTTTTGCCTCTCAGATCTGTAAATATTACCACAAGAGATATCTATCCATATGTATCTCATGCAGAAGCTGACCAGATCCATCTCTCTGGGAGTTTGAATCCAGGAATTAAGTCTTCCAGTGAAGATTTATTTAACACTATGAAAAAACAAAACCATTACCACAGAAATAAAAACTAAAACTATCAAGAAAACATGAACTAAAAGGAAGAAATATCACAAAGTGATGTTAAGTGTAACAATTAAGTGTAACATGAATTAATTTCATTAAAAATTTTTCCAAATGCAGTCATGAATATTTGACTTATTCATATGTCAATCAGAAAAATCATCCCAAAAAATTTTGTCTGATTTTGAATTAATAAAATTTTATAACTGAGATGAAATTTTTAGAGAAAACACTATGAAATATTTTCCAAATATGTGATATCTTCAAATTTTTTCTCCCCGTTACATTTCTTTCATTATTTCCATTTTTCCAGTTATGGATTTATTTCTAATTTCATAGTGCTATATCTTTAGGTTTGGACCATCAGTCCAAAACTGTCTTAGTTTTGTTTTCAGTACTTTTTAGAGGCCAACCTCCTTGTTGAGGCAGATTGTGTTTCTCCATATAGCATATACAGCTCATATCTATGATGGGAGTGGAGATTTCCAGTTTGAGAAGTTCTTGTCCTGCTAACTTTATTTATTTTATTTAGCTTCTTTATTCATGAGTGCTCTGGCGTAGACAGACAGACACTTTACTGCCTTTCAAACTCCGCTGCAATTCAGTGAGAAACAGGGACCTCTCAGTATTTTACCTAACTTTCCAAGGAGGTCTGAAGAAAATGAAACTGTGGTGATGGTAGTCAAAGATTTGTCCAGAAAATATGCATTATGCATACTAAAAGCTTCCTTAACTTTTACAGTATGAACACAGGTAAACCATTTGAGAGGAGAAAATCCTGTCCTAGGAAGGAGCCCATGGAATGCTGGCAGGAAAATGTTCTTGCCCCATCCTCCCACCTGGGCAAGACGTACACGGAGAGGGAGGAGAAGGCAGAGGAACTGCAAGAGATGATTCAGATCTCATGAGGGAGGTGTATTCTGGTCTTGTCTCCCAGTCCCACCTCTGCTCTAGCTTTTTTGACCAGGCAATGTCTAAATCAGAATACACACCCACTTATGTTTCGGCTTTGTAGACAGTAGGGTCATAGACAATATTTATTTCCTCTCTGACCTCCTCAACTTCTAATCCCAAAAGCTGTGGACTCCTGGCCCACAGCACTGAGATGAGGGGAGGTTCCAGTATGCTGGAGCCCCACAGTTTGTGTGATGCCCAGAGAGAGCAGACATTTGAATTTGAGCACTCTTGGGTCAAAAAAAATGTTACTACCAAATCTCTAGCAAATTATATGAATTCTATGGTATGGTTAAACACTGCGATACTTTATCACAAATAATATTGTGTGTTCTTATTGTCTTAAAGTTATCAGCTCCATAAGGTTTTATCCCTAGCAAAGCATCAGGAAAAGCTGGGTGGTCTGGGTCCCTAAATCCTGTACCTGCTTGGCTTTTGCACTATACATTTAGAAGAAAAAATAACTGCAGAAATCTCTAAGAGTGCTTAGCCTCATGAGGGGAAGTGGAGGGGCAGGTACAGATAACTTCACTCTCGTGACCAGTGACAGGACCCCAAGAAACGATATGGGACTGAGTTGGGGGAGGTTTAGGCTGGATATCAGAAGAAGTTTTTCAGCCAGGAGGTAGCTGAACACTGGAACAGGCTCCCCAGGGAAGTGGTCACAGCACCAAGCCTGGCAGAGCTCAAGAAGTGTTTGGACAATGCTCTCAGGCATGAGGTGTGATTCTTGAGGTGCCCTGTGCTGGACCAGGAGTTGGAGTCACTAATCCTGACTGGTGCCTTCCAACTGAACATATTCTATGATTCTATGAATAAGGAAAAGAGCCTGGAGTATAATTTATATTTCTTTTGGCTCCATACATGACAGTGTGTAAATATATGTCTTTGGAATAGGTATAAAAAAAAATATGCTTGTCCCTCCCAGCATCAGATTCTTACTTGTTTAAATAGCTTTTCCTTTTCAGGGCTGTGTTATGGGACCAGAAGCTCGGCCAACTTTCTGCTCAGCCTAAGCAATTTTGTAGGGAAGTGGAGAGTTTGGATAAAATCATGTATCTGTATATTTAATGTGGCGAAACCATCCTGTATCATAAAATACTGATATTTATTAGAAATCAAACATTTTCAACAAAATTCTTTCTTGTTCCAAGACCTTACTTAAAGGAATACGTGAAAAGTTGATAAATGGGTACATGAAAGTCTTTGGACAGATGCATTTGAAGAAGTGTTTTGTTGCTAGTAAGGCTGCTTGTAAGCTGGAAGCCAAACCATGATTTCCTGAATGAGGGGCAGATTTAACCTAATTTTTTTGCAAAGCTTTTATTTTGAGTTGGGGTCTGCATGTAGCTGTAGATTTTAACTTGGATTTTATATTGTTTCAAGATTTTTGAGCAGGATTTTTGTTATTCCCTAGTCATCACGGTTATGAAAGTGTGATTTTTCTGGTCTGTCATCAATGAGGAGTGGCATTCAGCACAGATCATTTTTTTTTCTACAAGCATAAAAGCAACCTCATTAGTAAGTCAGGTAAAAGGAGTAGTATATTCAAAATGATCTTTAAAAATTTAGGCTTAAGTCCTCAGTAATGTATATTTCCTAGTTCATTAATGCAGAAATACTGCACATAGATTTTAATCTTAGAGTTAATAATAAAAGCAATTTTCACTAAAAATATAAAAACTGTAATGGTAGAATCATGATATTGCATTTAGCTCTCCCACAAAAAGTCACTTTATTACTTTCTTTTGACACTTATTTTCATTCTGGGATTAATTTTACTATATAAGGGCTTCTTAACTATTCTATTAAAATTTCCATTCAGAAGCAATAATATCTAAGAGTGAATAATAGTCATGTAAATCATTATTTCATATTAATGTAAAAGATTTTGTAAGTTCTTATGAATTCTGCTGACATGCACAATTGTGAAAAGGTTATCTCTACATTCTGCAGTGATATGCGCTGGAACAAAGGAACTATTTTAAAAGCATCGGTGGAGTACATCAAGTGGCTACAAAAAGAACAACAGAGAGCCAGAGAATTAGAACACAGGCAGAAGAAATTAGAGCATGCTAACAGAAGACTTCTACTCCGAATTCAGGTTTGTATAAGTGTTGCCATGAGCTACAAAGCTTTTTCAGTACTTATCCCTCATAAAATTTTATTAATCGATATAATTTTTCCTCAAATGACATTTATTAAAAATAAATTGGCTTCCCCTATCTATTTCTGTGTATATTGGGGAGGGGATATTTTTTAGATTTCTAGGAAACTTCTTTGATAATTATCCCTGACATAAAGCAATTAATGGAAAATTAATAAAGTATTTGTACAAACAGTTTCCTTATGTATGTGTTAGAAACGAAGACAAAAAAATAAGGAAACAAATATATTCCTGCAGCCAAAAATCAATACTGGACATAAAATTCCCTTCTGTATTTTAATTTTCTCATTATTACTATTCTATGCATTACACTCCCCTGGTTACAGTGTGTTATGTTATATATGCTTTTGACATGAAGAGGCAGAATATAGCCCTTCATGGCTTGAAAAGCAAGATTCTAATATAGACACACACCTATGGAAATGTGGTGGATAGATAGGTAGATCTATCCATAGGATAGGTAGGTAGACATAAAATCGATCACCTGACATATGTTGATTTACTCATATATCTGTATAATTATTCATTATTCATGTTTCTCTGGATATCAGGTTTATAATGAACTATCAATTTGCAGCATTTTTCTGCTACCTTCATTTGATTCAGCATGCAATGGTTTTAGAGAGGCTGTCCTGCCTCTTCTGTTCCTGTAGAATAGTTTATGGATGACAGAAGGGGATGTAAAAACACTTGAGTGGCAGATTTTCTTAGATTAAAATTTAATATTTTTAAATTTAATCTCACAACTGGACAAAAGGTATAATAAATTTGCATGCATGATTTATATACTTTCTGCAATTGTTCTGAAGAGACTGTTTTGTCTTTTAAAATTGTTACCTAATTGTTTTTTTTTTTAATGTTAGGAACTGGAGATCCAGGCACGTGCACATGGCCTTCCAGTCATGTCTTCCCTCAGTGCTGTCGATTTAGCTGCACAGGTCATCAAGCAACAGTCTTATCCAGAGGAGAACTCTTTAGACTACTCTCAACAAATGCCTCTGGTACATGGACAAAATTCTGATGTCTGCGATGGATCCACAGCCTTTTCTGATCCGCTTTCACACTTCACGGATTTGTCCTTCAGCGCAGCTTTAAAAGAAGAGCAACGGCTGGAGGAAATCTTGTTGGATGACACAGTGTCACCATTTGGAACAGACCCACTCTTGTCCTCCACATCCCCAGCTGCATCAAAAGAGAGCAGCAGGAGAAGCAGCTTTAGCACAGATGATGGAGATGATTTATAAAAACAGAAAGGGTCTCATACTTCTCTAAACCACTTGCTAAAAGACTGAGTTGAACATAAGCATAGTGTTTGTTCTTATTTTAAATACTTGTAAGGAGAGACACTGTGAAAATCAATTACTATGTGACAAGGGTTTAAATCAGCCCTTACTTGACAGGAAAATAAGATGGACATGAACTCATACCACTTTGCCGCAAATTCACCCTCTGTTCACAGCTGACATTTGCACAAATCTCTCTTCACTGGTAATATTTTTACTGTAATTCCATGAATTTTTACAGTACTATGAAAATGGTTACCACAAAAGGAATACCTATGCTACAAAACTGTGTTCAAGCTCTTTTCAATCTGCTTACACTTTTCTCTGCTACAAATATGAATTTTAGTAATTTGCTAATTTTCTTTTTTTTTTTAATAACTAAAAATTCTACAAAATGTGAAGCAATAGAGAACTTTTTAACTGGGAACTGTAGAGATGTTACAGATTTTAAAACCTGAAAAAGCCAGATGGTAATGCTTTCACACAAGAAAGCATGAAGTTTAAACTATGTGGGCTTCTCTTTAGAAGGAGAAAATCCATTAAACTTTCCATGTAATGCTATTAGTTTTTAAAATTTCATTTGTAGAAAAAGAACACTCTTTTTAATATATATTTTAATGACACAGAAGAAAAATGGAAACTAACATAATGACAGTGACTCAAATGAACTCAGACAGAAAAAGATAAAGCACTGCAGCAGAAAGTCTGCATGGATATACAAAACAGCACAGACACTCCATGTTATAATCAGCACAATTTAAAACAAGCACTGCTTTTAACAGTGGTATGTCAGCTGCTAATTCCAAGAATATTCAATGTGTTCTATTTTATGTGAAAGAGATTGGAATTCAGAGATACAACACTATGCTGTCGGATGACACTTTCAGTGTCCTTTGACAGCACAGTGAGGTTTTCCAAAGGGATATATCCATACATGAGCTTTTGATCCATTTGGAAGCCGGGAGCAATGGTAAGATTCCCATTGCATTGCACTATAAACAATGAGAATTTAATTTCAATTTGGATTTGGATTCACTACAGAAAAGCTGGAATGGAAGACTTGTCAAACCGAAGGGGATATTCAGACACATTGGTGTGATGCACTACCACTCACAACCACCTTGCTAGGAGGGGACATTCAGAAAATTCACTTCTATACATAGGGAAATTCTGGAGAGTGGTGTGTGTTCCTGAAGAATATGAAGTGAAATCATTCTGATTGTAATATTAAAACATGGGAAAATAAACTGGAACAGGCTCTTCACAGCTCTTCCTCAATCAAAGCTGAAAGATCGCAATAGGGAGTTGTGGTTTAACACCAGGCCTCACGTAGCCACTTGGTCACTGCCCTGCCAGAGAGATTGGGGAGAGAATTGGAAGGCTAAAATCTGGAAGACTCGTGGGTTGAAATAAAGACAGTTTAATAAGGAGAACAAAAGCTGTGCACACAAGCAAAACAAAACAAAGAATTAAGTCACTGTTCCCCATGTGCAGGCAGGGGTTCAGCCATCTCCAGAAGAGCAGAACCCCATCACATGTAATGGTGACTTACTTGGGAAGTCAAGATCCATCACTCCAAATGTCCCCCTTTCCTCTTTCTTTCCCGCATTTTGTACGCTGAGCATGATTTGATATGGTTTGGAATATCCCTTGGTCAGTTTGGGTCACCTGTCCTGACTGTCTCCTCCCAACCTCCCATGTACCCCAACTTCCTTGCCAGCATGTCAGTATTAAAAGCAAAAAAGGCCTTGGCTCTGTGTAAGCCCTGCTCAGCAACAACAAAAACATCTCTATATTTTCATCACTGTGTTCAGCACAAATCCAAAACACAATCCCCTACCAGCCACTGTGAAGCAAATTAACTCTACCCCAGCTGAAAACAGGAGTTCTGTAATGATTCAAAATATGTTTCAAAAGTGTGTATTAATTTTGTTGTCACTGAGCCTGCCTCACACTCCAGAAGTGTCACAGGTTTGGAAGCAGTAAGACGAGATTAAAGTAGATTGTTATTTGCATGAACATTTTGATTTTTTTTTAAACATTTTATCCAAAACCAGAGCAATTGTTTCTTACTATTGTCACATCTGTTATTGGCACCTGGGCCCTCCTAACAGTCATTGTGAGGTTTGTGTTCCTCCCAGGCCATAGCACCAAACCCAACAGTGTCACAGTAGTTTCATAATTGGAAAATTAGCTGCTGGATAATAAATCACATCCAGATGGCAATGAAAGATGATGGTGTGTCCTATTTCACAAGAGTATTTATGCTTTTAGGAATCTGAAGGTTTTCTATGAGTCTGTGCAAACTACTTGGATGTTAGAGAACCTGTAAGCACAGACCTGACTGTTAGAAGAGGCTTTGATTCTCTCCCACTTCATGGATAAAAATAACGACAACAAACAGGGTTCCAGTAATTTTTGTTTGCTTTGGTTTGGGGTTTTTGTCTCTCTTGTTATTTGTTTGGTTTGGCTTAGTTTTTGTAGCATGTCAAAAAGACAAACAAGTATTAACCAAAGATAACTGGATATAGGAATGACTGCCATTTTAATTGGATTAATTAAAAGAGGAACCACTTTGTCATAGTTTTGCCAGAGACAATTGCTAATATTGACATCTGAATACAAACCATGACGAATTAAAAGTAACATTTATGCCCATATTATGTCTACTGTAGTATGAGTATTGTCCATTTCAGCTGATGAAAGGAAGGGTTATTTGGTTGATATCAAATGCCATTTGTCCTTGTACTGCAGTTTCTACTACATTAGTTTTAAATACACCAGTGTGGATTGCTCATAATGGAGAAAAAGAAATTAAATATGAATGTATTACATGATTTTCCCATTGAACTTTTACATGTGAGTTAGACCATACTTCTGAACTATATTGACTTTAAATAACATCCTGAATTTCATCACTTTTATAAGCACTGTTCTAAAAAAAACATTATAGTGCATCCATTAAATTTTTTAAAGTTGATTTTCATTCTTCTGACAATTGCTTCAGTCTAAAGCACCAGAATTTTTCTCTCTTCTTGCATGAGAAACTTAACACAAGATAGTCAATGTTCTTTTTGCAAGGTACTGTATTGCATCTATCATTAAACGTATTCAAGCTGTCTTCCTTAGTACCAAACACCCAGCGCCTTTACCCCAAACACTATATGCATCAATACCTGTAGGTGTTTATTATCGCAATGGTATTTCACCAACATTTTAGTTTTTCCAGCAAAAAAGTCATCGTAATTAGTATTTCAGCTAATAATTATGGCCTGGGTTACAGCTCCACCCTTGAAATTAAATGGTGGTACAGACTCCAAAACCAATCTAGGACATTTTGGGGATTAATAGGTGCTACAGAAGGTGTTTAAGAGATGCATGTGCTGGTAGTCACATCCCAGACTCTCTGGAATAAACACTCCCTCTCCCATCCCAGGCTCAGAGATGGTGCTGTGAAGCTGAGAGGGCTTCTGGGGCAGAGCCAAATCCAGTCCTACCAGCTTGTGCAGAGGAAAGGGATCTCATAACTACAGGGACAAATCCTGACATTTTTCGTCAGGCGGAATTTCTCGGCTGTCCATGCAAATTTTATTGGGCTGAAATATGGTGCAAGCAAAATATACTTTTTAGCTACTGCCAGCAGAGATCTGTTTAGTGAAATCTCGTGAAAGAGAGACATAGTATGCCCATACCTCTGGGCCTAGGAAAGAATTTAAAGTCTTGCAGAGCTTGACCTCAGGCAGGGCAGGGGGTAGGAGAGCTGGCTATTTTTGTCAAGACGTATTAAATGAGGAGCTATTGCTTGTTTTCAGTAGCAGCTGTTCAAAGCTGGTGGATATATTCCTACAGAATCCACAAACAGCAGACTGATAATTACACAAAAGGAAAGGGAGTTGAAATATTAACATCCTGTTTAATTCATGACACAGATATAGATGCTATACTAAGAACAGAAAACTAAATTATTTCATTGTGCATATTGTGGATAGTGTGAAAAGCTACAGTAAGTGCAAACAGTTTTAACAAACAGGAACACAGTTGCTTTATATAATAAAATAACTAAATATAATTCAGTTGCTTAATCTTAATAAGAACATTGATATTACAATACTTTCTGAATTTAATAGGACTGTATATATGAATGGAGGATGTAAAATTATTGTAATTTAAAATTACGTTAAGTCTCTTAGATAAGTAAAGGCATTTACATTGCTTTTATGAGACTGTAGAATATTTTTATAATAATTGCTATTTTTCATTGTTAACCATATAGTATCTTGTTTTCTAAGTCATTGTATGCAGACAGAATGTACTTTATTACGCACTATACATGCAGACTTTTTACAATTACATTTTATACTTGCTGGCATTTTATGTTTATTATATGAATATAATTAAAGGACTGAAATTAAAACATCTCTTTATATGTCCCTTGTGAAACTTCACTGTCCAGACCCTCAAAAAATGCCACCAAAAGGCAATATAGTAACATCCAGAAAGAACATCTGAGATACCTAACAGACAAAACACTTCACAACTGCTAAACATTTAGTCCATTATGATACATCATGATCCAGTAGCGTCCCATTAATAAAAATAATTGATACATTCTTTAATATGGTCTCCTGCCATCTGCTTATTCCTGCTGCTAAGGCTTTGATTTATGGAAAGTGTTTTCAGAATGTTGCAAAATTGCTAGCAGGCATGATGATATCAGTTAAATCACTAAGAAGCTCTACAAAAACCTTTTAATGTACTAGATGTTCCCCAGACAATCTAGGATAAACAGAATATTGTATTTTAAGATGTAAAACATTTTTTAAAGCTGATAATTAGGTAGCATTTGGCACTAAAAGATACTCACTTAAGGAAGTAAGTAAGGATTCAGATTTCATTTTGAATTCCTAATATCAAAAGTGCTGCATTCTTTAGGAGTTATTTGGTGCTTTCTGTGCATGAAATCATGTAAAAGTTGTTGAGTAGTAATATAAATTTCAACTATAGTTTTGTAATAGTTCATCGTTTCATGTAAAATAGTGCTCATTGTTTCTATACATCCGATAAACATTCTATTTGTGCTAAAGATTTCTTCAGGCTCTTTAGTAAAATCGTTAAGACACCCCTATCAGTATTAAAATGGAATATTATTAATATTATTTAAAGTTCAGTGATTATCTATGAAAAGAAGCTTTGCTTTTTTACATATTTATTATGTACTTAGGATTTGGCCATAAAGGGTACTCAGCTCCTTTGTGAAGGGACTGAGAGTCTGCAGTTCGCTTTGTAGAAAGCCAATGCTTATCCTGTTGCAGACTCAGGCACTTAAGGATTAAATAAACAACATCAGAAAATAAAATCAGAAGTTATTTCAGAGATTAGAAAAGCCCTATGTGATACACTGCGTAATTAAAAGTAGTGAGGTTTGCAATTGACAGACAAACATTTCATGTCAGCATCATTTGTGGTGACAACCAATGGGAGATTAGAGGCAAGTGTACGAAGTTGTGATAATAATCAGATCAAAAGTCTAATTATAAAGGAGACTGCAGCAGTGAAGTATGCTAAGGCTTATTGGTTAAATCACTGGTACCCATCAAGTTAAATATATATCAATTTCATTAATTGGCAACCATAAGACAAGTGTTCTATATTCAGGGTGGTGATGATTTTGATATAATCCACCACATTGTGGTTAAGTATATGATTCATGTAATAAGAAGAAGGTGCCTCCAGGCTATTGTTCCTGCCATGGATTAAAATTTACATATTGCTTCTCCTTATGTCAAAACATCTGGTGCCTGCAAATGCTAACATTTCGTTAAAAAGTTTCACAAGATAGGAAAAGTGGATTGGAAACATTGCATGTGAATCATTCAAGCATTATAATGGAATAAGAAGCTGAGTTATGAACAGGCAGATTGAACAGTAGTATAGTCAAAGAGATTCATATGCTTATGAGTTTGAGACAACACTTTGTATAAGAAGGGGAAATGCCCCAAATCATTGAAATAACCAGTGAGGTTTTTTTTCAAGGTATACAATCTTGGTCTTTCCAAAGTACATTTTCACGCCCAAATAGGATCTCTGTATCTAAGCATGTGTACTAAAGTGTTAAGATTGTGTTTAATACATTCAATTAGTTCATGCACTTTAAGATGTTTGCATCTTTACCTGCCGTGTAGTTTCCTCAGAAAATTTAGTGACTTATATTTGCATTCCTATTTTGCAGCAGTATATATCAGGGTATAATTAGCTAAATCTCAAAAGATTTCATTTGCAAATTATCTTAATTATCGTGCTTCCTTGGAAAACCTATCAGTCCTTGCATTAGCACCTAGACCTAGACTGGAGACCTTTTTCCCTTGGATTTTCAGGTAGGACTTAAGATGTTAATTTTCAGTTATTGAAATTTTGTGGAGGTTTATTTGATGCTGGGCTGTCAAGAAAGCTACACATCACAGATTGCTGCGATTAGCAGATACATTACTGTTGGAAACTTTCCTCTGTGTGAAAGGAGGCAATAAATGTTTTCTGTGAGGGGCCTTCATTCAAGTGATATCATATCCATTAATTTTCTGGAACCAATGCATAAATATTCCTAGATGGATGTTTTTCTTGCAAAAGAGGAACCATTTGAAAGGTAGTGGCTCTCCAAAGTGCTTTTGCATTTTTAAAACATACTCCTTGGATTAGAAATTTACTTTCTTTAAGGCCTCTGGAATTCTAGAAGGTAACACTTGTGTGGCTAAAGTCACCACCCAATGATACCTCAGGGACATCTCAGTACTACACGTCTCTGCAACTGAGGCAGCAGTGACAGCATTCACTCCATTCTGTATCCAGTCCCACTGCCAGCAGATTCAAATGAACCAAGCCCCTGGTGGTGAGCCCCATGGTCCCATCTCTCCAGGGAAGGACACTCCTTCCCAGTCTAATTTTCCACCTGGATTTCTTCTCCAGGGCTGGCATGCAGTTCCTAGTCATCCTACCTCAAATTGAGAGCTGTGTCACTTTTCAACCCTGCTGACATCCAACAGGTTCAAAATGTGTAAGCATAATACTGACATTACACAATCTGGTATTGGCCCACGATCGCAACGCAGGATTTGGCAACATGCTTGAACTCTTCTGCAGACCTTCCACACTTCTGAGTTGGAGGAGATTTGAACAAGAGGGCAGCCAAAGCCTCAGACCAAGAGCACTTCCTACTACAAACACAGTGAGAACATTAATTTTGTTAATGGTGGTTAATAGGAGTTTTGGTTGTTTTTTTTTTAAGCATTTTACAAAAAAACATGTTTGTACATTGTATTTACTTGTAACAGACTTGTATTCAGTTACCAAAGATTCCAAATTATTTAAGTTTAATATTCAGAATTTGACAAAAAACTGTCAGCTAAAGTATTTTGCATACTCTTCCAGGAGTAGGTTGAGTTAGAGGAAATGTTTCTTTTTAAAACATAATATGACAACCCCAAAAATTCTTAATATAATGTCTTTGTATCAATTAGCTTTTCTGTGACATGCTCATCTCCTGTTGTCCTTAGGGAGAGGAACCTCAACAAAAAAAAACTTGTATTGCTACAGAGCCATTTGGAAAGTAAAGGCAGTAACAAAAATAATTGCAGAAATACCATTCCATCATTTCCTCTGGAAAATAGTTTCTACCATAGAACAGTTAATATACACAGCTGGCTTGCTATAAAAACAAACCAACACAAAGCAATTTAGTCTTACTGCAAAGTAAAGTAAGCATGGTCAGTTTTAAGCATGGACCAGAGAACTGACTCTTGCAATAAGCACCCGAGGGGCATTGTCTCCACCTGGAAATTTACACTCCAAGTTACATTAAATTTGACTTGCTCTTTTGCAGTGGGCAGAGAATCCTTTGGGCAAGTGAAAGCAAAACATGAGGCAACTGAAGTTAAGGAGCATGGAAAACAAAAGAAGGTACATTCTTGATCCTAAAATGTTACAAAGGGGATTTGGTATGCACAAAGGAAGGTCTCTGCTCGAGGGCAAATATCAGCCTGGGAAGCAGGGAGAGGAGTACTAGGCTGGACTCTGGCAGAGCCTGTCCCTTCCCAAAGGAAAAGAAAGGAGTTTGTTTCAGGGTATTTGCAGCTTCCAGTAGGGTAAGTTATTACTACCACCTCTTGCCTTCCTTTCACATTATTCTCTCCCCTTTCAAACTATGCCTAATTCTGAAGGATAAAAAACCAATATTCTCCCCTCCCTTCTTCACTGCTCTTCCTCCCCAAGAGGCTGGTGGATGTGTCGGGAACATCAGCTCCTCCTGCTCCTTAGGGACCAGCTGCAGCCCCAGGTGAGCCTGCCAGACCAGGAAGTGGTTTCAGGCTGGTAGCTGTGAAACAGTGCCAGTATGTTACTGGTGATGAGTATTTATGTGATTATTTTAAAGGCCAGAACAGGTTTTCACATATCTTGATCTTAAAAGTTACCAAGCATGGCAATAAAATAAACATATTTGCCCTTTAAGTCTTGTTGTTTCAGAAGATCTAACTTAGTTTTGATGTGCAGTGTATTGAAATCCAGTAGGAAATAGATGTTTGGTCCTTTAGACCCCTGAAGTCCCAAACTGGATGGTTGCTGGCTTCAGGCTCTCTTAGGATTGCTAGGAGGTGCGCATGGCTTGTTCTTGATAACCTTGCTGGTGGGAGCAGATTTTGCATCAAGAATGTGTTGGCCTGAGAATTTCCTTCTAAGCAGGGGTTTATGCTTGCACTTGCAAAATTATTTCTTGGAGAGTTAAGAAAAATATGGTTATTACTGCAGCATTCAGCCTCATGTCCTGTTTGGAACAATGAAGTGATGCAGAGAATTAAGTAAATTCCACACTAAAATATTTGCAAAAATGTACCTATTTGGACTTTCCCCTCCAAAGCCCGTTTCCTGAAGCAGATGTTTGAAGTTTGAATAGAGGCTATGAATTACTTTGTTTTGGGGACTAAGTTCTTATGTGAAATGAGAGCAAGTGATTTGGGACTATTCATAGACTGTTTCAGTGAGATTGTAGCTTTTTTACTTTCTTTCTCTCTTTGTTTAAATGTATTGTTAAAGTGCTTGTGCTAGATGCCAGTAGCAGACAGAGAATTTAAACATAGAAACAGACAGTGATGTGATTTACAGCCAAATCAGACTTCTGTATATACTCTGAAATATGGACACAGATTTTGTGTACAGAAATAATTAAGGTTCTAAATGTCCTCCTCAAATTCAGTCTGCTGCTATATGGAGCTAAGATGTTATTCAGGGTGGCACAGGGAACTGATCTTATAGAAAACATTACAGCAGTATCATACTTTCCATGACTTGTTTCTTTACTCCTTTATGAAGTAACTTCATAAACATCAATTTTCTGTCCATTATTAGAGCACATCAGCTATCAAGAAGGCTGTGGAAGCCCTGTTCCCATTTAGTGCAAGGTCCGGCATTATCTCCCTTGTCTATGAAATGCAGGGATACTTAGGTCTGCATTATAAATAATAATACATGTATGTGATGCATGGGTCTAATGATGTAGTTCAGTTTCAGGTTTTTACTACCATTCATAAACTGCTTCAGCAGACTTCTTGTAATTTATGGTATCAATAGAATCCCTTAAATTACATCCTAGATTCTGCCATGTATTGCCCTATGAAAGAAAATGGCTTTGTATCCAATATCACTGTAAGAGGAGTGCTAAAGGGAGAATGAACCAAAAGTCAAGTGCCCTTTATTGAGAGTGAAAATTGCCTTCATGATGTGCAATATGTGAGAACTGAACACTTGAAAACAACTGCTCTAATCCTCAACTTAACTGTTTGCTTTGTAACTATGTGGAGCTCCCTAACACTGGTTTGCAATAAGCTTGTCAGTCACAAGAAAGGTGAGGGCATCTTTCTGTACTTTTTGGACCCACAGCTTTTAACTCTGAGAATATCAGGGTCAAAATACCTGCTGAACATTGTTGTACTGTCCCGTCTGGCTCAGGATCTTCAATGTCTTGCAGGGTCTGTCTACCATGCCGCGACCTGTTGGGGGGAAGCAGAGGTCCCAGGTTGAAAATACTAATCCTGAAGCCCATGTTGCCCAGAGTAGTGATGGCACTTGTAAAAGAGCCAAATATTCTTGGCTGTAGCATGAATCTGCACTGACAGTTTTGAGTATTTCCAGTCTTGACCCACGTACAAGTTGTCTTGTCTGCCTTTGTTAGGCAAGGGGATAAATCCCAGTGCACCCATTAGAAGATGGATCACAGCATGGTAGGCTATTGCCTCCACAGCTTTTTTTCCCCCTTTATTCGTCTTCCTCCTGTAAAACCCTCTAAGGAGGTCAAGAACTGCAGGTGGTGAGGGGACTCTTCAAAACTAGCAGAGAGAACTGGCCAATTTAGCACTGAGTTATTTTAATTCAGGTGCTTTCTTCTTCTGCAATGTGTAAACCTTCCTTGAGCAGAGGACTCCTGGGGGTTGTGGCTGGAGGGGATCCATTACTATCTTGGCTCCATCAAAGCCCGTCTGGGGACAGGGAGGTGACATAGAGGCACTGAACCTTGCTGGGGACAGCTCATGTGGTTCCCCACCACATGAATGCTTTTATTCCTGTCTAAGGAATTATATTCCACTGCTAAAAATCAACTGAAAATGAAGTTTTACAGGAGCTATACTTACAGAACAAGACAAGGTTCTGATTTCAGAACAACAAGCACATTCAAGTGTTTGTGTTTTAACAACAAAAGCCATTTGTATAAGATTTTAAAGATGGATTCAGAAAAAACACTGTAGCCGGGATGCTGGTCAAAATATTTGAAATTTTAATAGGATTTTTAGTGGGCTATTTTTACTATTTGTGTGTACTTATAATTTTTCAAAGTGTTTAAATGGAGTTTGACCTTGAGTGTTATCTCTGAGGGAAGGCAGCTTTAGAGCTGTTCTCTTGCACAAGGTTTAAAACACAACCTTTGCAGATTTTATATATTGAGGGAAAATCTTGTCATTTTCAAGGCTGTTCAGCTGATTTTAGAGGGGAATAAACAGATTTATTTTGTCTAAACAACAAAGGAGGCATGAAGAAAAGAGTTGTTCTGAACATCCCACATAAGTTTGAAAATACTTTGTCTTGGACTGAACTTTGAGTATTAAATATACCGACACCTTGAGATAGAAATGCAGTGGAGGAAAGCAAGACATGACGCGAAAATTTCTTGGCTTTTTAGATAGTCCTCTAATCTTATTGTACTTTACAATTTATATAGCAGAACACATCAACTCATAGGAATGTTATCTAGACTACTTTTTATTGCTTTTACTGTTTTATTTCTTTTTTTTCCCAGTGCAATTTAATTCTAATGGCACTGTGTAATTTTCATCAACAAAAGAAATTAAATGTATACAGTAGAAAATGGATCCTGTTTTAAAATGCTCCAACCTGTCAGATGTCCATTAATCTATATATATTCCATGTAGGAAGCAGAAAGCAATATGAGTTTTCACATTCTTTGTATTTAATATTTACCTGTGGGCATGTATAAAAAAATTCTAATAAATCCATAGCTACTTACAATTTGCAGAATGGGACTAATGCTGGTAGTTGATCCTAAACTGACACAAACCAGATATTCTCTTAATGTTACTCCAAGGAATTTTAAACTGACTCTGTTAAAGCCAAGGTTATTTGCCTTGGGGATGCCTAATGGAAGGGTTATTATAACACTGTCCACAAATAGGTGTCTTGAGAGAGCCAGGGCCATAATACTTCATTGACAGCTAATAGATTGTGCTATTGCTGTATCATAGTCATCTTTGAGGCCAAAGGTCACACCTCTTCCTTAATATTTAAATAAAGATACTTGACTGGAGCAGAAAACAGCTTATTGCCAGTGATGGCTGCTGCTCAATTTACAAGAACCTTTACAAAGTCATGCTAATTCCTGGCCTCCTTAGAATGCACAATAACCTTTCATAAATCCATCTTTTCTAGATGTCCTTGGAAATGACAGTTATAAAACTACAAATGATTTGTAATGCAAAATGGGACTGACAGACTTGGAGATTAGTTCTCAATGTACTAAAATGACTAAAGACTATAGCTAACAGAAGACTTAAACTGCATCAATAAGTGTCTGCCAAAACAGCTCATGAGTACCTTCAACATGTTCAGTAACAGCTGGAAAATAAGGAATAGTCATGATTGTAATATGACAAGTGGCAAATTTCCCTCTAAGGGTCTCAAAGCAGAACTTTATTTCTGTGGGTCAGTCTGGAAGGCAGATTTTGAATTGTTCATGCTTCCAATTCAGCATTTTATTTGTCTGTATATCTTCTCATTCATGAGCAGGACTGTTCATGAGCCAAACACAATCTTTTATGAGATGAAATTCTATTTACACTTACACACATCGCAGTTCAAATTGATCCTAGAGTGTATTTAAATTTAGAAAGTGCTATTGAAAATACATTTTGTTAAAAAAGAAATACTTACTCCACATTTGAAGACAATATCCTCTTCAAGGTTTTGAAAGTATATATGATTAAGTTTTCTGACACTATAATTTATATTTACAAATAATTTTGTTTTCTTTTACTACAGGAGATGCTTTATAATTCAGAAAAAAAATAAATATACCTAAATTTATACGTATAAAGTTCTATGAATTTTTCAATAATTACAGAAGTCTATAGAAATCAACAGAAATAACAGCTGTTGCCAGGGTTGCCTAGAAATGCAGTCTTCTAGCTAAGGCAAAAATTACTTTCTAATACTAAAAAAATTAGGAGGAGACAAAATCAAGTCAAATAAAGCATTTGGGTGAAAAGAAGACTGCATGGAATCAGCTGTAGGAGAACAACCTGCATTATAGCTTGAATTCATGACCCTTCTCTTTGATTTTCTCTCTTAGTTTCAATGTACTTTCTCTCATTTTTGTTTTCATATCCTTTGTCTAAAGACTTTAGCACTGGGAAGTGCTATTTTTGGAATTCGGAAGCAGTCATTGAGTTATCAAGGTATTAGATGAAGTAAATAGGAAATGTTATCCATCACGTTAAGGATGTATATTATTACAAAAGTAACTTTGTTAATCTTTTCATAATGTTAAGTCTACTTGGGAAAATTATAATATATATTAGAACAAATCATGTAGCTTATTTGGTCAGAAATATGTTCCTAGCTTTTGTTTAGTTGGGAATTAGTTCACAGTCCCGGTTTCTACAGTGGTATTTGTAATTCCCAAGTTTTATATGGATTATCAAAACATATTTGAGACAATTGTCTGTTCCCACACATTTTGCTCACTGTGCAGTTTTTCTTTCATGCCTGTGATTGTTCGCCAAGACATAATAATGTTGTTCCCGCTCTCGGACTGAATTAGTGAAAGTTATTAATCAGTCACTCCCTAGTTTATGAAGAAAAACCTATTAATATAGGTATTAAGGAATGGCATTAATAAAGAAATCCGTTTGAAAAATAACTCTTCAGCTTTCAGTCTATTGCTTGGAAGCCATTATCTTATTTTTCTCCTAGCTCTATTTTGCTTATTTTCATTTAAAAAGTCTGATTTTGCATTCTGAAGCTCAGACACCAGCTCTGTGATGTCATTTGCTGTGAGGAGTCAAGGAGGTAAGGGTACAAAGCCTGTGCAGTAATGACTTTTCCCCATCTTTTCTTTTTATGGCTTGTGGTGCGACTCCTGGGGATATCATGTGCAGGGCCACAAATTGGATTCGATGATCACTGTAGGTCCCTTCCGACTCAGCTTATTCAGTGGTTCTGTGATTCTGTTAATCCAGCTGGGAGGTCCTTTCTCAGCTGTCACTATTTGTTCATTCTCACTCCATGTCCTTTTTCCCCTTTCTCTGGGACCTTCCAACTTGCCTCCCCACATAAGTTATTGCAAACCATGGCTAAACCAACAATGCCAAGAGGAGGAGGACATGGATTTTGACAAGATCACATGCTCTGAGTATCTGAGGACCACCATGAATTTGGTAGGTACCTGCACATTCTTGAAAAGAAACCTTGTGTATTGGCCGAACCTTGTTAGCAAAATAGCTGCAGCAATTTGAGATGAGGCCACACCTCAGATGTTGGCTGTCCCTCCTCAGGTTTCTCAGCAGGAAGTCCAACAGTGGACTCAGGTGGAAGGAAAAACAGGTTCACTGGAGTGAAGCTGCAGGGAAGGTGAGCAGCAATAGCCTCAGCAACAGCTACAGACACCTTGCAAGCAAATGTCTCACTGCTGTGGGGCAGGCACGTGAAGCACACACAGACTGGGAACACAGAGGAGCAGAGCTTTGTGAATGCCACAAAACATTGCCCAGATGCTTAAAGAGATTTTTAGGTGAGCAATAACACTAATATAAATTCAATGATTGCTGAGGCATTTTTTCATATTTGCACTGTAATGTTTGTGGGTGGTGGTTTTAATAGTGATAAGAAGGATAAAGATATTTTCTAGGTGCTTTCCCTGACAATTCAAGTAATGATGATGTACACAGTTAACGGATTTCCCAAAAAGTATACTCCCCTGCATATTTCTTTCATTTGAGGGACATAGGAACAGAATGTTTGCCTTTATAGATGTGTACGAAAAATATACTCAAAAAGAAAGGAAAATAATTCTCTGATATTTTAAGTTTACAAAGTTCTGTTTGTATTACCACAAAATGAAAAATAAAAAGTGTGAAAAAATATCACAGTGAGAGAATCCTTTGGTTTGAGATTCCTTAATTCCTGAAAGCAATCTCTGAATGTGCCATATGTACTTGGAGATTAAAAAGAAAGGGAGGGAGTATTGGATGGCTACATGTGAAATGGTTTTACTCTGCCAACCTGTTCTAAACCAATAATTCAATTTCAGTAAGAAAATTGAAACCATGTGTCCCTTCTTTGGAATGATTGGTAAATTACACTTGGTTAACCATTTTCTTCCTGCTAGTTCCCAATATGGTATCTTTCCTCAATTTTTTAACCTTTTTGCAGGACTAGCAATGAATCTTTTCATGTTTAAAAGATCAGCACATATTTTATGCACAAAGATTGCAGTGCCAAATAAATTTTTGCAATAGACCACCTCCAGCAATACTCTAAATAATATTTAGAGAGGAGTCCACCTACAGGGGAAAAGTAGCCCAGACACCTATCTGATCAGAGATGATGAGGCAAAGATGATGAACTTATTCACTAAAGTAGACTCTGTAGCTCTTCTGCCATAAGCAATATATTCAGGGAACTGATTGATAAGACTTGTTTTCATGCAATAAACATTTGAAGGATGAAAAATGAAAATTGAAGATACACCATGTACGAGTAAATGTGATCAGAACACAAAAACAGGTGACTGAGAGGACATAATACAGCATAAGAACTATAACATTAACTTGCCTTTTGTCTTCCAAAAACAAAAACGAAAACAAAAAAAGGTTTTACTCCCTTTTTAGTGTAATTGCTAACCCAAATTATTATGTACTTATTGGTTTTCCCAGTGATGTACTAAAGTCACCTAGAAAACAGAGCTATAAGAACCAACTTTATGCTCTTAAAATGGAATGTATAGAAAAAGATAAATGCTCTCACTGCCAATTCCAAAGTGCCAATCGTCCAATTCATGGGCTTGCTGAAATACTTACACACAAGAAACAAATGGGTTATTTCGGCAAATTGCTGAGAACTGTTGGTAAAATTCCTGAAAGGACTGTGAATAACTTGTGTGATGAATGGGGTCGAGAAACCTCATCATCTTCATATATCTGAGGACAGCTTAATTAATTCAAATGAAGAAATTAAAGGTGTATGAAGGGGATTAAGGCAAAAGCTGAAAATAAAAATAGATCTGCAAAATGTTAGATCTCTCCTAGCCTCAAAAGAGATCAATTAAATCTTTACAGGAGAAAAGGCACTGAAGAGGTCTCCTGTGGGGCCAGCAAAAATCTGAAGTGTAATATTTTGGAAATACCATAATTTAAGGAGAATACAATGTGTTATTTTTATATGCTGCAGACCCCTACAGCTCCACCTCCCTTTCCTGGTAAAAATGCTACTCAACTAGCTTAGTACTCAAAAGTCTTTGACAGAGTGTCCTGGATTTTAACACTTTCTACCTATTGTATTTTCCAGGTCTGCAGCAGTTGCAGAAATCAGTCCCTTCAGTGTTATTATTCTCCATAAATCAGAGTGGAGTGATTGATTCCTTTATAAATTATGTGTACCACAAGGGAGACTGGCTGGTAAACATTGTGATGGTAAACAGGCCTTCTCTTCACACCTATATTTTTGAGAACAGTGCAAAAAGAGTTTAAATTTCTGATGGACTGCTTGCTCCTTCTCTAATTAGCATTAACACTAAAAACGCTATTCACTATTCATATTTGCTCATCTCCTTATCTTAGATTAACCACTGTTTAATATGTGGTTAAAATTATTCTGCACATCATCAACTGATCTATGTGAAACAGCACAGAGAACAAAAGAAGCTTAATCTTCCATGAAGCTTCAGTCAAGTGAAACTGTACATAATCCAGAGACAAGTTTCTTTTTGATAACCTGCACTTAATACACACTGCATGTCCCCTCTCTCTGCCCCTGCATTGTTTTGAATCTGCTTGTTAAAACAAAAAAACCCTATTGTTACTATTACTATTACTATTACTATTACTATTACTATTACTATTACTATTAATTATTATTATAATTTTGCTAGATTTCACACATTTTGGGCCTAATTGTGCCAACTCTTTGCATTGGGCATGATGGTTGAGCTGTCCCATGGCCACAACTCCATGCTGAAAGACATGACAGCAGCAGGGCCAGTACCTCCAGGAAGCAAGAAGTCTGTGAGATGAGACTTTTGGCAGTCACTGTAGCTGCAAATGCCTTGAGATAAACAGTTGTCATTTGGGCTGCTAAGATGAAATAGAAATGTAAAAAAATAAACAAGATACTTTCCATAAACAAGTAAAGCAACAGGACATAAATATATGGAATTGTTAAGGTGTGGCAGCACATTCTTATTAGTAAGATATTAATTAGTATTAGTAAGTTGCATCACTAAGTCCTGTATTTTTCCAAATTCCTCACTTAAGTAAGTCTGAGGTCTCAACAAACAGGAGCAGTAAAACAACACAAATTTTCTGTAACTTGAAATATTTTATATTTTTAAAAAGTCACATGGGATTTATAGCAACACTTTAATTTCTGATGTCATGTCCCACAGCGCACTGCTGCATAACGCTCTAAATTAAAGCCTGAAACGCGGAGAAAGGCACTTTTGTCTCTTTAGCTGAACTGCCCTGTGGCAGGAGCGGGATGCTGGCGGGCATTCTCGCAGAGGAGCGCAGTCCCTTGCCCCGCAGCCCGCCCTCCGCACGGGGGAGAGCTCCGGCGGGCGCGGTGCGGTGCGCGGAGCCGTGCGTTCGGGCCGGGCGCTGATTTGCGCGGGCTCTTGTGGAGTGCGGTGCGGTGCGGAGCGGTGCGGGGCGTGGGGCAGTGTGGTGCGGTGTGGAGCGGTGTGTGCCGTGCCGTGCGGTGTGGAGCTGTGGGGCGCGGAGCGGTGCGTGCGGTGCAGTGAGGCGTAGTGCGGTGCAGTGCGGAGCGGTGCGGTGCGGTGTGATGAGATGCGGTGCGGTGAGATGCGGTGCGGTGCGGTGAGATGCGGTGCGTGCGGTGAGATGCGGTGCGTGCGGTGAGATGCGGTGCGTGCGGTGCGGTGTGACGAGATGCGGTGCGGTGAGATGCGGTGCGTGCGGTGCGGTGTGATGAGGTGCGGTGCGGTGCGGTGAGATGCAGTGCGTGCGGGGCGGTGTGATGAGATGCGGTGCGGTGAGATGCGGTGCGGTGTGATGAGGTGCGGTGTGATGAGATGAGGTGCGGTGAGATGCGGTGCGGTGTGATGAGATGAGGTGCGGTGAGATGCGGTGCGGTGTGATGAGGTGCGGTGCGGTGAGATGCGGTGCGGTGTGATGAGGTGCGGTGCGGTGCGGTGAGATGCGGTGCGTGCGGGGCGGTGCGAGGACAGCGGCATCCCGCCCGGCCCGGCCCGGCCTGGCGCGGCGCTCAAGCCGCTAGAGGTCTCTCTCGTTACAGCTTTGCCGCTCCTGCGCCCGTTAATTATTTTACTCAAAGGAACAATTCTGCCTTTTCGATTGGAATGCCTCATTTTAAGTGGTGTGCTAGAGAAAGATATAATGCCTCCTTAGCTTGTTCTCCTGCTGATGAGTAGATGTTGGGTTGACTGAATGAATCATCCTGGATATTTTAATACACAATGGATATAGTTTAGCTGAGAAGTTTGAGCTTTCACCTTGGCTTCCAAAAGGTTGAAAATTTGACCAGAAAAAACAATATGCCCTGGTAAAAAGGGTCTTACTATTGAGAGAAAGGCAGCATGATACTTCAAGCTCTCATGAGGATACCTTGGGTCTGGTATATACTTAGATCCCATAATTGGAAATGTGATCCCTTTTACAGTCATTTCTATTCATTTTGGGTTTTTTTTTTGGGGGGGGGGGGGTTGAGAATAGAGACATATTTTTCCCTAAAACTTGACAGTAAAGTTTTAGTGTATAACTACTTCCAGTTTCTCATGCATTTTTCTTTTAATAAAAAGTGGGATATTAACTATGGTAGTCGTCATTTTTATTGTAACCTTATTAAAAGCCCTATAAAACTTCTTTGTTTACCATGTTCTTACTGTTTTCAATGCCTGTATGATGTTGATTTCCTTATACTTGCTACACAGATAAGGCACAGCCTTATCCGACTCACATAATGTTATGTTAATAAAAGCAAAGGCCATGAAGAAAACTGAACAAAATGCAAACACAACCCCATCCCCATAATCAAGGCAAATCGTATTTGAAGAAAGCACAGCAAAGCAAATTGATGTCAGCTATAAGGGAATATAAAGATCCATGGGATAGAAAGAATTTTCCAATTTCCAAGGACAGTAAAGGAAGACAGGTGAAGAGAATCTTCTTAGCACAGGGTGGGGAATGTGAGAGGTAAAGAAGAACACACTGCAAGAAATCATTGACAGTAACACACTGAAGGAAGTCAGAATAAGGGAGGAGATACTCTGTTAAACCGGAGACACTGTGCAACAGTGGGGGGAAACAAAAGGGGGTTTGGATTAGGAGTGGTACGAAGATACAACCTGGCCAAAATTAGGACACGAAAAAAGCCAGAATACTGTATCAAAAAATACTGTGAACTGAGCAAGAAAGCACTGTAAGGGAATGTCATGGGGCCATAATCATACCATTCAGGCAATGATGAAAGAATTCAAGGTGAGGCCTATTTCCTACTAACAAACTGATAAATGGAGTTAGAGTGCGAGTACATACTCCCCACAATATCTTATTGGGATTGTTAAAACGTTAGTGTAGGTCTGGATTCTGATTTCATTGACATGACTTTCACTGTAGTGCAGCTGGAAATCTCACTGGAGTTACTACTTATTTACAGTCCTGTGAGATCATACTCAGGATTTTAAAAAGCAAAGACGTTCTCAGTATTTCTTTTATGATTCCAAATTGCTTGTTCAGTAACAAAAAAAGAAATCTTTCAAATATTTTAAAAGGCCTTATTTTCATGTTCCAGCTCCATCTCCCTTACTGTTCCCACATTTCCAGAGTGAGTGTAGAATGCTGTCTTCCCAATTTTGCCTTGTGGCATTATGTTCGTCTGAGCACATAAAGCTGTGCAGGTGCTAAGCAGTAGAAAATAATGCACTCATAATTCCAAGTATGTTTGTGGTGTTCAAATGTTTAACAGACCAAAATCTGGACTGTGATACTCCTACTGAAAGGCTTTTGCAGAACTGGACACCCTGACCAGGCTTTTGTAGGCTGATACATATTGAGAGGCTTTGGACCTACTTTAATGAAGTTTCTGTCACCTGGTGAGACAGTGCTGTTTTACCACTGCACTTGGGAATTGGATTACGCAGTTGCCAACATGTGTGTTTAAATTTTGTTGTTCAAGTGAAGAAAGAAGTAGATTTTTTGAAATCAGAGAAGACAATGCTGAGAGTAAAATCACTTGTAGGAGAACATGATCACTAAACTTGGAGCTTTCCTGCAGTGAACATCTTGAGTCAGTGTGGAGAGATAAATCCCTCCTTCCCTGACTAATGGAAATCCTGTGAGGCTGAGAAGTTTGCATAGTTCTCTGAGCTAGTGGCAAGCGTCTTTCCATTATGTAGGAGGAAGGTGGTGGTAAGAAACCTTCTTCATCTTCTCCTTCTGCATGAGGAGGTCATTTTTGTTTTGAAATCCTGGTAGACATTCAATGCAGTTAATTTCACCATCATTTACAGTAGCTCCACACGGATCATTGTAGCCTGAGGGCTATCATTACTTCTAGGGCTTACAGAAGGGGAAAGAAAGACCAGATTCATTATTCATTTGTACTGAAGGGAGAGAAAATGAATCCAGAGAGACAGAGTGGTCATACGCAGAGCCTGGTTTTCCCCATTCACCGTGCATCCACTGGGCTGTGCTGCCTTTGGCATGCACCAGGGGTAAGAAATACATTAAGTACAAGTGTCTGCCCAATAATCTGTGTAGCTCCTGCCCATCTCCTGGGGCAGAACAGCCCCACTACTGCTTTGGAGCAGGGACTGAAAAGCGACAGCAGAGGCTGAGAGCCCAATCCTTTCCCGTCTGGGGAAACAGCCCAGCTTCGTAAATGATGGGGAAGGGCTGCCATGTCTTCAGCCAGATCTGGACACTGCTGCCATGGTGACACATAGAGAGCAGCATTTTCTTCAGCTCGTGACCCAGAGTATGTGCCCCTTATTTTCTCCCATAAATCCACTGCTGTTAACTGCTGCATTAAATAGACCCATGACCCCAATATTTTTAGTTCATCTTTTCCTGGGCTCTGGCTTGGCTATTACTATAAATTAAGAAAATAAGAAAGGGTCATATTATCTCTGGAAGTGTCCTTGTTCTGCAGACCCCTCACTTGCTATTAGTAGTAGCTACAGCTTTCACTTAGCCTGATTCTGTGATTTGCAAGGTTCTGGATTCGGGTTTTTTTTAATTTGGGTTTTCTTTTACATTCACTTAGGGCAAAACATACCTGGTCATCATGGCAGGTTTATGGATTATGTTCTTTAGCAGCAGTGCTGACCAAACTGTTATCCTTTGTTACTTTGGGAAGATATTTCTCTACATGTTGGTCCCACAAGGGCTTCTGTGTTGCTTCTTCAGGAGGATGTTTCTTGGAATGTTAGGCCCCACAATGACTTTGGTGGAGATTTCTGGGAAATCTTTCTTTGGGAAAGATTGTAACTGTCAGAAAATCCAGTGTCCAATGATGACTTCTGAGGAGAAGGCCACCATGTACTCCAATAAATTCGCTTTACCCAGAGTAGAAGGGAAGTGTCCTCTCAAGTTACTGTGGAGAACATGTGTGGTCTGGAGACATATTTGCATCTTGTAAAATAAAAAAGGAGAAAGAAGTTTGCAAACTGAAAAGCTCAAATGAGAGTGGTACTGGGTAGGGAAAACCATACTTGTGTTTTGATGCAGAGGAATCAGTTCCAGAGGCTTAATGCTGCACTTTAGTAGAGCTTGGTGCTTTCTGATCCAAGTTGGTGGCCTACTCACTGCTGTGTGGACTGGTAAAATAGCTTCTCTTGACACTGGTTTGGCAGGATCAGGTCAGGTATTCATCAGTGGATTTCTTATTGAAATATGAGTTAAGCTTTACAATTACCAGCCTAGAAAAATGTCTATGTGTATAGAATTTTTTTTGCTGGGAAATACTAAATGTAATAGGTCATGTGTAACCAGCAAAGGTTAAAAACCCAGACCAGCAAAGGTCTGTGTTCCAATGCCTAAGGAGAGCTTGAGATAGAGTCCATTTTCATCCCATTTGCTGTAAGTATGACAAATTTCTTCACAAAACAAAACAAAACAAAACAAAAAAAACCCCACAAAAACAAAACCAAAACAAACAAACAAAAAAAAACCACCCCAAAAAACCCCCACAAACAAAACAAAACAAAAAAAAAAAAGAGAAAGATTTTGTCATTGCCATTAATTTTTAGTGGAAGCTACCCATTCTGCCTCTGCAAAGCAGAATATTGCCTCCTGGTCACATAGTTAAGATTTTGCAGCAGATTATAAGGATTTTGAACTTTGTAACTTTGCTTCACCAGGGTGTCAACACCAACTATCAGTCAGTTTATGTATTGGTCTGAAGAGGTAGTAAGAGAATAATATTACAGCTGAGATTCGCTGTGAGTCTAAGTAAACAAAATTTTCATGATAATATTAATTCAGACTTAAAGGAAGTGTTTAGAGATGGTTTATTTCCCAGTATGAATTGTGCTATGGAGACTCCTTACCCACCACATTTGTGTTGTTTTCATGTTTGGGACATTACCAGTCTGTTGGGTTGGCATTAAATTTTTCTTTATGGGGAAAGAGAATCAGACAAAATGAACTGCTGAATTACTATAGAAACATCTCTCTTCAGTTTCATTTCAATGCAAAAATGTAGAAAGAATGCCAGAATACTTATTTAAACTGTGGATATACGTCTGTATGTTTGTTGGGAATGAGCTTTCAAAAAACTCTTTGTCAGTAGCCATCTGATACATAAATGGCTTTGTTTACAGCAAAATGCTGGCATAAATAAATAGGAATATTGAACCAGAACAATTGCCTTTAGCAGCCTGTGCTGTAAATCATACACAAGCTGTCATCATGAGTTGAAACATGTCTGCATACTTAGTACCGTGTTTAGCTTGCTTAATCAGAACAATATGTAAACCGTTAGTGCATGAGAGCTTGCCAAGCCAAAAATTATTTACAAGTTGCATTTTGTGTTTCTGGACATTTTCACCAAAGAGAAAAGAAGAGAGGAGAGGAGAGGAGAGGAGAGGAGAGGAGAGGAGAGGAGAGGAGAGGAGAGGAGAGGAGAGGAGAGGAGAGGAGAGGAGAAAGGAAAGGAGAGGAGAGGAGAAAGGAAAGGAGAGGAGAGGAGAGGAGAGGAGAGGAAAGGAAAGGAAAGGAAAGGAAAGGAAAGGAAAGGAAAGGAAAGGAAAGGAAAGGAAAGGAAAGGAAAGGAAAGGAAAGGAAAGGAATTTGTTTTGATATGATAAAAAATACATTGGGTATAGTAATTAAACAAAACCAAAATGTTTTCCTTGACAATGCAATAGTGTGAGCCAGATCCCCAGGTGATGTAAATTAGAAGAGTCAGTGAAGCTGTACAGATTTATACCAAATATAATTCTCCCTGTTTTTACTTACAGTTAAATTCAGAGGAATATAAACAAGCAATTAAAAGCCACACATATTTTTCAGCTTGATTCCATTAATCAGACTATGATACCTTAATGATATATATTCTGACCCTAAGAGTCCTTTAACCTGTGGGTGGGTATAGCCTTTAAAGAATATATATGCTGGAGCAGTGTAGACTGAATGTTTGATTTGAATTGCTGTTGCTTTAGTTTGCATTCCTAAATCTCTGTTTACTAGAAACACTAAAATTCTTTTATTTAACAGAGAGTATAAGGAAGCACAGGTTGCCCATGTTCCTCTCTGTACAGCCCTCTCATGTCACCTTAAACACTGATTAGGCATTAGGAGTGTATGGATTTACCTGAAGACCCTTGTGTTGCTATTGATGATAATGCTTTTTAGGGAAATACATAAGATTATGTCTTTAACATTGCTGGGGGATGGTGATAACGACTAAGTGTGCTATTAGCAGCAATGAATGAGACAAAATGTGTCTACAAAAGTTCTTGATGGCCCTTCAGAGTCCTTGTTAAAGGCTTAATTTGCTGCCAGAATAGTATGGCCCTTGTTTCAGGCAGGGATTG
Source organism: Acanthornis magna (assembly GCA_036785705.1). NCBI lineage: Eukaryota > Metazoa > Chordata > Aves > Passeriformes > Acanthizidae > Acanthornis > Acanthornis magna. Next base: position 21,659,291 of record JAWUZG010000001.1, read on the forward strand.
CTCTCCTGAGAGTTACACGGATGCTGCAGCCGGGCTATGGAGCAGACCTGCCACTGGTAAAGCCGTGCAGATAAAAATGGACAAGAGACATCCATCGTGCATGTTCTGACCATGCATCAGCTGCTGAATAGGGAGAGCCGAGATCATCAAATCTGGGCATGACGGGGTCAATGACATGTCCCAGTTCAGCCTTTGGAGAAGCAACATGTGTTCCTCTTCACAGCCATCCAGGTCAGCCAGAGGAAAGCAGCATTTAGGCTCCAGATTGGTTTGCCTGGTGCTGGAGCTTGGAGAGAAGCTGGAGAAAATGAGATGAAACTTTCCTGCTGTCATCAGCTGGCACAAGGACCAAGCATTCATTGCTAGAAAAAATACTATGATCAAGTATACAATTTCCACTGTTATGTGACCTGAAGAGAATTTCAATAACCACTCTCATTTTCATATGATAATTCTTTATCTATTTTTATGGACTATAAAGAGACAGAACTTTAGCACAAATTCCTGCCTTGAGTATTTGCTGTTTACACATCAGATTTTCTTTAGTTTCTGAGCATGTTGTTCCAGCAGAGAATCCTTTGTAAATGTCTAATTGCTCTGTAGGCCACACACTATCTGATCCTGGTGGTCTATGAAGAACAATAAAAGTAGACTTACAATAGCCTTCTTTAAATAACGCTTGGCACTTGACCATGAACACGCATGCATTCTGAGGTTTCCATTTATTAAAAATCTAGCACTTTTTATTGAGAAAATTAATGGTTCAAAATCACAATGAAATACCACTGTTACAGCTGATCTTACCTAGAAAAATATGGCACTAAACCTAATGAGAATGAGCTGTTCTCTCTCCATTTTGCATACACTGCTGACATCCATATGTGGTGTTACAAAAACTGTCTTTGGCCTTTTTAGAAAAATCTTAATGTGTATTTAAATGAAAACATAAGTGGGTTACAATCCTCTGAAGTACTTTATTCAGTTAACTCTTTTTTCTTTCCTCAGTAGAAAGATTTGAATTATTTTATATTGTTTTGCTCCCTGAAAATATCTAGTGTGATTACTATGATGATGCCATTTGTGCCACTCTGGGTACATTTATGTAATATTTTTCATCTATAACTCCTTGTTTCAGATTTTTATGATTAAGCCATTAGGAGTCCAGTCCTGTAAAAAAGACTTAGACCCAAGTCCTGGAAAAAAAAACAACCATATACATGTGCTTAACTTGAGTGCTCAGAGTAGTCCTTATAGCAAAGTTAAGCATGGCTGTGAATGCAATATAGTGACTTTCTCTGTTTCATTAGACCAGCTAACTGCAATGGGACAACTTGGCTCATGGAAATAAGTTTGGGCATGTTGTATAGGTCCAAAGTTGGGGTTTTCTCTGGGATGAAACTATAATATCTTAAGTTCAAATGCAGCTGATTTAGAGAAAAAAATGGAAGGAAATTGTTTCAGTTGTTATGGTGTTACATAAATGAAAGATACGGCAATGGCACGATATTAGATAGCTTTTTTAGCATATGAAACAAAAAAATATTTTAAAATTAAATTTTGCACGTCATTAGTCTTGTAAAGGCAGATAAGTGTTAAGGGCTATTGTGAAAATGCCAGATAACTCACTTTTTTTTTCAACTGGTCATTTATACACCGATACAACCACAACCTAATTTAAAAAATAATATATTTCATAACTGCTCACAGATTGCACAGTATGTGCAGTAGCCAAATAGACATGGAATTCTACAACTGATTTAATGGAGCAGTTGTAGTCTATTGGGGTTAAAAATCTCCTGTCTACAGGAATTTAAATATGCATTTAAATAATAGCCCATAGTAATTCAAAGAACTCCTATGTTGTGCAGAAGAAATAGAATACTTGCTAATAGGAAGTCAGCTGAGTTATCATAAAGATATTTGAAAAGCCCCATGGTGTACGTGTTCGTAGGTCAGGGAACAATGCCATCGACAGCCAAGGCTCCTACCTGGGCTGTCCACTCGGCTTGCAAAGAGGAGATTCAACAGCCAGATTTTTAGCCTTCTGCTCACATTCCTCTGTGATTATTCATTCACACAATGAGTCCTATTAAAACCAAAGGGACTCCTTGGGAGAATAATATTTCTTGCCTGTGGGTAATGGGTTCTTGATTTGACTCCAAGAAAGTAAGATTTTGCAACATTGGGCTGCCCAGCTGTGGTAAAGTGTTTTGGCAAATTGACTTATAGTCTTGGCAAATGAGACATGCTGAAAGGCATTTACACTGCTTCCAAATTATCACATGCTTGATCATCTCTGTTTACCAAAGAGGCTGTCTTCAGTGGGGCAAATATACCAAACAGAAGGTTATCATCTTTGACAGCATTTGGGGATGCAGTTTTTGTAGATTAATATTCCATTTTCTCTTGTTTTCACCACCCTGGTGTATTACAGGATTTAATGGCATCTCTGAGCTTCTGTGTCTTTTCTGTCCTCATCCGTTGAAGTCCTGAGCTTGCTAATAAACAGTCACACAAACATCTCATTGATTACAAAGACACTAGTCACAACAGTAAAGTTATTTGTAAGTTTAAACCCATGAAGAACTGTGCCCGTAGGGTTAGTGCCTTAGTTTAATTTTTTTGTTGTTTGTTTAATATTTAAAATTGATTTAAGTAGTTTTTTGTCATTATGATTGAACACAGGTGAAGAGAACCATTTTTTTGATACTTATCTTCCTTTCATCTTTATTAAAGTTTTTCTTTTATTGAACTGGAAAAATATTAAACTTTTCACCTTAGACAGCAGGTTGAAGTATGACATTGTAATTGTAATCCAGATGGGAAACACAAGAAGACGGATAAAAGAAAATGAGCTGCAAAGGAGCCCAAGCCAACAAAGTTGACAATGCTGTAATAGTACCTTCAGCTTAGTTTCAAGCTGTTTGTTTTTGCAATGAACACAAGTTTCCATTGTAACATTTTTCTTTATGAAAAAGTATGGCTATACTTTGGTTTCCATGGTGATGTTTTTCTTTTTTGTACATATTTATCCCCAAAAAGAAGGAAGCCCACCCTTTTCTCTCTGAGAATGTTACTTTTAGCCCTTAATAATTGAAGTCAAAGCTGATTTATTTTTTATGTCAGGGTGTCTTAAACACATTCCTCTATCAGTGAAAACTCCCGCAGTGTTACAGTCATTTACTGTAAGTAGTTTATTCCAAGCATTACTTCAGGAAAAAATTTCCAGGTTTTAAAACTTGAGAGTGCCCTGCCTTTTCCTCCCCCAGGTTCAACTGACTCCAAGGGGGGATCAGGGCTAAGCTTTCAGACTATTTCAGGGCACATCACCTTACACACCAAGCTTTCGGCTTCATTAATATGATATGCAATAGATGCAGCATTTTTGTTTCTTGCCAGTGACCACAGAATTTTTGGAAGAAAAAAGTATCTTGTGAAATTAAGCATTTTGGAAACAGAAATGCTATGTCTTCACCTAGCTTGCAACCCTTTGCATTTACACAGCAACACTGTTATTTTTGACTCCACAACAGAGCTAAAAATAGTAAATAAACTAGGGTGGCCGCTGTGTCAGTTTTTCGACTCTTTCAATCCATCCTTCACCTGGTAATTTGCTAACATTTCTCAAGTGAAAAAAAGTTAGAAACTCAGTCCAAAACAATTTTTCCATTCTCAGGCTCCCAAGCTGATGCCTTTTATTAGCAGAGCTTTGTATGTTAGAGGAAAGATACCCTGGTGAAATATGTTTTCTAATTAGTTTTGAATCTTAAAGCACCAAGGATATGTGACATAATTAAATATACAAATGTTACTTGAGCCTAAACAGTTCTTACAGAAATTGAGGCAACATCAGAATGATACCTTCAGAAATGTATTAAGTGGCAATGAACAAGGTCTGGATGCTACATATAGCATCTGGAGTGGGTGGGTCCCCTTTAGGTGCTTTAGTGTGTCCTTGGTTTTTGCAGTATTCGGCATGACTCTCCTTGTTTCCCAGCAAAACTGAAAAAAGAGTCTTCTAAATCCTTGACAAACTGGTGCCATAAACCAATGCTGAGATGCTTGGCCAAACTGGTAGAAAAGACTGTGATTTGGGCTAATGTCACCGTTCAGTTTTGGTGATGAGTACAGTATACAAATGTGGCCATTTTTTAGCTTAATGGCTGTGAGTTATTACAGCATTACTCAAAAGTCAAGGGGCTTTGTAAGTGCAATGTAGCTGGAGATGACTATCAAGAAAATGAGAATTAAAAAGACCTTAGGAAGAGTTGTAACATGTGAAGAATCATGGGTACTTCTGTCACTGCTCTCGTTTCAGCCCACAGAGCAGAGGTGACGAGCGGCCAGGCCACCCCCAGCGCAAGGGCTGCAGTGCTGTGCTCAGGGTGCTCCTCACCCTGATGGGAAGGGCATGGCTGGCACAGCAGGTTCCCTGGCCAAGGACCTGTGTCCTACCTCGTGTCAGCCCCGCCAGACCTCTGGAGACGGGAATTACCTGTGGATGAGAAGAAAGCAGCAATTTAATGCCGACATCTGCACTGCACTGAAGAAACTGTGCTGCCTGCACAGAAGTGAAGGGGGATGAGACCTTTGCTTTTCTCCTCAAACATCTCCTTCTGGGTGTAGAATGCTGAGGGGAATGCCACTTTCCGAGTGGCCTCTGTGAGGACCCTGTCTCCTGATGGTGCAGCTCCACTGAGAGACTGTTTTCCCCTTTCAGGGATAAAATATTATAATTTCTTGTTTGTTTGTGAATTTTTGAGAGCAGAATTTCTGTACTGTTATGGATTTAGGAATAAAGAAATACAAGCTATTATAAACATAGATCAATCATCAGGCTTATAGCAAAGTAAAAAGACAGCTAGACAGGTGCACATACACATAACACACAGTTCCCACCCACTTTGGTAGCAATATTGTGGTGGGCAATGAAGAAAAATGGAATATCATTAAAAGTATTAACATTGGATGGACCAAACAGAGGATTAAATATTTATGTATACATCTATGTGTAAAAACCGTAGAATTTGTGTATATGTGAAATGAGCAGCTGAGGTTTCTAAAAGCAGTACCTAGGTTCAATTGTATAAAACTTTTTTATAAAGTTTTTTTATAAGTTTTGTATAAAACTTATTCAATATTCTCAGTTTAAATGCCTCCATTCTTTGTTTTCATATAACCTAATAAAAACAGTATTTTTGATTTCTGATAACATGTTTGCTAATGCTACGTACAGGTGGTTCAGTCTAGGCCTTGGGCATTTCTTCTGGATTTATTTATCTTCCCTTGTAGAGCAGCGGTGGTCTTTCATATGTACACTAATAATGTTTACATTTGTAAAATGGAATGCAGACTTTCACTTGAGGTAAAAGATCACAAGGTCAAGGAAACTCAGAGATTAGATCTTCTGCCTAAGCAGGCTGCACCCTACTAATACTTCGGAGATCTTGATAGGTAATATTAATACCCTCCCACAGAGCCAGAGGCCAAGGCCTTTTGAGAATCAGCATTTTTCTTAAAACTGCCTTCTTAAATTTCTTTTAATAACCAGTGAAACCCCAACTAACATAACTAGTAATTTGGGAGCATGACTATATTTCAGGTTCACGTTACAGCCTCAGCCTGATCCAGGCTGTGTAGGGAGGGATGCCATTCCACCATTCACACCTCCTGCCCACTGTGAATGGAAATGCATTGGTGGCCATGAAACAAGAAGTGTTATTAAACTCACTAGTAGTATAGGCAGGTCAAACACATGATGGTGATTTTTAGTAGAACAAATGCACCCATCAGCAGCTTGGAAATGAAGAAAGTGAAAGTCAACACCTTTGAGACTGGGCTGTTTGGGTAGTAATGTCCCTAAATAATTAAGTCTGACAAGCTGCAGAAAATCTCTAGAGGTAAGTTAACTCCTGAGTTTTGTATTAATTGGTGGTTACCTTTAATTCATTCAGATATGATGAGACTAAATAAGTAAAAACACTGGGGCTAACGTTTAAGTATATTTTCCTAGGAAGACTTTTTGCATTGGATAAACATTGAGCATCATCTCCATGATGAGCGTGTCATTTCCACAAGCAGTTCAAGTGTATCTCTCATTGTTCTCAGTTCCTGTAGTGTGCTTTGGTGTTGAAACTCACAGGCCCTGGTCACCCTAGTTTAGTTTTTCTCCATGTGCCTAAGTAAAGAACTTGAGTTTAACCTCCTCTGTTGCACTGTAGCAGTGTCTGTAATGGCTTAAGGCTATAAAGAGAGGCAAAGTAAAAGGAAGAGGTTGCGTCTGTTATTAGAGAATCAAAGATAGTTTAAAGATACAGAAGATGTAGAACAGATTTTGCTACTTTTACTTTATTTCTTAAAAAAACAAACAAACAAAAAAAAAGCAACCACCAATGGAAAAATGTATTTTAAAAATGAGCAGGAAAAGATTTGCCTAAATTATTGGCTTTTTGACTGAAATATATTGACTTTTTTTTACCTGAAATAGTATTTCTAGCTTGTCAGCTGGAAACAGATGTTTGTTTTGGGCAATATCAATCTGCTTCATATTTTGAGAGTGTCATGAAAATGATAGTTCTTCGACTCTTACACCCTCCTTCTTCCCTTGCTTATGGTTTACAGGTAAACCACTTTTCTCATAGCCAGCACTGACCACTCCCTAGTAATGAATTACTACAATACTCAAGAGAGAATTTGTAAATTCCCCTACTGACAAAACGCTCTTGTTGCTGGGCTTTGTATACGATTTTTTTTTTTTGCAATGCTGGGAAAGGAAAACATTTTCTTTCCTGTGGTAAGTCTGCAAAACTACTTGCTCGTTCCCCTGAACTTCCCTGTTCCTCTTTGCAGAAAGATCCTTCTTTGTCTTTCAAGGTGCTGTGTATTTTGTGTGGTCCCCTTGTATCCCTGAAATCTAAAATCACCTTTCTTTTGTGCTGAAGCACATGTAAGGGATACTGTGTGTGGATATTTCAGCTATGTAGCTCCATACAGATCACAGAGGTGTCATCCAAACTTGCAGCCATTTATTGGCTAAACAGGAGAAAGTGGCTCCTGTAAATGGTGAATGAAACGGAGACTATTAACCTTCCTGGAACCAAGTCCGTGGTTACAGAATGTGTGCAGCCTGATGGAGATGAGAAAGACAGAAAGGATGCCTGAGAAAAATCAGCAGCATTTATTTAGTTCCAGTCATGATGAAAATGGAGCCAAAGTCAGTCACTGCAAACCCAGACAACTTCAGACCAGAGTTCTGATTCCAGCCAGTTTCTAAAAATAACATGAAAGCCGTAGTGAAAACTGATAAAAGCTTGGAAATACCAAGCTACAGCTGGTCACCGGGCTTGACTCACTGCTATATTAAAGCCCCTTTAAACATCTTTGGCAGGGCACAGGGGCTTTAAAGTGAGTGTGAATTATATGGTTAAATACTTGCAGGTGATTTATCACAGCCTGTATAGCTGTATAGGGTTATATATATATTTTCTAGTCCTGTTTTCCTGAGTTGTGCAGGTCTAAGGAGCTCATGTGTTTGCAGGATAGCTGCAGCTGGAACATACAGAATGAAGTGTGCTCTGGGCAGCTCAAGGTTGAAACAAAAGCTCACACTTCTCAATATAGAAGGTTACAATATGCGAAATTATATCGATATTTACACGGTATTGTTAGCATTAACTACAAATTAAAAATCTTAATAAGAAATTTAGACCTCATTCTATGTAGGTTTCTAAATCTGGCAACAGTAATTGTGCATAGACAAGTGAAATTCAAAACATACACTCTTCAGAGAGCACTTTTAAAGAGTTGGTAAAAGTCTAAATTTCACTCTATAAATGCCATCTACTTAAATGATTTCACCTTGGTTTTAACATGATTAGGTAAATTTCCCAGGCAATATTTTTCTCTGGGTTCCACCTAATCCACCTGAATCTGTTTTAAATAGCTAATAATTGGTGATTTTCTAGATCAAGGGTTGTACTGAGATCAATGACATTTACTTGTGTATATTGATTACTAACCATGCCTATGAAAATGCCATTTATTACCTCAGGAATGATTGTAGAATGAACAAGCTAACTCCAAACTGAAAGGGGATCAATGTGTTGCATGTAGATAAAAAGAAACATGCTACCTGAGAGAACATCAATTTTTCATGTACTGTGGACAAAACACAAAAGAAAAAGGAGTTCTTCAGGTCACCCACTTAATTACTGAGGTCTTGTATTACTTTCTTCTAGCCTAAGAGTGAACTAAGTTAATTTTTTTTTCAGTCACAGAGAAGGAGGAGATTCTCTAAGCCATGCTGGAATACATGATGGCATATCCATTAAAAGTGAAGATATGTGTTGTCGTATTATAATCATACTCAGTGGTTTAGAAACAGAGACTAGTGTATCATATTATAATAAGTACTCCTAGGCAGACATTCTAAACCAGCCAGGGATGAGCAGCTTATGCACATAAACATCCCAGATTAGTCCAGGCCTCCAGGAGAAGCTCACTTCTTCCTTTTCCCTCAGACATACGAAGTTAGAAGTAAAGTATACATTTTAAAAAGTACACCTAATTAAAAAAGTGAAACATAATTGGAATAATAACCACAAACATGCTTCCTTGCAAGCACATATTTCAGACTATTTCTTCCCTTACTCTGAGCTTAACACCAAGGTGGATTGGCAGATCAAGTATTTTTGCTGTAAATGTGGAATGGAAGAAGGATTTAGTCCACATCTCAGCAGCACTTTCTGCAGTTTAAGGAAGGCCAAGATGTTCTACAAGGGAAATGGATGTGAAGGACAAAGTCCATGTTGTGCAGAGCTGCTCTGCTAAAGTGCAGAGCAACCCAGAGCAGAGGAAATGATTTTGCCAAGCACAGGAGCTGGAGATGTCCTAGAGCCACGCGGGAAGATGCTCAGTCTCTGCAGACAGCAGAGCTGGCTCTGTGCAGTCACAGGGAAAGCCCCTGCTTGCTCCGTAGTGAAGGGGAGAGAGGGAAGGAGTGACCTCATGTACCTGGAGAGTGATCTGATGGAAACTTCCCAAAGCCAGATTCCATAATATTTTGGGAATATTACTTTCTGGCTGTTTTAGTTGCGCTTTCTGGTGCACAGGTAGCAAAGTCCTGTGTGCTAGGCTGCATTACTAGAGCAGCAGATAGTAATTCTTCCTTCTTTTGTGACACTAATAAAGGTACTAGTCTTAGTAGGGACTTAGCCCATCCCTGATAATCATAATTCCATGATGAACTCGAGACCTGCCTAGTGGGATCTGTAGGAACTTAGTCAATCTAAAATAACACAATTTTTATGAGTTGCTCTACTCTTGTGGAAAAACAAGGCAAAAAAAAAATCAAGCAAGTCATGAACCAAGAGTCTCTTAGCCTGTTTTTAATTACTTTTCTATCTGATCATGTGACATTTCTGTAACATTTTTTTCATACTGTGTTGTTATGAAATGTATGGAACACAGTGGCAAAAGATCTGTTTTCGTATTTTTGCGTGTGTATTCAATTATTTTCCCCTTCCAAACAAAAGGGGAAGGGAAGGGAAGGGAAGGGAAGGGAAGGGAAGGGAAGGGAAGGGAAGGGAAGGGAAGGGAAGGGAAGGGAAGGGAAGGGAAGGGAAGGGAAGGGAAGGGAAGGGAAGGGAAGGGAAGGGAAGGGAAGGGAAGGGAAGAGAAGGGAAAGCTTTCCAGGGTGAATTTAGAAATATTGACTATTCCCTGAGTTTAAGGTACAAGATAAAAATAGAAAATCTTTTATTGATCTCACGTTATTATTTTCTTCTGCGATTCTGTAACCCCACTCGTGGTATTTTAATTAATTTGGAAATTTGGCAATGATAACTGAAATGATAGCTGCTATTAAAATCAGGATAAATTACATTGTTTTCAGTCATATACAGTGAAGGATTTCCACTCTGTGAGCCGACATAATCCTAAACAGCCTGTACCTCTTCTCAGATTTGCTTTTGACAGTGAGAAAATAAACACAGAAAAAAAACCCCAGGTTTTATATTTTATTAGGGAAGACTATAATGTAGACACAGAGCTTCCAGATTATTCACTACTACTTCAAATAAACAATCTTCCACAGTGTTACTTCCCTAAAATATTTTTGGATGAACGTAACAAGTCAACTACATTTATCCACTGATAAAAAAGCATGAGAAGTTGAAAACTTGAATACTACTGTGGCTCAGAGAACTTCTAGCTAAAAGTAAACAAGCTAACTCCAATGTTAATCTTCTATTTGTTTTTAAAATTTGGAGAAAGTCATAAAAACAACTCACAAAGAGGAATTTGGCATCTGGGCAAAGTGAAGGAGTGAGATCCTCATCAGAAAAGAAAGGAGTGTTGATATTAGCCAGCTAAACTGGATTCATTCTGATTTATGTTTCTGCTGCTGTTGTTTTTCCTTTGCTTCCAAGCATTAGACAAATGCTAGCTTTCTGTTTTGTTTCAAGCTAGATGATTAAATGTAGACACTAGCTAGATTGCTAAAGGAAAGATTGTCTCAGACAATTAGCACCCTTATTATATGGTTCAGATTTTAAATCAAAATTAGAAATAAGACTGTCACGCTATTGTATATGAACCACAGGGCAATTTTTACATGTACAAACACTGATTAGCATTTCACTTCAATTTGTTAATTTAATTAGGTATTTTCAGATATTTTAAATATTGTTTGAGCAGAAGTCCTTTATTTAAAGCTTTCATGTGAAGGTCATATGGGCAAATCATGTTTTGCCAGGTGGACTGTCTACAGTGCTCAGAGTCTTGATAAAAAACAGCTGCAATGGCCTGATACTGGTTGAGACTCAAAAATCAGACTGTGCAAACAAATATGTCTTGGCCCTAGATACTTGCCACATCTGCCAACAATTAGTTATATATCAGGACTAGAAGGGGCACAGAATAAACAAGATCTGATTTCAGAATAAGCAAATAAACAAGGAGCTCTGCATCATTATTCATCAAGTGGATGTGGAATTACCTAAGTTGCAGGCTTAGGTTCACAGCTGTCAATCCTTGAGGTTTAGCTAAAAGTATTAGGTAACAGAAGGTCTGATTGACAAATACTTTGCAGATGCTCTGGGAGCACATTATCTCACCTGCTGGCTGGCTCCAGTGCCACCCAAACACTCAGCCAGGCTTCTTCTGGGAGACAGATGCTGGGAGCCAAGTGGCCTTGGGAGGAGAAAGAGCCACTTTTAAAAAGCTTCTTATGATGATTGTTAGGGATTCTACAAATAGTGGTGACATTATGCCAGTAGTGTTGTGAGATATCTGTCTGTTCAGAGTTAGAAGAGAATCTAAAACAAATGAATACTTGTATTTTGAAGCCCAAAGGAGTTTTTTAAACTGAGTGTTTTATGAAGATGGAAGGAGGGAGTGAAGCTGAAACTCAGTGAAAATACTGAGGTTTCCTGGCTTGCAAAGTTAGGTTGCTGTGTAAAGAAACCATGAATCCTGACTCTCATCTTGCAGGCAAAATATTCCAAGTTTCGAAGATATTCCAAAATATTTTGATTGGTTACTGGAGAGCATGAAAATGAAACAATGCTGAGTTTATGTAACGAAGCATTTAATGACAATAAAATTGACAAATAATAGGCCATGTTTGCCATCTAGACAAAGCAAGGCTTTCTGATACCGTGTTTCACTTGAAAGATTGTATTCAATTAAAATCAAAGCAGGAAAGGAATGTTATTACCTGCATGTAACGTGGGATATGATATAATGACCTTCATTCAAACTCCAAATCATTAAAACTCTCTAACTGGTGACCAGGGAGGACTTCAGATTCAGGTCCAACAGCAGCAAGATATGAATAAAAGGTATAGCTTAATTGAATCAGTGATTCTAAACCTTAATACACAAATGGCATGAGAAAATCAGGAATGTGTAAAAATAAGTTTTCACTCCAATGTATTATATTTTTTTTAATAATTAAGCTCAGCTGGGCTGGAGAAAACCCAGTAAGACACTGCACACTGTCAGGTCTCTCTGATACCCCAACTTTATTCTCTCTAGTGAGTCCTCTGATGGCTGGCAACAAGCAGTAACCTGCTAACAAAAAAGAGTGAGCTACTGCTCCCTTGCACAATGCAATTCCTGTAGTGGACCAGGACCAGAGTTCAATTATGCCACAGCAAATCAAGAATACATATTCTTCTGATGCCTGATCTGAATGGCATATGAAAGAAGGCTTTTTTTTTGGTCCATGGAATGGGAATTGATGAGCATGTTTTTTTCATTCCTAGATTGATAATGGTCACATAATCACACATTCCACTGAAGTCAGCTTCAAGATTTCAGCTGATTCTGACCAATTTTCAGTCAGGCTTGCAGGCAGCAAACAAGCAGAGGTACATAAGGGTATAAGTTATTTTTCCTAAGCTTTAGGGAAATCAATTTTTGTTCAGAGTGTCTATGAATTAGGACACAGGCCTTAAAGGGACCTCAAAATTATTTTCTGCCCCTTTGTACAATGTCAGAGTCACTGCAGAATTTCATAATGACCCATTTAGGTTTTGTAGGATAGCCAGGCTTAAGGGTTGCAGTCATTTTGCTTTCTCATGGATTAGAAAGAAAAACATGTCCTGGTCAATAATACTGCAGTCATGTCCAAAAGAAAAACTAAGAGCTTTCCTCAGGAACACAAATTTCAGAGAAGATAATTAGATACCTCTCCTCCACAGCCTCAGATAGCTGTATTCAAATTTCAGAGCTCACAAGAAGCTGAAATAGACTAAAACCCAAATTCTAATCATACCTTGCATTGCTCACATATATACAATGGAATATTTTGTCTGAGTTAATTAAAAGCCACTCTTTTCATCTTATTAACTATACTTAACCAAACCAGTTGAAAGTTGCTTAAAAATATGAAATTGGAAAGGAACTCATTAAAAAGTGAATTAGCATTTCACTGATTTGAGTTTAATATGATTGCATTTACACAGTACAGAAAAATTACCACTTTATTAGAAGTCATTTGTATACTTAACTGCTGTATGAATTCACCTTTGATGTAGTAGAATATTATTTGTATTAACTGTTAAGTATTATAAGGCAATTAGTCTTGCTCTGTTCTGCTTCTAAATAGTGAGTTATGAGATGAACCTGATATGATGCAAGTGTTATGATTTGTGGCCCAACAATCTTCATTAATCTATTGGGATATGTCTCTGTAGTGTCTTGTCATTATTCCAGAGAAATGATTACATTATGAAAAGTCTTACAAAGCTAGTGCTGATATAACAGGACCCTAAAGCCTAGTTTTTCTCTCTGACTGGATCTGGATAATGTCTGCAAGGAACTTGCCATGGTGTTTGTTCTAGGAAAAACATTATGGCTGAGTGTGCACATAAGCTGTCCCATAACCTGCATGCTCCAGGGAGGTTCTTTTCTGAATTTAGAGTCCTAAAATAAAAGTACAGTAGAAAAAATAAGAATATAAATAAATTTTTCATGTATCTAGAGGATATGTGATCATCTTTGTGTTCTATTCCTTCCTGACTCTTGAAAATATAGAAAAATATTTCTAAACCACATTTCAAAGTCATCTCTTCTCTTATTCAAGTCTTCAAGTGGTGTCAGAGCAAAGTGCTCCAGACTGATGTAAATGTGCCTTTTAAAGAGAAGCCAGAATTCTCCCTTGACTCCTGCCATATTTTGTTTCAGGGCCATAGTATGTTTCTTTATATTGGAAAGAAGGAAGGAAGGAAGGAAGGAAGGAAGGAAGGAAGGAAGGAAGGAAGGAAGGAAGGAAGGAAGGAAGGAAGGAAGGAAGGAAGGAATGGTAAAGGGGTATGAAAAGAGGGAGGGAGAATGAAGTGGAAGAGGGAAGGAGGGAAAGAAAAATAACATTCCACAATACTTTTGCTCTTTGAACTACATGGGAAAGGTTGAACAGATCCAGCAGGTTTTCTTCTGGCATTATCTGTATAAAAATTAATATTATAATCAATGACCAAGTGCTCATTCAGAGATGTTGTATTCTTTTCTCTTTGAACAGTACTGCAGTCTCTCTAAAGGGTATTCCCTTCATGTCCATGGTTAAGAATTTGGAAGGTGCTCTATGGTGACTGCCGATTTTAAGTGATGTTCATACAGAAGAGCATGCTTCCTAAATAATCTTCCAAATGTCTGTTTTATCCTTAATGTACAACAGGTTGAAACACTAGAAGCTGATCTCTATGCTCATTCACTTTTTGTTTCCCTTAGAATTTAATCTAAATGTTGCCAGGTTTCATTTGCACCATATTAATTTTACCTTGTGCCTACTTTATAAGGAAATATGATAGGCAATCTTAACTTACTCCCGCAAGTTGTTAAAAAAAATTGAATTTTTAGAAACTTTCAATCCTTGGCAATGTTTAGCCAGTTTCAGAAAGACAATTTACAAGAGAAAATCTCAAAATGTTATTTTTAATCTGAGCCAACATTTTTTTTTAATATCTAAGACCCATATTTAAAAAATATAGAAGTATGATCAGTTGCAACTGCCACCATGTTCTGCATTTCAATGGAGTTTGGTGTTGTTTTAAACAGTGTTTCTGTCCCAGTACTGCAAGAAAAAAAGAAAACACTCGGAATATTATCTAAGTAGACAACAAGTCTATTGGTCTGTCTAGGTGCATATGGCTCATATGTCTCCAAGGATCCCTTTTAGCTTTTTAAAAGGAGGCAAAAATCCCAAATTTAGGTTATCCTTTTTTCTCACTCTTGAAGCAGTTGATAAGTTTGTGTATGTACATTAGTCAGTTATGGATGCATACTTGTGTAAAATAATAGGTTCATTAAGAACAGCTGAATTGAAAAGGTATACACACTTAATTTTTAAAACCCCCTTTTGTTTACATGATTGATGTGAATGAATTCACAGGATCTTTCATTATCCCTTAAGACCTCAGTTACCCGGGCTTGCAAGCCTTTGCTTGTAGAATGAGACCTTTATTTCTGAAGGGAAAAGCAGAATCTCTCAGATAACTTGCCAGATTCCTGGAGGAGACTGTAAGTATCAGGATGGACTTTTATCTTTTAATTTTGTCTTAGGATGGAGAGTGCCAGCATGCAAAGTAGATCACCAGTTGTGTTCACAGAGAATTGTGTTGTCTAAAACGGGGGCCTGCTGCCTTCTGCTGCTAGAGACCATTAATGGAGAGAAGCTGTCATCTTTTCCCTGGCTCTTATGGAATCATAAACCCTCTGGAGTCACTGTGCACGCTATTTTATGGCAAGTTCAAACATGAAGTTTAACATGAGGCACAAATTTCAGGTAACAATAAATGGGATGCATAATATATATATATGTGTGTGTATGTATATATTAGACTCTAAAAATTTCAATAGCCATCAGTGGTGAGTATTCTAAGGATGAAGACTAAGTCAAAGGCGTATTCCTTCAGTAGTGAGATAAGCTGCAGAAGAAGCAAATGCTCATGTCTTCCTATGAGTTTCTCTCTTGGGGCATTATCAAGCACAATGAGAAGGAAAAATTTCTGTGGAAAGAGTAAAAATATTGCATCCCCCCCCCAGCCTATCTTCCCTGCCCAAACCATTTTTTACTATTTAAATATGGAAAAGCAAAACTCTGAATACATAATAAAGGAAGGTGCCGAAAGAAGATTAATAAAATGTGTGTCGTCTTTTGCATTCATATCTTCTATTACAGAGGGATCTGTAAAGACTGTAGTGCACACCTCTGTCATCTTTTCCCTAGACATAAAATAGTAAGGAAGGCATAGATTAGAACTAATCATGTTTTGATTCTTGTCACTTGCATACAAATATATTCCGATGACGCAGCACTGCTTAGAGTGAATCTGTTACCGACTTAACTTTACTGTTACTAGTTTAGCCATAATAGATATGTGTTTAACAGAAATAAGTCAAGGTCTCCGTTTTGGAGCATCATTCAAATTCATCAGACTGAGTCCATCTTCCAATACTATCTTTGCTTTATACTAAAACTTTTCTTTTTCAGATGACTTCTGTGACAATTCTTACAGTGTTGCAGCAGTATACTCCTGTATGATATTCAGAACCCCTAAATAGGAAAATTATAGTACCTGTCAAATTGATGTTCAAGCACCACTGTGCTTCTGTGGGATAGTTTTCATTTACTTTGTTAATTTTTGTTTCTAAAGGAAAAGACATGTTTGTATCAAGTTGAGCTAAGGATATTTATTATCACAGTATGTTAAGTAAAACAGCCATAATGTATAAAGACAGATTATTGGCAGAATACTTTGCAATCAATTTAGAGCCTCAAAATGAAACTTTTTTCTCTTTTCAATTCTTTGTAAAGACATTTGTAATAACCTTGTTTTCTGAAAAGCATATGCCAACAATTGCTAGTATGATAATGTATTATTAATGTAACTAAGCTCAAAACCAGGCACGTGTTTAATTCTTTCTTCCATTGTGGGCTGCTTTGTCTACAACATGGATGGGGGCCGACAGCTGCATCTGTGCACACCCAGCTCTCTGAAACTGCCTGCTTGTCTTTGCAAGTCTCATGGCTCTTTCATCTTAGCTGTGCTGGAGGTAAAAATCTTTGCGGGTTTGTGCTTGGGCACAGAATGACTGCATTTCACCAAAGTGTGTTGAAGAAATAGTAATAGTGGGTGTTCTAAGTTTATTGCTTACTCTCCTGGTTCTGAGTTTGCTTTGCTTGTTCTGGACCTGTCAAGACCTGTCATCTCCTCCATATTGGAATTGAGATGCAGGAGGTTTGATACTGCTCTTCAACCACGTTAACACAAGTATGGAGCCATTTGATAGACATGGAGCTTTACTTTATAGACAGAGGCTATTAAATTGTTTAATTCTTTTATTCTCATAAAAGACATTAATAAGACTTCACAGTTGAACATTATGCAAAATTAAAAGATGTTGCAAGGACATAAATATAATGTAAGGTCTGCAAAATTTGTTAAAATGCAGTAAAAATAAGTTCACATATGTGGGTTTCAAAGCAGAAAAATACAAAATAGCACATTATGAGATGAAGATACTATGAACTGGAAGTATTCACCAGGAAGATAATACTTGAAAAATGAATGGATCACAAGGACCTATTCTGAGATGTCAGAGCATACTGCTTGAACTTACAACATGGTACAGCGAAAAAAGAATCCGAAGAATAGTTGTTTCAGTTAAACTGATTTTGATAGCATAAAATCCTTTCTGCCCTTTTGCACCTCCTGACTATCTCGATACAAAGTCACTGTCTCTTGTTGAGCATTTTGTTCTATCCCAATTAAAACCTCAGATTTTCCACAAAAGAGGAACTTTTTAGTACTTTACATAAGAATAGGAATAAAACACGTATAATTGTTCTTCCTGCCAGCTCGTAGGGCTAATGTTCTTTTGAGAATCTTTAAATGCTTTGTTTGCTTCTGTAATAAAGGTTTTATCAAGGATTGCTTGAAGATAAAAGTTTAGTTTACCACTTTCTAATGTCCACCCTGACTCAGGATTAACCAGACTGCTTTAACCTTAATATCTTGTTGTTCTGAATGTAATGTTCAACATACAGGTGGCCCAGCAGGATTCATCTGTAGTCTCTGTATAGTACCCACCCAACCTTAGAAATGACCTTATAGTATGGATTTACTTATTTGATTTTTTTTTCAGTCCTAACAGGTAAAATGGTCTCACCAACTGATTTTGTTTTGCTGAATGTGGTGTCATTTACAGCTGCAATCAGACGAGATTTTTCCTGACAGAAGATAAAGTAAATACTTCCCTTTAACATGATTAATTTGGGACTGCAACGGAGAAGCAGAAAGTGGGTAAGCAGCGAAAAATGTCAAGCTGTTTCAAGCACAGGAATCTATGAAAATAATGATCAAAATAAGGTCTCTGAATTATCTGATTTTAAAAAGAATTTTATTTGCATGGACTGGAGCTTGAGGATCATAGATATTAAGATGGAAGCAGGAATGAGTATGCCTGGAGACCATGAGAAGCACCTGAACTTGTAGCTCTTGTGATCTTTGATTTTGGAATACTTTCCCTGAAAGTGATGTTTCAAGGATTGGCATCAGAAGTTCCAACCAAAATCATTGTTTCTTTTACAAAATGTGGCTTATTTCTCCTTACATAGGCATGACTTCTGATTATATTCTTATGTATCCTGTCAAGAATGCTGTTATTTGTGAGGTGTCTGTGGGTTGTGTCTACTCCAGTTTGAACACTCTCTGGGCAATATTACTAGAGTATCAGTTTGATAAAGCACTCTAAAAAAAAAAATGAATTAAACACTCAAACCCCCTCATTTTCAACCTTTTAATTCTTCATCAGTACAAGTGAAAATGTCTATCACAGCTGTCATGACTCATGCACTCCTTTATTTTTAAAATGGTGTGTGACTTCTGACATTGTGGCACTTCTGTGCTTCTATGTGTGGGTAGATGGAAGAGAAATTTAACCACCTTTAGTGAGTTCTATCTGCTAAATTTTGATGAGACTTTCTTCTCCTCCATTGTGAATGCAGGGAGAAATGAGAAATCTCGATCAGTTTTTAGTTGTCCGTAGTCCCACAACATAATAAATCCCAGCTCCTCCCAAAGGACCAGTTCCTGCATGTGCAGATAGTTGAGGAGAGCAGTGAAACAGGCTGGACAAATGTTTCTAATCCCACAGGCTCAGGATTTTCTCTCACTGCTGAAAGTCAGTGTTATGTATGGATCTGCTGGGTAACTATGAATACATCATGGTTTTAAATACAGAAGTGCTTTCCATACTACCTTGCAAAGCACACAAGCTCACAGAATGAGGTCTTCCTGACTGCACTGAGGAACCTGCTTGTGTACCTCAGCACAGCTATGAATGAGGCACTTTAGCAAATCACACCTTCATAAAGTGACTCAAAGGGAGTAATGATGCATGAATGAACCAGTGGTATGAACTTTCGTAGTTACCGTATGTTACTGGGTACACAGGGGTATGTCACCCTTAGAGAAGTTCTTTGTATGCCTAGGAATTTCATCTTTCATTTGAACTGAGTATAAACATAGTCTCTGACTTCCATCTGAAACTAATATCAGAACTGAGGTCCCAATTCCTAATAAATGCAGAATGTTTTTCGTTTTGTTTTCTTTCTTGTTTCCTTGAGCTGTAATATGAGGTATTACTTATCCTTCAGATGGGTCAATGAAAAGACAGGTGATCATTTTCCTGGACCAATAAATTACCTAATTTAGGACCCAATTTGAAGCTAATTGAAAGGTCAAATCTGATTTTTTTTATTAGTATAACTGTAATGACTTTAGTGGAGTGGTTCCTAATTTAAATGAGAAAGGAATGAAGCAAACTGTTCTGTCAGAGGAAACAGGTTTGAAGCATCTCGTTAGCCACTTTCTCCATTCTGAAGTCTTCTGCCTTCACTGACTTCTAAACTTCTTTAATTTAAGTCCTTCTTTCAACAGTCAGTTTTGAGAAGAAAGATCGATCCAGGCTTTCTCAACAACTTCCCACTACTTACATGGAATTGATTTGCATTATCACATACCAGAACAGAAAAATACATAAATTTGTAGCTATTAAGGAAGCAAAGCATGAAGTTTAAAATGTTATTGCTAGGCTACTTGCAGGTGACCTCCAGAGGACAGGAACAACCAATTTAAGAAGGAGTACATGCAGTACAGTGGTTATCTTACTTAATATAAAGCTTTTTACTACAACACATTATTCCTTTTTATTTAATTTCCAGTTTATTAAACAGCCTTAATTCCAGTGGAGGTGACCTCCTGCTGGCAAAATCGTGAAGCCATTGCATTTGTACATGAAAATTCATGTTTAAGATTAGAAGAAAGAATAATTTCCATTAATACAAAAAAATACAACCATTGAAGATGTTGGTATCTTCACAAAAAACATGTCTTGTACTTTTTTGAGCGTAGTCATTTGACATGCATCTTCTTAGAAGTCTCCTTAAAATTTCTGTATTAAATTATGTAATAACATGAACCTATTCAGATTAGAATAAATGACCCATTTGTGAAGATTTGTATACTGATATACAACCTAATTCATCAATGAAAGAAAGTCGAAGTGTAATCACTGTGGCATAACAGCAATGCTAAGGAAAACTGTAAGCTCCATTACCCCTTCCATTCTTGCAAAACTGGTCCTAGGTGTAAATATAAAACCATTGTCAATGTCAGTCCCAAATTAAGTATCTGAAACATTTAGTCATACTTATGTGTTGGAACGTGAGTTGAGTTCCTTGCCAAAACAATCAGTAAAGCCCATTGGCTGCAATAGCAGATGTCTGTCAAGCTCACACAAGGTCATCTCTCTGTGAAGACCACAACTCAGTATCTTCATTGAGGCAGGGAATCCCAATGAATGCCACCCGGATGTTAAAATTCAGAGAACCCCTCTAGTGTGACTTTTACCATCCCTGAATGTATCAAATGATCCAGGGTGTCTCAAAGAGCAGCAGATGCCTGCATGGTGACAACTGTGCTAAGTCCTTCCAAGGAAACACCTACATCAGCAGGAGAGACTTACAGACTTACACAGAAAACCATTACACCCAGGTAATTGCAACTTCAACTGAAGATCACAGAACACTTTTCACCTGGTTGTTTACAAATGGTTTTCGGGCTCAGTCTAGGCCCAGGTGTATTTTGGGCCTTGTGTTTGCATCGCAGGGTAACAGAGAGAATATAATTTCTCTGCCACTTCTTAGTCACATTAGCATGCCAAAAAATATTGATTAGGCTTTTAAAATTCCAAAGGCTGTTAGAAGCCATTGCCATTTGCAGACTAAGAATATGGTACATTATTTCCTATAACTGGTATTTCTGCTTATTATTCAGAGGCTTCCCAACAACTCCACAAAACTAGGGTTGAAAATTTACCAATCAGCTTGTGTATGTGTCTTATTTTGTATGATGATTGGCTTCATATTATGCTGTGTGAAATCTAAAATATCTGAAATACTAAGAGGATATGCTGAAAGTGGTATACATCTGCAGTCTTTCTGTTCATTGAAGTGCACAATAGAAGTGTAGAAATAAATTATATACCCTTTAATATTCCTAAAATTTTTAACCTGTGGTTCCTGGAGCTGACCAAGGTTCTTCTCTGCCAAGTCAAAGACTACAAAAATTCATCTGGCTGGAAATTCTTACCTCATTCATGTATCAATCCTGAAAGGATCCTTCCTTCTCTAAATATATCTGGCAAGTGGTCTCAAGAAAAGGGAAGAATATATCTTTTTACTTCCTTCACTGGGAAAGAAAGAATTCCCTGAAGTGGTGTTAAGTCTATTTGCCACTTCAACCCCCATATGGAGGCCATGGACAAAACTGAAAGCCAACTACAACTGCTAATCAAAGAAAACTGGACTTGAAAGAGCAAAACAAAAAATAGGCAAACTGTATCTACCTATGGGTATAGTTAGAGCAAGTCAGCCCCAAATTATATCAAGCTGGGCTTGACATAGCATCTGGAGAGGTTTTAAAGGATATTGAATCAGAAACCTTCCTGAAGGTTTTCTACTATTTGTGTGAGCTCCCCGTAAAATTTCCATGAAAGGTTAAAAAATAAATAAATCAAACCAAACCAACAACCAATAAGCAAAAAAAGAACCAAAAAACCCCAAAACCTCAAAACCAAAACCCTAACCAATCAAACAAAAAATCCCACCCAAAAAAAAGGAAAATAAAAAAGGGAAAAAAGTATTTACAGATGGTTAAAAAAATCCTAATTGTTTTTAATAAGCAAGGATTTCAGTGAAAAGTTAATTTTGGATTCAGAGGAAGAATTCAGTTGGAGAAAAGAACTGGGTTTTTTTTGTTTAAACTTTACTAGGTTCTGTGAAGTAATTTGCTTTCTCTTTTCCATACAGGGGAAAATATAGTAAGCGTATATTCATTCTAATTGGTATTGTTTGTCATTGAGGGTTATTTTTACACAAAACATATTATTCAAAAAAACCCCAGGCCCAGCAGTTCCTGACACATAGATAATCTTCTCCAATCATCAAATGTGAATGTGCAGATGATAGTACCAAATAATAACAGACATCTACTTTTTTATATTTTCATGGTACTTTGTACACCCAGGATATGGTGTATGGATTAGTTTTACCACTAATAACCTTGATAAGGTTTTCCTGTGCTCCCTCTTAATGTATACTTATTTACCGATTTCAAAATTTGATAAAAATGTTCAAAAATAGATCTAGATACTGAAGACATAAAACTTTAATTTAATAAGATTTCTTATGATATGGTAATATTAAAAATATGATAAAAATTTTAATCAGGTATCTATCAAGTAGAGTTAGCCAAGGAAATATCAACTTAGTAGAAAGTAAATTTAAAAAAACCCCATCTTGTCACTTTCATTTGTTGTCCTAAGATTTATCCTTGGAATGCCTTATAACTTCTTTTTTCTATTGATTTCCCAATTTTTAAGCACCAGAAGAACTAAAATTTTGTCTTCTCCCAAAGAATTATAGCTA
Organism: Acanthornis magna; assembly: GCA_036785705.1. Lineage (NCBI taxonomy): Eukaryota > Metazoa > Chordata > Aves > Passeriformes > Acanthizidae > Acanthornis > Acanthornis magna. Next base: position 21,681,786 of record JAWUZG010000001.1, read on the forward strand.
TCCATTATATCACATATTTTGTACTCTCAAATATTCTGTATTTTGATTGGATTGCCATTCCACCTTTGTCTGAAAGGTTATTGAGGCTGTCAACAGGAAAAGGACTAGAATTGCCAGCCAATCGAATTACAGAATACTTAAAAGGTCAAAGTAGTACAGCACACTAACATAATTCACAGAATATATGAGGCATTAAAACCCTAATACCTCATTCTCGTAACAAAGGTTGTAATGAGAGCAAGAAATGGCACAACATGAATTCATTCACGTGACTACGATTATAACAAGAACCTGAAATGCAATAAACTTAACCCATTCTTGCTGCTAAGCTAAGACTGTACCTTAGCTTTTTTTCAAGCTACCTTGAAAATTACTTGGAAGATAAATTTTAGTTAGGGTACCGGGTAGTAAGTTTTGTTTATGCATCACCTCAAAGTAATTGTTAATCAGAATTTTAAATTTATTGTCTAGGGCATTTGCAAAAAAAGCTCCAAACCAAACCAGAAGTTATTACTGGATGATGTTTTGAAGTTTGTTTGTTTGTTTAGCAAGGAGTTTCTCGATATCACAGGTGGAGAAATGTTACATATGTTTCTATTTTGCTAGTATTAAACTGAAGTTGTGTTGTCTAACCAACAATTTCAAATAATAGCAATATAGAAATGCCACTCACAAATGCAGACATGGCAGATTATTTGTAGAGTAAAATTCATGTGTTGCACAGTTTCACAGAAATGAGACTGTCTTTTATAGGAGTCTTTACTCTCTGTGTCATTGCAGTTATTAGAACATGTAAAATCTTAACAAGTCCTTTTTTCCTGATAGAACATTCAGCATTAGATCACAAATCCTTTCAAGGCAAAGAAGACTGGCAATGACAACCAGCCCAGCCCCTAACTTTCCAGCATATTTTTTGGGGGGGTGGGGGAGCATTTTTATGTATTCTAAAAGCATTTTTATTTTACATTTCTTTTCTTCAGTGATATGTGTGTCACAATCCATTCTATCCAATCCTATCTACAGAGAGAAAATAAAAACAGATTTAACCTACAGACCTTTGGTTAACTTCTTCCTAAACTAAATATAAAATGTTACCTCATCTTGCTCAGATTAAAAGGGGAGAGGGGGAACTCCCCCCTTCACCACACGTTCCCTTATTGAGAATCTCTTCTATATAAAAAGAAGAGTCTGCATATAAAAGACAATCCAGAGACATCTTTGAAGGTTCTCTTTCAAAGCATCTCTACTTCCCTGAGCGTCTGGGGATTTCTGTTATTAATTGAAGTTAATTTTCTAGGATATCAGTTTGCCATGCACGTGGGAAAGATTGATAGCCTCTTCGATTCTCAAGAGTGTTGGAAATGACACTGTTCCATCACCGGGTGTCTTCACTTTTATCATCACAAATCAAATTATAAACATCGGGGCAACCTTGCTGGAATCTGGCTTCGGGAGATTTCCATAAGATTAATTAGGCGGCCAAAGCAAAGATGGTAAAATCTAAGGGCGGGGGGGTAGGGGGAGGCAGGGGGAGGACGGGGAAAGGGGGGGAGAGAGGCACCATTCATTCCTTGTAGAATGGGAAGTCAATTCAACAATGGGTAATTAGCGTGGGCCATGGATTCTCAAAGGCACTGAGGACACTGGACTCTTTCTCTCACTCTGATGTTTAGTGCGGTATTGTGGACCCCTCATTTAATTAGTGCACTTTGATACCCACAGGAGCTTGAAGCTCCAGGGCATGCTAAACACAGACTGACACCAGCAAGCTTCTGCCTCCTTCCAGTCTAATTAGAGACACAATGAGCTGCAAAGACAATGTTTTACTCCAAGATTTCTTCTGCAGATACCTCTGGCAGGAAACAATCGTTTATTTTGTGTCTATATTGGTATTCAGATTAAATTGTTAGCATGCAAAAGATGAGCTAAGGGCACATATCTATTAAAAATGCTTAGCAGAGTTCAGAAATGATGGAAGCAATTTGTGGGGGAAAAAAATGTGTTTTCCCCTTTGGAATTTTTTTTTTGTTCTCTTATCTAATTAGAAGTAAATGATTTGAGTAAGAAAACCAAAATAGACTGGACTCCAAAGCATCTTTTATGAAATGATTTTCCCCCCTTTGCATTAATAGTTTCTACCTCTCAGAAAAGAGACTTTTAACTTAACTGTTTGCAAATTGAAAGGCAAAAAAAAAAAAAAGGAAATAAAACAATGAGTACTTCTGTTACAATTGCCTGTTGAAATTAACACCCACCTACTTTTACAGGACACTGTGCAGAGAAAATATTATTCATATTTGCAGCTCTTTAGAGAAGAAACCCCAAAAAGTTTGTGGCAGTCATTGTGTGTGTGTGCTGTGTGGGCATATAAAGTTACTTTTGATGGACAGTTCTATGCTTATTGGAAGAATATAAATATCCCAAGGGAAACTGCGTATTGAAAATTAATCTCAGCATACGCTAAACACTTGCATGTGCTGCTTAACAATAGATTGGAGAACCAGTACTCCTAAAAATTCAACTTCTTCTACATTTATAGTATCATTACTTTCCTCTTTCTCAGGTAATTAAAGAGAAACAGACCAACATGTATCAATGTGTCGACTCTCAGACTAGAATGGTACTCTGCTGGTTAAATTATGGTAATCTGGACAGTTACACAATTTAATAAGTCGTTATAATGGGAGAGGGAATGGATGTGAAAACATAGGAAAAGAAAATGCAAAAAAAAAATTTCTATTCGAGTTTTAGGTATGTAAGTCTAACCAATTGTGGGTAGGGTGGACAGAGGGGCAGCAAGGGGGAGAGTCTTGTCCTGTTTCCTGGTGTCAGGTGTAAGATCCTTCCTACTGCTTTTACCTGTCTTTTGGTGACCCCTTGCAGGCAGCTTCTACTGTCTCGGGATCACAGGAGGGTTACAGACATCCTGCTGCTCTCCTGGATTCCTCTGCAACATCTGCTCCAACAGAAAGAGCCTTCACTAGCCCCACTAGCTGAAACTCAAGATGAGTTAAGAACACATATCTACTAAAATGTGCAAAGAATGGTGATAAATGCAGTTAAGTACAGCTGATAGCTGGTTACCATTGGTGTTCTCCAGGATGCCATATTTGAGCCAGTCGTGTTTAATGTCTTTATTAATGATTTGGACACAGAGATCAAATGGACTCTCAGCTGTTTTGTAGATGACACCAAGCTGGTGGGAGTGCTGATCTATTGAAGGGCAGGAAGGCTCTCCAGAGGGATCTGGACTGACTGGAGTGACTGATTGAGGTATGAGGTTCAATAAGGTAAAGTACCAGGTCCTGCCTTTGGGTCACAACAACCCCATGCAATGCTACAAGCTGGGAGAAGAGTACCTGGAAAGATGCCTGCTGGAAAAGGACCTGGGGTGCTGGTCAACAGCGAGCTGAACATGAGCCAGCATGTGCCCAGGTGGCCAAGAAGAGCAATGACATTGCAGATTGTGTCAGAAATTGTGTGGACAGCAGGACTAGGGAAATGGTTGTCCCTCTGTATTCAGCATTAGTGAGGCTGCACCTTGAATTTAGTGTACAGTTTTCAACACATCACTACAAGAAAGATGTCGTTTAGCCTGAATAAAAGGATAAGACCTTATCTCTTTCTACAACTTCCTGAGAGGTGGTTATAGCAAGGTGGATGTCAGCTCTCCCAAGTAACAAGTGATATGGCAAGAGGAAATAGCCGCAAGTTGCACCAGGGAGATTTAGATTGGATATTAGGAAAAAATTCTTCACAGAAAGAGTTGTCAAGTGTTGGAACAGGCTGCCCAGGGGAGTAGTGGAGTCATCAATCCCAGGGGTATTTAAACATCATGTAGATGTGGCATTTAGGGACATATTTTAGTGGCAGACTTGGCAATATTAGGTTTATGGTTGGACTTGTTGATCTTAAAGGTCTTGTCCAAGCAAAACAATTCTATGGTTCTATGATCAAGGTTATAAGGTCTAGGAGAATGGAAAAGCAGTAGGCTCCAGCCCTGACTTAAAAATCCTTGTCCAAATTTGGGCAGGTTTCTGAACAGAGATTTTTCCTCTGTTAGAACTCCCATCCCAAACTCAGGCTATTTCTATATTAGTAAACTAAGTGCAAGGAACAGAGTTGCTATAAACCAGATATGATTTTACCAATACATTTGATTAGTAAAACTTCTAATGCTTGCTTTCTTTCACAGATATTTAAACAAAATGCCTCTAGCAAGTTTGTGGTGACACAATACTGAATGTTGACGTAACTTGGAAACCATGTATCAAAATGGAATACACAAAAATATTCCAGGAAAAGGTTTAAGTAAGCTTGATTTTATTATAGTACCTGCTATATTAGCTCCAGTTCACAGACTTAAATTGTGGCCTGCTGTCACTCATAGCATTGTTCATTTTTGACTTTTGCCACCTAGAACTTTCTCAAGTATCTCCAGACACTTCCTTAGGACAAGCACAGTCAGAGACTGCCCCAAAAAGAGACTATGAAAAGCTTTATAACATGACTAGCTTCTTCTCCATGCTGGAGTCCTCCAATACAACCAAAAGTCTTCGCTATCTCCAAATTCTCACTTGTTCTTATGCCACAGAGGAAGGTATGCAAACAAATATAGTTTTGGACTGAAAACCCGCCAGTCAGCCAGACTGCAGAGGAGCATTGACATTATTTTATGAACTTTGAAATGAGGAGGACACTGCCCAGGTAATCAGCATGTCTTATGACCATGACGTTCAGTGACCCCAGAGGAGATCCAGAAGCTATGTAGTGGAAATGGAATCGGGGCACAGCTTGACCAAGGACCTGCAGCTGGGCCATGGTCCCTGCTGTTTTTCTGACTGAGCAAAGGAGAGGACAAGACATGAGCTGTCCATTACAAGGACTTTGAAAAATTATTTCAATTCCTAGTAAGGGCTGCTGTCACTGTCACATGACATTCCTTTGCTCATATGGAAACAGTCCAATAGGATTGTTGCTGGACAGAGCCTAAATGTGTGCTACTTTTCCTTTAATGGCTTTGCAACAGGCACATGTTGCAAAGGACCATCTGGATGGCTTACTTTTGTAGGAGGCTGTAATCAATGATATAACCATATGAAAGTGTTAATTTTTCTTTGAGGTATCATTTCAGTTTTCTTCTTGCAGTCCACTCTGGTACTCCTGGCCCTAGAGAACTTGCCATTGGGGTGTGACTGATGAGGTTCTAAGACCTTCCCTGAGAGGACTACACTGTGCTGCTGCCAGCTGTCCAGCTAATAGCCCATCATTTCACCGAAGACCAGAAAGGGTGGGTCAAGAAAGACTCTGAAGTGTGACATAGGTAGGAAAGAGCAAATGAATTTCCCTTTTCACTGTGCCCAGCATGAGATGGGGTCGACAGCTGATGGCAGTAAATTCTTCTGTACTCCAGAGCCACAACTACAGTCATGGGGCTATTAGGCAACATCTCGATTTGGTTGGTTGTTTTTTTTTTTTTTTAATGAAATTTAATTTTACCATTCTGCTTTCCATCTTTCAACAGAGAAAGAAATAATAATGACTATATGCAGTGGATATCTTCTAGTAATAATCCTTTACTATAGCTAGACTTTAAAAGCAGGATCTGTTCTCCCCAAGGCTACTTATTCCCTATCTGAAACATTAAAGTAACTGCTGAATAATTAGCCGTTGATACCTTGGAAATTAATGTTTAAAATGCAGAGGAAAAAAATTGTACATTTTCTTCAAGAAAAAAATTCAAGCTGTAAGTTGAAAATGCCTAATCCTTTCAAACATCCCCCACTTCCCAAGAAAACAAAAGAGATGGTATTATTACTATTTACCATATATACCAAGCTTTTTGTCATTTTTGGTGCATTTCTGAAAGCTATAAGGCAATTAATTAGGCAAACTCTAGGATTTCAATGTGTTATTGTTCACATGCTGTTTTTTTGACACAATAAGGTGCGTGATATATAAAAATCATAAACAGGTAGGGGAGACTAGAAGCCAATGGAGCAACTGAGCAATAATTAGGTTTTAAATATTTAATATTGTTGAGAAATAATTAGGATTCAAAAGTGGACATAGGTATCAGTCAACAATGAAACCCAAGAAGCTTTCTTGGGTGCATGTGGGTTTTTCAGCCATTCATTCCTGTGTAATTAAAGCTGTCATTCTGAATACACCTGTCTGAAAGTAAATCAATGGAATCATGTCTTCCTGAGTATGTACAGCTTCAGAGCTTTTGCTATTTCTTATTGGCTTGCACAGTCTCAGGAAAATTAAAGCAACAGAATCTGTAAAATAACCACAAATTTCTGCTGCTGCTTCCTGGGAATACAGTAAATTATCATGTGGGGCCTGAAATGAGTAGCTGCGGTTGGAAACTGGAATTTCATAAATTGGCCTTTTCATCTGAGAAAATCTTCATGTTACTGTATTCTCTGTGTCTATTTGTAAAAGACAGCTCTGAGAATTCCAACTCCTAAGAAGACCAACATCCCAGGAACAGGGCGCTGGGTATTTCAATAACATGCCTTTGCCAGCAGCAGCTGGAATTCTGGGAGGGAAAAGACCTTCTGATCAGTTTGTACTACCATGTCTCTTTGACCTGCGGTTCCTTGATACATAGTTGTCCAATATGACTAAGTAGGCTACAGTCAGTAACTGGTTCATTTTCAAGATATGATCGAAGATGAAAAGGTCTAAAATTCAGGAAACCCTTAATTACATAAAAATGTTTAAAGTAATATATGAAAAAAGACTGACTGACTTGTACTACAGGGTTTCTGAATTGTTTTAGATAATAGTAAATGAATTTCCAAAGAGAAGTATTAACAATAAGAACCAGAAAAATATGAGGAAAAGGGTCTTATGCTCCTCTTGCTTCTTCCTTATTGTCTCCCTTATTTTCATTTGAATATTTTCTCTGCCACCCCTCTATCTTCTCCTTTTGTTTAGAAATTCATCTCATTCCCTCTTGAATTCCATGATGCTTCTTGCTTCAGGGGCCCTTTATAGTAATTTATTCCATATACTTCTAATCCTTCTGTGTAAAATAGTTATGCCTTAGCATTTCCTTTCTTGTTCCCAACTTTCTAATTTTTAGATCATGTCTTCTAACTTCTGTGGTCTTGTAAGTGTAAAGAGCCTGCTTGCATCAATTTTATCAGTCCTCTTCATAATTTTTAAGACTTCAATTGTGTTACATGAAGTCTCTTCTTTTCCACTGAGAATATGCTCAACTTTCTCAGTCTTTCCTTATAACATAAATCGTTGATATCTGGTATCATTTGTATAATCGCTCTACACTGCTCCCCTGAAGAGCAATTAAACCTTTACAAAGATATAGAGGCCAGCACTGTATAAATTACTCAATGTAAGGATATGAAAGGTAAAAATTATTCTTAAATAAAAATAATTCTGATTCCCTTTATTTAGATGGAAGTTCCTCTAGAAACACTGTTCAAATTCCAATTCAATTTGCTATATTTTTAATTTCAGCTACATAATGGAATGAAAAATTACTTAAAATTATTTGCTATGTATAACAGGCAAGTTGAAGATGGAGGAACAGTTTTGTGCTATAAAGATGATATAACAAGGAAAAGGAAGGAAAAATTGGGAAAAAAAATATTATGACCCTATTGAACTCAATTCTAAGGGCTCATATGCCCTTTCTACCCTTCTAGGGGCCAGAGACTCACAAAAGTAGTTCTAGTAGTGAAAATAAAAAGAGCCCCCGAATTACAAAACCTTGGAAAGAGCTCACTTCCAGAGTCTGATACTGTCTGTATCTTATCTTGGTTGTCCAGTGCATCTCACCTTAGGTACAGAGAAAAATACTTGTGCTCAAACCTGGCTATAGTCACTGCACTGACTCACACACCTTTCTCTTAGTAAGCACAAGTAATAGCTTTACCAGAAGCACATTTTTTCTTCTCTCTTTGTCTGTGAGGTTTAAAGTTGCTTGCAGCCATCCTTATTTTACTGTGCTGAGTATGTGTCATTTGTGACAGAGGCTGAAACTTCTAGACAGCAGAGTGGCACACTTACATGTTTCTTATCTGTTGAATATGAATATAAGTATCTTGCTTTAACTAACCCCACATAATACAGTGCTGTCCCAAAGTATGAGGTACGTTTCAAATATGCTCATTCATTCTTTTTTCTTAAAGTAAAATTTTTACCTTTCTCAAACACCTTTACTAATCACCATTTTCTACAAAATAAAATAAACTACTTATTTTTCAAAGCCCTTCATGGACTGACATTTCATTAGAACACTGAAGTGGCCTTAGAGGACTGAACTCAACAATTTTGTGGAAACATATGCTCTTTACTGCTTTCATATTTATGGGAGATAAAGAAAACTGATCTTCAAATGTCCTCCCCATATGCCTGGGAAATATTTCAGTAGAAATAGCAAGACACTGACCAGCTAACACTGTAGTACTGTGTATATTGCTGCTGATCTGACTCCTCACCTGGCTCATTGGGAAATTGTTTAAAACTGTCCTGAACAAGCAATAGCATTGGTATTGATGCCCTGCACCATTCCCAAATATGGAAAGTTTTCTATTAGCTTCAGTGTTGTGCTCTTACATCCCTGCCAGCTAACGGACCAGATGTTATGCTGCAGTAAATCAGCTTATCTCCAGGCATGCAGAAAGGTGTTTGTCACAGACAACTTTTAAGGACCTTTGTCTCTAGATAATGAATATCTTGTCTAGGTGTTTAGGTACATAAATTACTCAACTGAGAGGGACAGGTGATCTGCCTTGTAGTAGAATCTGGGCCAGAATCTGTGGACTCTTTTATCCAATCCTGTGAAGAAAGTGTTGTGGTGATCATTTTACCAGAGAGGTAAAATGCTATCTAATAGAAGAACTCTCCAGAGAAGAGTGAAAAGCTTTGTAAAACAGTTCCCTTGTACTTCTCAACATTTCCCAAATTAGCTGTTACTTTAAAGTAGCAAATACTCACTAGTTCTTTATTAGTTGTAAATCATCTATCACCCACAATCTGCACATAGCTACATTGCAAAATTCCTCATTCTTCCCAGAAACCATTATTAGTTTGTCACTCTACACTTCCCACTCTGTCTCAGAGTTATGTAAAGCAAGAATTCTTCCTCTTTTATGCCATTGATACCTACCATCAGAGACAATACTCTCATATGGCATATTCTAAATCTGTTCAGTTATAGTAACTGTAAGCGTATTTCTGGCAGAAAAGTCAGGATAAGAAAGAGTGCATATAAAAAATGTGTATTTTCCAATATGTCTACATTTGCTGGGCTGTTCTTCCTCACTGTTGTCCACTCACTTTTCTGTGATTGGATGTGCTCTGTCAACCAAAATTTGCCACTCTGCAGAGTCCTGTTCATGTTGCACATTTCCCTTGCCATTCACTTTAACTCTGTCTCTTTACATATCTCACCTATCTTTTCCTGTTCCTCTTCTTCCTCTTTGTAGGCTTTTCTCAGCTCTCTTCCATTGACCTCTTTGCTGCTTCTCATTTTCTGCATTTAAAATTAATTAATGTTACAATGATAAATCTGTTACGTTCATTTATTCTCTCAAGGATCTCTTTTTCTCTTCCCAGCTTCTCCACATTCAGCTTAAGATTCTTAATTGTTAAATATCCATCTCAACTGTTAAATATACAGTCCAACTGCATATGAAACTCAAAACCAGCTGCACTCCCTATGAAATCCCGTTGAGAGGAAACTTTTGGAAATGATGACCAGGATCATGAGGAGATAATCAAATGAGAAGATTTTAAAATATTTCCTATTATTTTATTTATCTGGATTTTGGATTGCCCAAAGTTGGACAAGCTTCTTTCCAACCCCTGCCCCTGCTCCGAGTCCCATGCTGACATAAATCATGACTTCTAGGAACAGTTTTTCTAATATATGACAATACTAAGATAAATTGACAAGTTTTATCCATTAGAAGCCTTTCTTCTAACTTACCTGGAAGGCCTCATGGTATCATTGCAGTGTGTGAAGATGTGTTGTTAAGACACATGTGAGAATAGGAGGAATTACTGGTTTCTGTTCACACTCATCTGCAATACAGAAACAGCTCTTTTATTACTGTTTCCAAAGGTGATATTCTTATATTCCCCACAGACTGAAACACAGAGACATTAACGTGGTTTGGTCTACTGAAACATGTGAAAATTTCTATTTGTTGAGATATTTAAACTTTATTGCCCTTTCCCTGTACTTCACAGGGTCAGTCTAGTCTGTTCTGTGAAAATTTCCTCCCCCACCATAAGACTTTTTCATTGTTCCTAATCTAATATTTTTCTACTATAACTGTTTTCTCTTTTGACTGAAAAAAATAGACCTGACAGTACTTACAGTATTTCTATAAGGAATATATATTTTACCATTAATTTGTGCATGATATCTTAGTATTTTCCTGCTATATGTTTTTCATTAGTTGGTTCTATCACATTCTTACCAAAAATCTACAGAATTATTACGTCAAGGGAATGTCCTTTATCCCTTCAGCACATTTCTCATTCTATGATACTTGCCTAAATCAAAACTAAATCAAAAAACATTGTCAAAGGTTACTGGAATGGGGGTGAGAAGTGATATGAAATCTCAGAGAGCGACAGTGTCAGACTCGTGGTCTACCAACACTTAGGAAATAAACACAATATACAAATAGAAGCAGACTAATATGCCAGATATTACTGGACTATCTGCAGCCTTTGAAATACAGACTACCTTGTGTATGCTGCTAAGACATGACATCTTATTCAAATAAATTTATGTTACTGAAGTCACTCTTGAACAATAAGGATTTTGACGTGAAAAATAAGAACTACAGAATCTTGTGGAAAGTAATTTGCTTTCTGTACTATTTATTATTAATTTCTCCCCTATGCAACTTGTCCAACAAGAGCACCTTGGAGTATTTAAACAACATATTTGGTCATGAGGGTTTTTTTTATTTTTGTTCTTTTGAAAGAATGTGCTGTGTCTGTTGTTCTGTTGTCAAAGGATGGAAATCATCTCAGATTCATACAGTCAAGGGAAATTCTAGAGTGTTTAAGTTCAAGTAATTAAAATTCCTGAAAGAGAGAAATATAAATATTACACTTTCAAGCTGAGAAGGCTTATATACACAGCAGTCATCCATTCTCTTTTCTTTTAAATTATGATTCCTGGCAATCCTGATGGACAGGTAAGTGCCCTGGTTTGACTTTTTAACTTTTGTTGATTCTTTCATTTTCTTTCCACCTTCTTCTCTTTCTTCTCTGTTTTTTTCTTTCATTCTTTCTCTCTTTCTTCCTCACTTTTCTCCTTCTCTCTCCTTCTCTCTAGCTCTTTCTCTCTATTGCTCTTCTTTCTCTCCTTTCCTCCTTTGCACAGAGTATACTTCAGGCATAATGTAGTTCTTCTTATTTTCCCTATTGAAAATACTAAAAAGCACCCAAATCTCTTTTAAAGAAATTTTGAGAAAAAGCCTTTTTCACTGTGCCCTAAGACCTAGAATTTATGGTGAAATCTTCTTTCCCCTCCCCCATATTAGTACCAAAGTAACTTAATGGGTAACGAGAACTAAATTTTGATTTGAGAATTATTTTTTTACTTACATGGTATGCTATTTATATTGGATTGGAATTAGGTTGGAAAAGACCTCTGAGATCATTGAGTCCAAATTAAAATAATGCTTGGTCATTGTGCAATATGTGTCACAAAATCCATATTCTCACAAGATTATGTTCTAAAAAGACAAAAACAGTGTAAGAGGTGGAAGAATCATCATATCTATTTCACTAAAAATAAGATCCTTGGACGCATTTAACTACTTACCAAAGCCAAGTCAAGTAAGCACTGATCTCAGGTCCCTGCTGTTGGTTATGCTTAATATGTCAGCAGCCTTTCCCTCAATTGTCCCTGCGTTTTGATGGAGGGTGAAACCAATCAGTTGCTGAGAGAGTCCAGAGCTGCCACGAGGAGCCCTGCACCATGATGCTCTATATAATGCTGTGTCAAAAACAAAGCACAACACCAAGGAATCGTTAGCAAAATTTAACTCTCTAGGTCTGAACAACTTTGGTGCTGGACAGGTTTGAGGTCTGGCTGACCAATACACTTCTTTGTCATGACAAATAGCTTTTCCAAGATAAAATAAGAAGTTTTTTTATGTTGGTTTCTGCTCTTGATCGGGCACCAAAGGTCCTCCATCTCTGCTTGATATGTATATTCCACACACGCAAAATACTGAGACACCAGTAGATTTCAGTCAGACCTTCATATCTCAACATATGGCTTAGAGGAAGGGACTATGTTCTCACCAGAATGTTTATCCATATTTGGCTCTTTTGATTTGAAAGACCTTACAGTTCCTAAATTGGTCAAATTGCACCAGAACCAGGGACTGTGGGACTCTGGCTTGGAGTGTGAAATACCCTCCAGTCTTGTAGGGACAGTGACTTCAGAAAGAACTAACCAGAGGTCCTGTGCCTGATACAGAGCCACAAAACCCCAGTGAAACTCTCTCTCATGGCAAAAGTAGGAGGCTGTAAATAAGCCATTTGCAAGCTGAGGATTGTGACTTTATTATTGTGGTAAGGAGCTTAACAAAAATTCAATTGCTTTTTTTAATATCTACTGTGATCCAGAACTAAAGCACCTCCACCCAGTGCAGGTTTAATCCAGGAGATTTCAGGGTCTGCTGTTTTGGGTAATCTCTGAAATTTTGAAATTGTCTCTATGAAACGGCATTCCCTTTACAAAAATGACCTAAGGCTCACAGCTATTCGGCCACGCTGATTTTTAGGTAAAAGAGGATTGTTTTGAATAAAACAGAATAGAAAACCTTACAGCAACTTGGGGAACAATCACCTGTCATCTTAGAACAGGGCATATAGTAGACAATCTGCTTCGAGTCCTCTGTCACTTCCTCTGAATTTAAATTCGAAGGTAAAATATAACAATGTTATTCCTTTTTGATGCATAAAGACTTCTTTCTACTCATAACAAAAATAAGAAAAGATGGTTATTACATGCAGCACTTTAGCAATTTTAATCTACACTTTCCATTTTGCCTTCCACATCTAGAGGGCTATTGTATGTCCAGTGGTTTCAATGTACATACCACGGAACATATAAAGAAAGAAACATACATTGTGCCAAAATAATTTAGTTTTTTATTACAACTTTTTCCTTCCAATTTTCTACTTATAATGAGTGCATAAAAGACCCCTTTTCACCCTATTGTTTTTAGTCTAAAAGCCACTTTATTCTTAATAAAAGGAATAATAAGTGCCAGTTGTAAAATACTCTGTCAATCACTCCAGCACTTACAATTGTGTAACACCTTTCTTTAGGACCTCTTAGAGTGCTTTAGAAAAGATAAAAACAAATAAAATAAAATTACAATTACATTTAAATGCAGAATTAGACTATCAGTTCTAGATCACTTGAATTTTGTTACTAAAGGTTGAAAAGAGACAATGTGCCTCTGAACACCCTGCAAGTAGCTGAAAGCTGCAGTAGCCTTGTCCATGCTGATCTTTGAATGAGCTATTTCACAAGACCCTCATTAAAAGCAGCCTGAATTCTAACAGAAAACATCTTCTTTTGCCCTGATTCCCCATAGCTGATACTCTTCATCTTACATTATTTCCATTTTCCTGTTTTTCTGCTGCATATTGTTTCCTCTGTGTGCACTGGTCATGGTGGGAGAAGTATTTCTTGAGATAAAAAGGTAAAATTTGGATTCCTCAATAAATCCTATATTCAGGTTAATTGGACAGGGTGAGGAGTGAAAACTAGGTGTGATGAAAGCTCAGTATGCTGGGTCCAATGCTTAGCTTGTGTGTATGGATATTTAATTTATGTTTTGAGATTAACGTAGTTTATAAACTCAGGAAAACAAAAAAAATGAGTCAGAATAGACAATATTCAGTGATCGAAAATGCTGGGTCCCTTTACAGTCACTAGTTAAACATGTTTGAGACACTTAAATTAGATATCTATAGGAGGTGTTCCCATGTCTTTTCAAAAAAAGCAGTGCAGCTGTGGGTCCTCACAAAGGCATGTCAGTAGTTCATCATTCCATTACCCTTTTTTGCAGTTATTTTTGGTAGCAGAGGTCTCATTACAAGATCATATTCCATGGGTTTATGAAACTACTTGTTAAAGGTAATGGGAAGGTGACAAAAGTACTGTGCTTTTTTGTTTTATTTTGTTTTTACTAGCAGACAAATCAGCTCCTTGAGATACACTGCTTTCTTCTCTAAGGGCCTCTCCAGGTTAAAAAGAAACGACGATCATCTTAATTTAATGGTAAGAAACCTGGTGAAACAGATTATATCCATTTTCTTTCTCATGCCTTAAAGTTCAGCAAGTCTGAGGGGAATTTTTCAGTGCTTTTTCAATGAAATACATAAAACACTGATGAAGGCTATTAAAACTCATGCACTGTTGGAACATAAGGAAGCTATCGAGTCAAATCCCATGAGCAAGGCCATGCAATGTCTATTGTATGGTTGATCATCTGCATTAACCATAAATAAATAGGGAGATGCTGATAAGAACTGACAGTATTTGAGGGAGGAGTAAATGAAAGCTGACCCCAACCTACAACCAACAAAACATTAAACAAAAAGTAGAGTCTAGCTGACTTGGGCCTCATACTATCTAAGATGTCCTAGGACTTCCTGTCTGACCTCTACTCTTTAAATAGGCACAGGTACTCCATAGGTTCTTTGGAGAATTTGCCAGTCCCATAAAAAGATCTTAAGGCACCTCAAAAAGCAACTGATCCGTGTACTTAGGCAATGGAATGGTGCTATTGCCCCATGGGAGCTTCCACTTGTGGGCATCTACTTAAAAAGTTCTGTTTAGGCACTTAGATGCCACCTTGGGAGTTAAGTTCAGCTGGAGAAACAGAGATTACTGCACCATTTGAGGATCCTTTGGCTGTCTGTGACACCCAGAGAAAGCTGATATATGTGACACGGTGGATCTATATCCTTCTGGGAGCTAGCTGGCAGAGATTGAGCATGCTATCTTTGGCATTTTCTGATGACACTTATAGGCCAACATTTCATCAGCTCAAAAAGATTCCTGTATCTCTGTTGATTATGACAGAAACCTAGGAAACAGCTTGACATTGTAGGCACTGGGTGCTGGTTTATGTGACCTAATCTCAAAAAAAAGCTTTCCAGTAGCAAAGACATACTATCAGGGAGAGAGGGCAGTGTGCTGGAGGGACAGCCACACACAGTCTTCTGAGCCCCAGGATGTGACCCCACTATGTGCCTGATAGGGCTTCCTTCAACAGCTTCTCCTCTCCTCAGCTGCACAGCCTCGTTCCTGCATCATAACCTCTGCTCTGCCAGCAAAACCAGTTGTGAGGCTCTGAACTAAATCAGAAGGGCAACTGATCCATTTCTGGCGGGTCATTTTTTTCTGAGTCCAGGTCCCAGTGACTGTGACTGTGTTCACCACGCAGCTGTGCAAACAGTGGAAGGGGAGGAGGGAGAGAATGAGTGGTGGACTGCAGGAACCAAACCTAAGAAGGCTGAAGCAGCCCTGCCAATGCTTGTGTAACCATAGCCTCAGTGGCTCTCTGATCACACTCTTGTTCTGAATGTTTTCCTTTTGAAACTTCCCTTTTGCCTGTTTACCTACTGAGACAGATCAGTCACTTGGCACCGGTGTTTGCTTCCTGTATTTCTGCTTCTATTTTCCTTCACGGTCAGTGACTGAGTTGTACCGTCACTCCGGCAGCAATAAAAAATTGCCATTGGAATTTCTCCAAAAAAGAGCCAATTGGTGCTCTCAGTTGGGCATATGTAGGGGTTTTGTTGTTGTTGCTTTTTACCATTTCTTCTTTCTTTCAGACAGCTGCTGCTTAAGGTAGGTGTTGCATGGGGAATGAACACTGTCCCCACTGTAAGATTCCAACATAGGGATGAAATTGACATGTCTTCCATGTAAATGGTCTCATTATATCATCAGTTCATTTTCATTATTTCCTTTGGCTTTGAAAGACACTAATTGTCCATACAGTCACAGTCAGCCTGTATGAGGATGCAAATTAATTTATGACTTATTGCAGTGAAGCTCTTGAAAACATATGCAGGATTCTCAGAGAAGTAGTCAATGAGATTTAAACACGTGCTCAAAAGAAAGCCACCATTTATTTCCTTCGTAAACAGGTCATTAGTGAAAAATGCTAATACCCGCCATATATTCAGCATTAGTGCATCAAAATTTAAATACTTTCAGATCCACTCTTTGCTGGGTTAAAAACTGTCTGGACTGCTGGGCCCAGAGAGTGGTGGTGAGTGGTGGTATCACTTGGCAGCCAGTCACTAGTGGTGTCCCCCAGGAATCAGTGTTGGGCCCAGTCCTGTTTAATATCTTTGCTGATGATCTTGATGAGGGGATTGAGTGTCCCATCTGCAAATTTGCAGATGACCCCAAGCTGGATGCAAGTGTTGATCTGCTGGAGGGTAGGAGGACTCTGCAATGGACAGCCTGCATAGACGGGCTGAATCCAACAATATGAGGTTTAACAAGACCAAGTGCCGAGTCCTGCACTTTGGCCACAACAAACCCCTCCAGTGCTGTAGGCTGGAGTCAGAGTGTCTGGACAGTGGCCAGGCAGAAAGGGACCTAGGGAAGCTGATTGACAGCAGGTTGAACATGAGCCAGTGTGTGCCCAGGTGGCCAAGAAGGCCAATGGCATCCTGGGTTGGATCAGCAATAGTGTGGCCAGCAGGACCAGGGAAGTGATTGTCCCCTGTACTCAGTACTGGTCAGGCCACACCTTGAGTGCTGTGTGGGTTATGGGCCCCCCAATTTAGGAAGGATGTTGAGATGCTGGAGCATGTCCAGAGGAGGGCAACAAGGCTGGTGAAGGGTCTGGAGCACAAGCCCTGTGAGGAGTGACTGAGGGAGCTGGGGGTGTTTAGCCTGGAGGAGACTCAGGGGAGACCTTATCACTCCACAGCTCCCTGAAAGGAGGCTGTGGCTAGGTGGGGGTTGGTCTCTTCTCCCAGGCAACCAGCAACAGGATGAGAGGACAGAGTCTTAAGCCGTGCCAGGAGAAGTTTAGGCTGGACACTAGAAAAAAATGTTTCACAGAAAGTGTGACTGGGCATTGGAATGGGCTGCCCAGAGAGGTGTGGAATTACCATCGCTGGAGGTGCTTAAAAAAAGACTGGATGTGGCACTCAGTGTCACGGTCTCGTTGATAAGTTGGTGTTAGGTCAGAGGTTGGACTCGATGATCTCAAAGGTCTTTTCCAACCTAATAAATTCTGTGATTCTGTGATTCTGTGATTCTGTGATCTTTTTCATAGAAAACATAATATCAAAACTTGATTCAAAACTTAGTAAACTACTGCAGATTTTGAGGAAAAAAGTTCCCAGATAAACACTCTATTTTCAAAGGGGGGGAATAAAAAGATCAACAAACTCTTTAACCAGACAAAGTTGAAAAGATCCACTCATTAAGAACAGTTCTTTAAGATTACAACATTCCTCTAAATTAATGTTCACTAATCCAAAAATACTTTAGAGCTGCCGATGTACACATCTTAACAGTATTCAATGTACAAGCTAATAGTTTGCTAATATTTAAATAGTAAATGTCTCTATGTACAGCAATCTTCAACTTTGACTCTGTATGGAAAAAGTTAAAAGCTTATGAGAAGATAAATACTAACTTGAAAAAAAAAGAGGTAAAATACATATATTATATTGATATAAACCAACCCAAACTCAAATTCAAACTGTAGGATACTTATTTCAAAAAAGATTCAAAGATGTAGCTCCACTGTTTTTAACACAGATATGTAAAAGATTATTTTCTTAAAAAAACCCTTATATTATATTTGTAATTCTATACAGCTTCACAGTATTAAGTAAAATTTTTAAAACTTAAAACATGCCATTTTTATTAATGATCCATTTTAAAGCCACCAAATATTTTTATGTCAATTACTAAAACAAGGTTTAACGCTGTCAAAAAGCATTACTGCTAAAAACAGTCATGTTCTCAGTGTTTTCATCTGCAAAGCATTACAGTTTATAAAACAATTTTAACTTGGAATACGTAAGTCTCTATACGAGGGCTTCCATATGTTAAAAATTTTATTTGTGTGTTTGATTTTAAATTGCTTTGAAAAAACAGACAGTTGAGGTTTATAGAAAGGAATCTTTCTTTTAGGAAATAAATGTCTCAAAAGTACAGGGCACCAGCAGTAAAAACATTCTTACCACAAATCAGAAACACATTGAGAAGTGTTTGTCGAGTACACCTTCTGAAACCAGAATTTGTTTCTATTTGCTGGAAAACTGAAAAATCTGTTGTATCTTGGCATGCTTGTTTGGCCCCATCTCAGGCTGTTCTTGCAGTAGTGGCATTATTAGGCATTAAGGCTTTCAGGACTTATAAAGCTTTCAAGTTCCTCTTCCATTTAATTTCTAAAATGAAAAGTATTTGCCAATGGTGTGCATAGAACCCTCTAACACTGTTGTTTTATGAAGTGAAAGGCAAAAGTGTGTATTCCATGATATTTTATTTTTAATAAAATATGAGATATTTTTAAGAAACAAAGACAATTAATCAGTGCCTCAGCTTCTGCATGGCACCTAGCCAGAAGCCACCAAGCAGACAGTTTAGAGATTGTTTTTGCAAGGCTAATTTAAGGTGAACTTAGATGGATTCAAGATTTATAAGCACTACAAAGTCTTGGCTGGAGCAAAGTTCAACTAAGTAATCCACAGCTTACTCTGCAGATGAAGTGCTGCAGCCGAAACTTCCCTGTGATTTAGTCTACACTGAAGGAAAATTTTCAAAACAGGCAGGAGGAGTGAGTTTCACTGTTTCACTTCAAAGGTCTCCTAATAACTGAGAGGATTAAACTCTTTTAACCAGTTAAGAAGGTTAGATGATTTTGAGTGAGTAGCTTTACATCCATCAATAATTCTAATTTGAAAGTTTAAAGATATCATAAGCATGTATGTCCTTTAACTCCTTCAGGATTGCAGTGCAACAATGCACCTGTTTTGTGACTGCATCCCAACTGCAAAATACATGATAGCTGTTTTTAAATTGCTCTACTGAAGTGAAGTTATTGGTAAGAAGATTAATTAAATTGCTTTACTGAAACATTTAGTAAAATTAAGATCCTTTACACTGCTTCTGAAAGACTACTTCTTTGCCTGCTAAATAAATATATAATGCCTGTTTAAAATCATTCTAATGTGAGCTGTGCTGACTTTGATGTTAGTACCTTTTACCTTTAGCATGCTAATGCCATATGTATATTTTATCAAATTAGAAATAAGTTTCAAATGCTCAGTTTCAGTGACAAAGGTACTGCTGAAGCAAAAAAGCTGATGGGTTGTCAAACTGAAATGAAAAAGGTACATGCAGGAAATGGCTATAAATTTCTTCTTTTTACAGGGGAAGACGGGAAATTATACATGATAATAGTAAAAGAACTATCCTTTATCATATCAAGTGGTTCTTCTTAAGTTCTTTTTGCTCACGTTTACCATTATTAGTGCAGTCAGGGAGACTGGTTAATAAAGAATTACTTCTGCATTATATGATTGTACCTCAAATCTTCTTCAAAGAAATCAGGATAACATATGCACTATGAATTCTGAAAGAATGGGTGACAATTTATTGTGAGTTTTACACAGCCTGTATTAGCATTAGTCCACAGAACTACCCCTTATATAATTTTTTAAAAAACTCTCAAAAGACAGAGAGGGAATAAAGAAATGAAGAAAAGGCCATATAGGGTTGCATACACTGCATCCAAAATCCCATTAGTATTATTATTAACAATAAAAACAACCATTACTGTATTAATGTAATGCCTAGGAGTCATAATACTTTTTGAATAAAATATCAGAGACAATTGGGAAAGGTAATTACAATTTTGATTGATAGAAGGACCACCTGTATCTTCTATCTACCCAGCAAGGTACAATACAAATGGGCTTAATTTCTCAAATGGAAAGTTGAAGGAGTGGGAAATGAGTCAAATCTGCTACTATGGATTTTAGAAATGCTTGAAAACAGGAAACATTTTCTCTTGGAATGTGTTAGACACAACCACATCCTGCTTCATCAGCATCACCAGCTTTCTTCATAACCTTACATACATTAAATACAGAAAAATACATCTAAAAAATGAGAATTATGCTTTAAAAAATCACACTACTAAAAATATCTGATGTAATATCTCATCATCATTCCTTTCATAGCCATCAAAAATAATGGAAATATGTTGATTTTTTGTTTGCTTTGTACATATAAACTTTGAGCACATTGACTGTCTTATTGATGTGTGTTAGTGAAAAGCTAATAGATACTTGACTGAGAACTATGATCACACAGTAATTCATATAAAACTTAGGAAGAACATAATGTCAATAGAAATTCCTCTTTGTATCCTTTAAGCACTCAAAGCTACCCATGGCTTCTATACAAATTACATATTGGGAAGCTGAAAACAAGTTTTCATGTTCCCAATAAAAAAAAGTGGTTTTGCACTGTGACATGGCTCCAGAAACGTGATCAGAGCTGCATATTTGTAAGGATTTTGATAGCAATTGCATAAAACATGTTTCCAAGCATTCATTTTAAAGATCCTTTTGCAATTTGATTTCATGAAGTCATACTCTGTTTTATTTGTTCCCTTGCTTGCTCTGTGAATCTTGCATTTTTAACTTCTGCGTCCCTACTTAAAGGTTCTATGGTGCCTTTGTGGATTTTGCCCTTAATTTTTCATTGCTCTCAAGTTTTCCATAGTTTACTGAAGCATTGTTGAAGTAAATATGTCAAAGATTGAGAGACACAATGGGCTGCAGCCTAAGTAGTATGGGTAGACAATAGCCCTGACTGATTTCCATTGAATGGATAGTATTCAGTGAGATTAGGGAGATTTTTGCCTGGTCTGGTGTTTTGCAGAAGTGTCAGTTTATCATCCTGAAGTTTACCTGCTGCGCATTGAAGCTTAGAGCATGTTCCTTGGGTCTGCCTTTTGTGGAATACGTTTCACCCAGAGAGATTACTCATGTTTTAAATATTTTGATAATTATATATGTCTCATTCCAGAACTTTTAAAGAGAATTTGATATTTAATTTTCCTTAATGATGTGCATAAAAATAAACTGAGCTGCTAGATGGGTAAACGGGATCTACAGGGGAAACAACAAAACAGACTTGGGTCTGGGTGAAAAAATCTGACTGGGTGAAAAAATCTGAAAGTGGTGACTGTATATGCATACCTTAATGCATCGTAAGTGTCACTGGATGTGTTTGTTTCATTATTAGTTTCCACACGGCCATTTATGTGGTTTTCACTTTAACTGGGACAAAACCAGTACTTCATTGAGAAACCAGCTTCAAAGGCTGATTGTTGGTCAATGCTGGAAGATCTGTTCTGCGTAAGAGGCACAAAGTGATGTGGCTCCTCAAGGGCACACTTCAACCACTCGTAGAGAGGGGAGCTTTAGGCTGGGTGAATGGGAGTCCCTGTGAGCAGCACTCGTGCATTTTGCCCATCACAAGAGTGGATAATGTGTTTTTCCGTCCCAGATTTCTTAGGCATTGTAAAATGTTGCTTTTCTATCAGTAGGTGGTTCAACCTGCTTGGTATTGCAGCTGCTTCATTAACCAATGCCCGACCACGGCACACAACTGCTGTGGGTTCTGTGTTATTAACACAGCCCTGCTCTGTGCTAAGCAGGACAGCCACTGGGAATCGGCAGCACTGGGCACATCACGAGATGAGCTCAGCACCTTTCAGTACTGAGCCCTAAATAATGGTCTGGAATTAAAGCAGCATATTAAATTTCACAGTCTTTTTCATAATCAGGTAGGGGGAAAGGTCGTGATATATATCCTACAATGCCTTGACCCTAGCAAAGCTCCATCTGTATGTATGAAAAACAAAATATAGTTTAAGAAATGTACTTTAAAAATTGATCTAAGGCCTGCAAAAGCACTGAAAAGTCATTTAATATGGATTCTTTTGCAAAAGTGGTTCTATAAAACATAGACAGCTAAGAATAGAACGTATACAATAATTTGTCTATGGCATGTTAATCTGGAATGAGGAAGTTTGTTATCATTTTAGAGCAAATGAAACAGACAATCCTAATCTTTGGGAGATGAAAATGTCAATCTTTTCACAAGAAATTGAAATAGTACTGTGGTATCTAGTCAATAATAATTTCAATGCTCTAAGTAATGCTCTTTCCATTAGAAATATCTTTTTTTCATATTTAGAATGAACAAGTAGGCAAATAATAAATTACAGGCATACTGTATGCACATTTCCCTACTATTAATGTTATATTTGAATTTTTTCTGACAAAACAGTAGAAGGATTTTTTTCAGGCTATTACATTTTTTTCCCAGACAATTTCTCAAAATTTCAGAAAATCTCCAGTCCTTATGTAAGCAAAACTCTCAGTGAAGCCAATAAGTATGTTCTAAAGCAAGATGTTACCAGGGTTTTGAATGTAACTACAGCATTTTATCCCCTTAAAGTACCTCAGACCTTCTAGGGGATGGGTAGTGATCTATTATGCCAATTCATTGTGGAGCAAATTGCCCTTGCATACGATACAGTTGCTGACTGGGATCAAATATGGACTGAGGCATGGAAGAATTTGGCCCAATGTATTTAATGACAGTACAGTCCTTACCAGCCACGCATCAACTCATTTCAAGTTGCTGTCTGAACTGCTGTTGGATTTTGAGCTTTTAAGCTCTTTTCCAAATTTAATACCAGATATTAGTCCTACTGAAATGGATGGGGAATGAGAAAAAGTATCAATTTACCACTTTTAAAAAACAGATCTCAATTCCTTTTATAATGTTCACCAATTTTTTTTCATGGTGAACCATAAAAAGAAGAAAATCTTTAATAAGGGGCTTTTCCCACACAAAATAGCATTCTTGAGAACTATACAATATATTTGAAAACCTTAGAAATGTTATAAATGTTTTTCTCTCTAGCTTTTATCTTTTTCAACTGTCTCAAGCACTGTGGTTGCATTACATCTGGTGAGACTGGAGGGTTTACTGATGCTTGGGACAGATGAGCGTTTCATACCTGTCCATCTCTGCAAACAATCCAGAAAAATTTAAACCAGAAAGAAAACCAGCTGCTGCCATTCAGCAAGAACTCTATTACGAATCCCTAGGTGGCATGGAAAGCATTTAGACTCATTTCATTCACATGTCAGGTAAAGACTTTCATTTAGAAGTGAGATGAATGCTGAATAATGGCCCTTTTGAATAATGTAATTAAGAATTCATTAAAGCAGCCCTTAAAATAAAATCTCAAAAATTCAATGCATGTATATTTCCCCCCTCTAATGTACTAGAGAATCAAATGAATGAATGGAACATAATATAATACTGATGTTTACAGAATTTTCACATTTAAATTAGATGAACTCTCAATATAATACAATATACAATTTTTAAAGGCTTCTGAGTAGGAACAATTAGTATTCTTGAATGAGATTGGTGTCCCTGTTAGGAGGAAAATTAATGTATCCAAACTAGAGCTAATCTCTCAAAGCCTGCATTTTGCAATACATATTTACTTGAAAAATCTTAACACCACTGAAGTCTGTGGAAAATCTCACCCCAATAGTTTTGCTTCCTTCAACATTTATACAATTGTTTTGAGCAAGCAAGAAAAAAATTCTGATATGGATTTGTGTACTACCTTTCTGATTTTCAGCAAGGCAGATTCTCTCCTGTGAAATGCCCTCTAAGACATTCTCTACATCCCACCCAGACACTGGGAAAATTTTGTCTTAACTTCACACCCAACAATAAAATGAGGCATGTGCTCACAGGCTGGTATTCAAAAAGGAACACTGAGTTATACACCGAGTATCCACCTAGGGTGAGACCTTACTAGAGAAAAAAAAAGGTTGTCTGTGTGTTCTGGGAGTGTATTTCCAGTTCTTGTCAGCAGGGTATCTGAGATGAGAATTGCAGAGGGCAGGACCATCCTTACCAAAATCAGACTCTCTCCTGCATCATTCTCTGTCCATGAGAAGAACATCCAACATCAGCAACATCAGGATTTTGAAGAGAAGTCTTGGCTTTTTTTTTTTTTTTTTTAAATGCTCAACTTGAATTTAGACTGTTAGAGGGTAAAGACTTGGTCCAATTTGCACACATGGATATGTGCAGAGGAATATGGATTGTTCCATGGGCCTTGACTTCTGGAATTCAAGAATAGGGGTGCCAAGGAAAAGATAAATTTTTAAGGATTTAATGATGACAGAGGCCCTTGAATTTGCGTAAGTGACTAAAATCAGGGTGGAAGTTATATATCTGACTAAGAATCCAAGCAAACAAGATATTTACGTCACTGTTGAATGGCTTAGACTTCATTCCTAACTTTTAAACTGCCGGGATTAGTTGAGTTTCATTTAGATTTGTCTTCAAACAAGTGAAAAAAGGGTAATGTATGGATTGAAGAAGTTGCTATGTTGACAGAACAGTAGTACTCCAGGATAAAATGTGGAAGGATAACTGCCTTGACTTCATTTAGACTTATTAATGCAAATGCCCCTCCTGGTACTCAAACCACTTCTGTTTTTTCAAAGAAAACATAGTTTATAGAATGCAGAACTAGATAGGGCCAGAAGGACTGTTTATTGTTATGGATACTTTGCAAAACACTAGGAGTCCTTAACAATTCAGAGAATATTGACCTGCATTTTGAAGAGTGAAGTGTTAAGGCCTGAAAAATTTACACATTTTCTCAGGCCAAATTTTGGAAATCCATCTGTAGTGTACCACAATGAGAATATAATCACATTTCTACATGTTTCAGATGATGGAGGTGGTGACATGTTTACTCCTTTTTCTCCTTACAGTAATGGATTCAGAAATGTGGGAGGCAAGTCCATCCTCTTACCTGCACTTTGTAGTGATGCTGAATGAAAAAATTGTCAGCAACCTCTGACTATATTGTCCATCAAGTTTCTCAGACTTGAGGAGTCCCCATATAGACAATACACAGATCACACAGGCAGCACAAATGGAAAAAGCGAATAGAACAGACCTCTACAGTCCACTGCCAGATGTTTATTTTTAAAGAATGAAACTTGGCAAAGAGAGATTTTATCACACATGCTGCTGGAAAACACTGAGAGATTCCAAGTACACAAATCTTTTCCTAGGCTTTCCGAAGAAGTAAAACCAACAAATAAAACAAAAAAATAAAACCATCATAAGCTGACATTATTACAGACTGTTTTACCCTATGTATCAATATGTGCCTTCCTGAATGTTTTCAAGAGACTTGTTCAGTTGTTTACAAGGAAGATGGTTTTCACGCTCATAGGATGCGGATCGGTGGAAGTTCTAAGCTGTTGTACTCATGTGTGAAATCTCCTGAACCTTACTTTCCCCCATACCTTTAAGTTTCTGGCATGTATCAGTTGACTGTGTTTAGCATTGACACTCAAAATTTAACATAACCTATTTTATCCAGTTTGCAAGAGACTAGGAGTTCTCATGGAAGTGATGATTATACGTCCAAGGATATGTGGAAATTTCCAACAGTCACTTCTAAATAATTTCAACTTGGTAGCTTTCAATTATGAACCCATATTCAGTTTTTCTCCCTACACAATCAGTCACTGAACTTCTCCTTGCCCCTGCTTCTTTCTGAGCTGAGCGTGAAAGCATATTGCAATGCTAAATTCACTACCTTTCATAAAGAATCTTACAAAGTTCTGAGAGAAGATACTACAGAAGCAGAAAGTGCTCCCATTGTGACATCACTTTTGGTAGGCAGAACAATTGTGCACTGAGAAATTTAAGGGGAGGAGCAGAAGTGTCGGAAGGAAGGTAGACAGCTGTCAACAATACAACCACTTCCAAATTGCTCTTGTAAGTAAGACAAAGCAGGTAATTTCTTTAAATCATTCATCTCACAGAGAAGTCTCTGTAATTGTTTTGTAAGAAGGTTATTACACTGCTCCGTGGGAACCTACGGAACCTTCAGCTCAGACCACATGGGCCTAATGGATGATTCTGCCCTGAAGGGGGGAGTCCATTGTTTCATTAGGAACTTAGAAAAGAGGCTATGTTTGATGACAGTCCCCCAATGTCACTTGTAGTTAATCAATTGCCATATGTGCCAATCAGGCTAGGTAGAGCTACAGGCAACTCTTTTTATTTATGGCTAAGAGACTGGGAATAGCCTATGCAGCTGGGAAGCCAAGCAGACCAAAGGATTTTCCAGAAGCCAGCAGTCAAGGAGGCAATTTATTGAGGGAGAAACCCCAGAGCAAGAAATTAAAAAAAAATAAAATAAGGTAGTGATATGTTTTACATTACAGAATTTCTCTTGGTATGGGTATCAGCTTCTGAATATTTCAGCAACATGGCATCTCATCTCTCATCTACATATCCATTGAGAAGTTTTCAGCAGAAATTGCTCTTTGTTCTGCAATACAGAATTAAGCTGACTTGCAACTCACTGCCATACTTGGGAACTGAAAACTGAATACACTTTGTGAAGATTTTAGAATGGTCTAGTCTTTACTTTTGTCAAACTGAACTTTAGGATTATCATATGAAACTTTTTCAAATGTCCAGATTAATTACACATGATAATCAATTTTTTATTCTACCCAGTAGGAACAATCTGTTTTGTGTATTTTTGGGGGTAAAGTTATTAATAATGGAATTCTGTGATTTGTGACAATGCTTTGAATTACGCATCATCTTGTCCTGGGAAACCACTAAAAATAGGATTCATGCTGCCTCCTCCAGAAGTATCTGCTTCCGCCTTCCTCTTGTGTGTGTATGTCTAAGTATGCAGCTATGTTTGCACAGATAGATAGATAGATAGATAGATAGATAGATAGATAAAGGAATACAGCCTTGCCTGTTTATTCCTCTAAGGAATAAGAAGTATGCAACACATTTGGTATTGTCTTGATGTTGTGATACAGCATAAGCTGGAGCTAAGTGCTCAGCTCACAGATGGGGCACTTCCAACCATTCATTTCAGTGGTCATATCAACCCACTGTCAGCTGAAAAATATAAGATAAGTGCTGCTTGCATTTCAAACTGATCTTGTTTTAGAAATAGAGATGACGTTTCCCAACATTAAATTGACAGGGTTCTATGTAGACACCATGGTCTTCATACACTGAGGACTGAAATCTTAACTTTTAGATTTATGGTGATTTGAGCTTTGCTAGATGCCAAGTGTCACCAAAGCCATTCTATCACTCCCCTCCTCAGCTGGACAAGGGAGAGAGGAATTGAGATAGGGACGGAGAGAGATCCCTCAACCATTATTATCACAGGTAAAATCAAAAAGAAAGACTTCGGGAAGTTACTTGTATTTATTACTGATCAAAATCAGAGTGGGATAATGAGAAATAAAAAAATCTTAAATACTTCCCCCCCCCCAACCCTCCCTCCTTTTTATGCCTAACTTTAGCACTGATTCTCTACCTCTTCCTACCCAGCAGCACAGAGAGATGGGGGATGGGGGTTACAGTCAGTTTATCTTATTTCTGCCACTCCTTTCTCCACCAGGAGAGGAGTCCAGTCCTTGCCCCAGTGTGGGATCCCTTTATTCCCATAGGGTGCAGTTTTTCAGTAACCAGCTGCTCCAGCATGGGTCCCCTGCAGTGTCCCAAGTCCTGGCAGCAAACCTGCTCCACTGTGTGCTCTTCTCTCCACAGGGCCATGTGTCCTTCCAGGAGCCTGTTCTAGTACAGGCTTCCCATGGGCTGTAGGTGAATATCTGCTCCAGCACCGCTTCCCTCTTGTTCTTCACCATCCTTGAAGTCTACAGGGTTGTTCCTCTCACATATTCTCTCTCCTCCCTTCTTCAGCCACAGATGCTTCTGTGCAATAATTTTTTTCCCCTTCTTTAATACATTATCCCAGACGCGCTACTGCTGTCACTGATGGGCTCAGCCTTGGCCAGCAGCAGGTCTGCCTCAGAGCCACCAGGCATTGGCTCTGTCAGATGAGGGGGAAGCCTTTAGCAGCTTCTCACAGAGGCCACCCTTGTAGCCTCCCCTACCACCAAAACCTTGCACAAAGACAGTACAAAGTTATATTCTATAATTATTAAACAAGAGCTAAAAATAATGGTGGGATCAGTTCCCTGTGTTTCCAAAGACCATTTTAGTTTCCCAGTAGCACAAATTCTTCACAATTCTAGTCTGTTATGAGATAGGAGACTGTCCAGGCTGGACAAGTCACAGTTTGAACACCTCTGAAAAGAGACAAAGGACTAAGAATATTTGTATATTATATATTATGGAATTAAGTACTTCATATATGCCATGTTTTAAAGAATAATCTGTGTGTTGTTTGACTGGCAGTTAGATTTCTGGTTTTTCTTTATATAAATATATGACATGATGCAGCAAAGCAAAGAAACCTATACCCATCTTTACATTGTTGATTCTGTGCAGAAAAAACCTGCTTCAACCTTTTAACAACTATAAATCACTGAAAATTGTGACTCATCAAGTGCTAAGCTCTATTTCATTTGCATAAATAGCGATACTTTGAAAGATTCAAACCAACATATCACTTCAGTATGACTGCTCTTTAACCATGTGAATAGTCCCACCATGGGAACAAACTATTCCAATGTTAATTGTCTTTGTAAATGCTACCAGTTCATGGTAACAAAGAGTAATGAATCACAATAGAGATTGTGGAACTTTTTCTGGATAATTAGAACTTCCCTAAAATAATCTCAGCTACATTTAAGGCCACTTTGCTCTCATTCAGACAATATACTTTTAGTATAGAGTGTGGTCTATTGTAACAAGCTCCCTAATGAACAAATGAAGGAATACTTAAATATTTGCTGTAGCTGATATGATAAGTATAGCTAAAGAAACAAAATGGTTATCCTTAGACAAGGGGCTGAAAACCCTAACAATCTTATGAATCATTGTTTTCTCCTGATTTTTTCCCTGTAACCTCATTTTCTACCTCTTCTTTATTTCTCAGTCGTTGAAAGGAAAATACAAAAGAAATGTTCATATAGATAACCAGTAGGATGCCAGAAAGGGCCTTTTTCAGTGAGAAATGATGTGTTGCCCTCTGGATAATCAATTGTCCCCGCAACACTTTAGGATTTTTCATGCACTGAGATGCAAACTGAGCAATTTCTTCTTTTTTTTTTGCCCTATATAGTTTGTTAATACTGGAAAAGCAATTGGACAGTGGGGCCTCCTCATTCTTGGCACTATTTCAAAAGCAACTTGAAATGCCCTGACAGCAGTTCTTCTCACAAAGTAACGTGAAGGTTGTGACACGGACCAACAAAAGGCTGACACACTGTCGTTATCTCACCCTGTTGTGCTTAGGTAATGGTGGAGCCTCAGATCTGTGTGTGATGTTAGCATTATATGTTCTTCAATAACAAGGTGCCAGAAGATGAATTGGATGTAGAATGTCGTCTTTAACTTTGAATTTCTAAGTTTAGACTAGATCTTTCTGTAATAAAGACTGACTCTACATTTATTATACAAACCCATTGATAATAAACAGATCAATTCCTCAGAGATAGCCAGTATTTTTTAGCATAATATTTTCAAAATGAGTATGTTCTGCAAAAATGCAGCAATAACGTTGCTGAACTGTTCTTTCACACAGTTATTCTGATGTATTAAAAATCCTGGCCATAAGCTGGCATCCACAAATTTCCCACCTGTCCAGCAGCGTTCAAAACTGCGATTTGTTCTAAATACATTTCTGGTTTTAACTAACCTAAACCCCACTATAAATTTTTTCCCTTATAAATTTAATGGGACAGTTTACCCAGATCTGAGATTCTGGGATTGAGTTCCATCTCAGCCATAGTAAAATAATAAAAATAATTAGATGGAGTACAGGGCAAGCAATACCCTCGTATTTTTGTAAAATTGGCTAATATCTATCACTGTGTAAACCACTCTTGCCTGTTAATGCTTAACAGTTTCTAGTGACTGTATAAAGAGAACTCACATATTTCCCCGTATAGCCAAGAAAAAAATTGGCTCCTCAAAGATAACAAATACAGTATTTTTACACTCTCCAGTTACTTTAAATCAAAGTATTAACTGTCCTTCTCCTTTTACATTCGCTGTGTTAGTGTGTTATGATTTTTGGTTTCTTTCCCTGAAATCTATAACTGTTATTTCTTACGCAGTTATATAAACTTGATCAAGAAATGCACTTTTGCAAGCTTTTAGCTGACCTGGTTGCTTTGAGACTAGGATCATATATAGACTTAAATTTTCTGGATAGCATAATGATAGCTAAATGTAGAATATTTTAAACATAAACATGTTGTTTTTCAAAAAAGAGGAAGGATGCCATTCATTTCACTGCCTCGTCTTAGGTGATTAAATAGTCATTTGAGGTCCTGTGTCTGGGAAGAAAATTCTCAGATTTTTCAGAATCACTTTCTTGAAACCTTTCTTTATTCTCATGTTAACATTACATTATGTGAATGAGCTATAAGCTTTAATTCCTGGAGTAGGTACTCATTGTTCAGAAAATTTGCGGGCAGAACAAGTAAAATTTGCTTTGTGAGCTCTCTGTGGGAACAAAATGACAAGCTCTGTCTTCTCCACAAGGGGAAATAGCTGGCGTGATTTTATCCAGTTCCTGAGACAACACTTTTCACCCTTTTCTTTGATCTCTTTACCCCTTCCTCAGAAGTCTTGCCCAATCCATAGCAAGCATCTTTCATCTTTGACTCTTGATCCTAAAGCAATTGAGAATAAATACTGTTAAAAAGCATATCATAGAGTATCCTGGAGGATTCGGTCCTTTAAGACAGGGTCATCCTGGGGGAGATGAGGGAATTTTCCATTTCTCTGAGAACGAAGAAATTGGGTTGAAATTTGACAAATATTGGCCTATGCATCTCTGCAAGTCTTCCTTCATAGTTAGTGGAGAAAAACAGACACTTCTGGGGTGCAATTAATATCAGCCTTGGGTAGAGGTCTCAAGTAAGTGAAATGAATTCTCCCCTTCCATTTTTCCCTAGGACAAATTCAGATTAATTCAGATCCCTGGACTTAGGTGGATAATTTCCACCCTTAAAGTTACATAGTATCCTCTAAAGTCACTAGCATTAAGTAGTGACTTCTGAAGAAACCAGAGATGCAACTTTGCAAGAATTATTCTTTTTCATGTAGGTAGACTTGAAGTAATGTAAATTGCTCCATTTTGGAGTACCGGTATTCAAAATAGTTCTACGCATAACTTGGCCCCCTCAGACAACTGAGACAGAATCAGACATGAATGTGATGGCTAAAACAGATACGAAGCATTGCACAGAGGTATGGGGAAAAGGACTTTTTGGGAAAAAGAAAAAAAAGAAGAAATGTGGTCTCCATCAAATTCATTGCTGCTTATAATCATCGCTGCTGAAGCACAGAGTCTTGCTTGTTTGTTTTAGAAATAACCCCCAGTTCATGCATAAGAAAATATATTAAATATTCTAAAAATTATTTCTTTTTTTCTCTGTGTAGTAGAGAGTCAGGGGTCAAATTCTCAGCTGCTGTAATCCCCACAGGATTTATTCGCATTCATTATTGAGGTGGGCTAGATCCTGGGCTCAAATAGGCTGGCATAGCCTTATTGAAGACAGAGAGAATATGTTGATTTTCAGTAGATGAAAACCTGGTTCTTGAAATCAGTAATTTTGACTAAGCTCAGTGCTCCAGGTCAAATAATTTTCAGTATTTAGCAATATCTGGCATTTTCTTTATGGGTGTATCTTATCACTACTCAGTGTATTCAAAAAGAAAAATCCCTGCAATAGTGTAATAACAGTGAGTGGCAAAATGACAGCCTCGGTGTCAGCTTTCACTCTTTACCCCATAAGATTTATGTATTAATGTGTTTGAGGATGATGTTTTGCCATCCAAATCATCTACTCTGTTGTTTAGTATCAGTAGCAGAGTCCCTGGCACAATTTTTTTGGTAATCTTTTTTTAACATTTAAAGGCACTATTGTGTGCAGATCACCTCAGTGGAATAATGCACTGGTGCAGAGGAGTATTAAATCAAATGATAAATTGAGTGTAACATCAATTATGTTAGCTATGCACAGAAATATATACATTTGATGGTCATTATGACACATGAATGTTCAAGACGAAAAGTGAAAAATACATTTCAAGTTCTGTATATATGAAAAACTGACAATGATCTGTAATTTGCGTCTAGCATAAAATTCTATAAATCTGCTGGTGTTTTCAGCATTGAAAGCTTGATTCTAAATGGAAAGGTCATTATCGTTATTAAGTTTTATAAGAAAATCAGTACGTGTACTAGTATCTATTTAATAACTGAGACATCATGAATGTCAGACTTAACACACTTTGCTGGGTGCTAATAACTCTTTAAGTGTACCCTTGACTCGAGTCGAAGGCAGTATTGGAATTTTTATGTTATCTGAACTGCCTGGTAGCATTTAAAAGTACTTCCATAATAGCCAGGTAAAAATATAGTGACTTCGCACAACTTTACCTAATTTTGCTCCTCTTTCAAAGGTTAAGCTAAACTCCTTTCTCCTGCCTTGTGAAGGAACTGGATGCGCAGGCAGGTGAGTCACAATGGACCTGTCCTACTTAACCATTCTCTTGTTTTTATTGGAGCATATTGTGCTTCTTGAGAAAATGATGTGCTAGTAATGCCAACAATATTAAGTCCTTTGTACCCAAAATAAGTGTCTGGGAAAACATTATTTGCATCGGTGTCAAAATTACTTTTTGAAATGTCTTGGTGGAATGGTGCTGACTAAATATAAAATACATATTTATTCAGCATTTTTTGAAACTTTTGAAAACCCTGCATTATATTATCTTTAATTCAAGTCCAGTGGAAAGTTGATACAGCTTGTTTCTTTTTCTATTATATATTTAAATTAAAAATTGGAAGACGTAATTCCTATTAATGAGTTTTGTAGAGGTCTTTTAGTATTATGTCCCTAGGCGAGTTCCTTACTTGATGTGAAGTCCTCATAACAGGTGCTTGTGCACTTGATTAATTCATAAATGGTATTGAGGGTGCATATTTGCACAATTCTTGTTAAATCATGGAAGTCTGCTGTTTCTCTGTCCAATGTATTGCCAATTGTGGCGCCCACATTATGCACCTAATCACACAGATGTACAAGTCCTGTATTTTCCAGGTATTCTTATCTATGAAACATTCATCTCCTATGGAAAAGGATAAGGTCCCTTGGCAACATATATGTCAGTTCTGAAGCAAAATAGAAGACTAAAGAAGTATTCAGATTGCTGAAAAAATAAGATCAATGAAAGCAAATGAGTAGCCAAAAATATCATATTTCATATCACTGAATTGAGCTTCTAGCATCTAATCCAATACTAATCTACATAAGAGATGACAATACAAATATATTGATATCTTTATATATTTATTCAGACTTTGGGATGGGAGGGAAGGCCAGTTACAAATGCCTATGCAGGCTGCATTACTCTTTCCCAGCTGATAAAATGTAAGCCTACAGGAAGAAAGACCAGTGAATACAAATCCAGACATTATTTCCAACTGATTTTTGTAGACTAAGAGCAGTGCCTTTTTAGTGAAGCCAAGCGCACTGACCACTTACCAACATGAGCTGAAATTTCACCAGTATTTGAGGGCTAAGGTCAATGAAATGGTTTGTCAGGATATTCAGAGAAGGGAGTGGAAATAGGCAAAACCACTGCTATAGGAAACTCTCCTAAAAGCCACACTGTTCTTGGCTACATATTGCAATATAAAACTGGACCTTTTTTATTTCTGGGCAAAGAAAATGACAGTTGTTAGCAAATTGTTTTGCTAAACACCATTCATTTGAAAGACTCAACTCCTTCCAGGTTGTTACTGTTAAAATTGTAGCAGGAGGTCTGTTGCCCTGCATGCTTACTAAGACAAAATAATACATGGACAATCTTTTTATTCAAGGCAGTAGGCCTTCAATTTTCTTTTCATTTGAAACCAGAAGAAATTATCTGACTCTTTAATCTTGTGCCCAAAGACCTTTAACTCAGATAGAGGCTTGAAGTTCTCACTTATCATCTACAAAATACATTCGATTTATGTAAATATGTTCTTTTTTAAAAATGTGTAAATTAATCTTAGGATACAAAAAGAAAGTAAATTTGTTCAATTGATTACTTTTTTCTAATGTTTGGGGGAAGGGGGTTGCCATTCACTTCTTTTTGTGTTACTATGGGACAGTATATCAAGTAAGGAACTCGCCTAGGGACATAATACTAAAAGACCTCTACAAAACTCATTAATAGGAATTCAAGAAAATGTGGCAGGACTTCATCAGTATTTAAATGAAAGACAGAAGTTATCATGGCCCAGACTTTGAGTCACTATGTAGCAATGGGTCAGACCACCCTACAAGTGTATGTCCAGATTATGCCACTTCTCTCTCTTCTTTGTGGTTAAAATGTTTAATTTTTGACTTGGCTTTAGTCTGGGCTCAGTTTCTTTTCATGGCCTAAATAAGTAGAGGATAATTTCACAAAAATAAGTTTCTTTGTACTCTAGTTTTCAGCCTCTTGTCAAACAATGCGATGCTCCATGTGGTCAGCTTGATTGCAAACTGTACTAAAAACCAAAAAAGTCCTGGCATTGACATCACTACACTAAAAAAACTACATTAGATTGTTTGAAGACCTAAAAATAACCAAGATCAGTTAAAGAGAAAAATTTAAAAAAACCCAAAAACCCCGAACGGATACATTAAATTAAAATAAATTAAAAATTAAAGTAGATCCAATTCCTTGTGTTAGAAAATGTGAATGCCAACACTACTTTAGAGGCCATATTTGGATTAACTCTTAAAGATGGGCCTAACTTTGAGCTCATGAACAGCTGTTTCAGCTCGGGTGAGACCATGCAATTGCTCAAAGACCCAGGTGTGAATAAGGTTCTTTACCAAATTAAAGCCATTCTGCAAGAAGCATATAGTGTCACTGTATAACAGCCATGCTTCCCAGGAAGGAACTTTTTTGTGTGAACAAGAAGTGCTGCTATTGAAGCTGTGTACAATCAGGCTCCGCAGAGTTCAGTGTTCTTTGTTTCACCCCACTAGGGTGCTGTCTTTTCCCATATTATTATTATTATTGCATGGTCTCCAGCAATTTAACATCTCAGAAGGCTAATAGTTCTCCCTAAATCGCCTGCACACCACTACTGATAGGTACAGTACAGTGCAAAGACTGTTTCACACTACACATCCTATAGTGGGGTTTTTTAAAAATCAGAACACATCAGTGAAAAAGACTCTATGTCCACTGTCTCAGAAGAACTGAGACAAGTTTAGCCTCTGAAGTATGCAAAGTAAAATCTGTGTGTGATTGATGGGTGAATCTTCTGCTTATATCAATACTGAGGCACCAAACCTAGTCTATTATATAAATAGCACCACAGATGCTGCAGAAAGGGACACAGTCGCTATTGTATCTGTTCTGTGCCACCTAAATAACATAAAGACTACTTTTTATAGGAGTAGTAGTACACAAGGAGGTGTATCTGGCACTACACTGAGAGTTATACATCCCCATCAGAAAAGAGAGTTTGAAAGGGGAAATATGCAAAGATGCTGTTTTACTGACTTGCCATTTTACTTCTATATCTTAGAGCAACTGTAACACCATTAGTTTTAAGGGCATGTGTGGAAAGCTATATTATGGTCTAAAGGGAGCTTGCAGTTTGTTGTACACACAGTGCTCTGTGATTGCAGGGTGCTCCAGTTATGCATGTCCAAGCAGTGCAGCAGGGACACTCACTTTGGTTCTTCTGCTAATACCATCTGACACAGTGCCCTGGGGGGACCTGCTGGGAGGCTGTGTATTGCTGAACTCTTAAATGGTCAAGCTTCAGTTTTACATGTCACCATACGGATGGAAGATTAAGCAAAATGTAACAAGGCTTGTGCTTAGAAAAATAAAAAGGAGCTGACATCCTGCTCAACTGCTTTCACAGAGATCCAAGAGAGAAATGAGCACAAATTAGAAACTTCTAGGGCAAAAGCAAAACTATGCTCTTTACACTGACAGAATCAGGCCACAATCCTGCCCCAAATTTTCATCAGAACAGAAAAGTGTGGGAATGTAACACTTAATGATTATTCACATTACAGTATAGACCTGACATGAACACCAAGAAATCAAGGCTGACAGTCCAAAGAAGGCTTTGATGGTTTCTCAGACCACTTGTCCAGGTGCTGTAATCTGTGATCAATACACAAAGAGGGTTAATTCAAATCCTAAGAATTTTGTTTCCATAGAGCTTTGGAATTTGCTATGTTATCTAACTGCAACTGTAGCAAAAGAAAAAATGAATGTCTCAACTTCCAGTGGTCCTCCAACCTATATTTCAGGTTAATTTAACTGGTACTTACTGAATGGCATAACAGTCCTGAAATATCCTAGAGAAAAC
The DNA here is from genome assembly GCA_036785705.1 of Acanthornis magna. Lineage (NCBI taxonomy): Eukaryota > Metazoa > Chordata > Aves > Passeriformes > Acanthizidae > Acanthornis > Acanthornis magna. Next base: position 21,718,283 of record JAWUZG010000001.1, read on the forward strand.
AGTCACATAACTCCTCTGTTAGTTATGCTGACTTAGCTCAACTGTTCTGGTACCTGTGCTTAGGATGCATCTAGGTTATTAACTTACTGTGCCATGGATGCTTTTCCTGGTTCCAATTTGCTTTGTGCTTGGAGACTTGCAGCATGTTCTAGAGACAGTGCAGGCAGACTCTGAGCAGTTACTTTTGGCAGAACTACAGCTGAAGACATGCCTGGGGCAGCCCTCTAACATGAGCTGCTGCAAGGGGAACATAAGTGCCTCCAGCCTTCAGCTCCCTGCCCATGGACAGTGTGTGCCTGGGCCAGCCACAAGCCCTGGACAGTTCCTGCTGTCAAGGTATTGTGCAGGCATGGAGTCCCAGAGCCTGAACACATCCTGCTAAATCAAAGCCTAGGCTTTCCCTCTTTGCACTACAGCACATGACAATGTTAAGTCCAGTAAGCCGGTACAGGTTTCCCAAAACTTCATTTTGCAGTGCAGGCAACATGGCTGAGTATGAGAACAGACTGACAATTGCCATCGCTGCTGTTGTGTTACCTCTGCCTGCAGCTCTCTAGAGCTTCCTTTTGGGAGGGGCAAGAGGGGGGGAATTACATTCCCCTCCTGTCGCCCTTTTCTCACTTTGTCAGCCCAGAGAAACTTGCTGGTAGCCAGAAATGAGTCTATCTTTGCCCATTCTCCCTAGTACCCGCTGACCATTAAGACACCAGGGTTTAGTCTCAAACTCTGTCAATATTTTTGAGCAAGACAACGTGGCTATATTAACATTAGCAAACAGTGTGGAGCAAAAGGATCAGATCTCTAGAGTAAAACAGTTGATTCTGAGGAATTGAATTCTACACTATCCATACTTGTGTATTTTCTACTTCAGATTAGCCCTAGTTTGGTCACATAGACCATAGACAGACTGCATTTCTGTGACTGAAAAACACTAGGTATATGCCAGAATCTTGCTCTGTAGAAACTTTGTCATCATTGTTGATGCTCTTCTTGATTTGGATGAGAACAGCTGGACTAGGCAGCCTATAAATGCGTGAAAATTTATCCCTTCATCCAGAGCTCTGAGCACCACAGGAATGAGCACAGGAGGATGACCAGCGCTTAGTCTAGTTAGAAGATTATGATATAGAGACTTTTGTAATGCAAATGGCACAGATCAATGGAATAGTAATCTCAAAATCTTTCTTCTCTCAGACAAAATCTCTGGTTATCTCAGATCATTTGTTTTGACAACACCGAAAACTGGGAAAAAAAAATAAAACTGAGGGACTGGATGTTAAGCCAAATATTTAAAGAACTGTCTTGCAGATTCCCATGTGTATTTTTCTCTCCTACCAACTGCTGTCTGTTTTACCCACGTATTGGCATCTCTCAGTTAACAGTATTGGACTGCAGAAAATTGAATACAATGTGATTGATAGTCTATCCCAAAATGCAAAGTTTTTTCCACAAATAGTGGAGATGGGCATATTCATATGTCTATTTGTCTCAGGGTATCATGTGTCAGTCTGTTACAGAAAAAGATTAATTAGATAAACCTTGAATTTGTCAAAGAGATCATTTAATTCTGAAGATGAAGCAAGAGCGACAAAAATACAGCAGGAAAATGCTTGGCTTTCCTAAAGTCAATGGAAGCTTTCAGAGGAGTCAGGACTTCATCCTGTGTGTTTTGTTTTTCTTCAAATGTCAGTTACCTGCATACAACATAAATACGATGCGGTCAGAGAACTGTACAGTGAATGGCTGAAACAGTTAACAAAATCAATAAATGTAGGGAAAGTAGATGAAAACATAAACCAGACTGAGATATTTTTTCCAGACCAAGATTTTTAAGTCTTCTGTATTTTGTCATTTGTTAAACCACAAATAGTTATAAACAGAGCTGCAGTTCAGAGAGTCTTTGTTTCTAACATAAACAAGGTATAGGGCATAGCTCTGTATGTCAGCCAAACATGACTATAAGTTACAAAAATGATATATATGTATAAAAGAAGTGTCAGTCCATAATTGAAAAATTATATTTGCACATGAATAAATGTAAGGAACACACTTAACTCCAGAAAAGCAGTAAGTATTTAACAGAAAATAACTCGGATTAGATTAATGCATGCATTGTACTGTGTCTGTGAAATTATTTTAACTTAAGATACTGAAACTCAGAAAATGGGGAACTTTGCATCATTTAAGTATCACTGTCCATCCTGGTGTGTCTGTTCTAGTTGACAAAACTTATAAAAACTATACTGAACGTATGCAACTTTTAATTTAATTATATCTAGGAGCAGAATAGTAGACTGGATAAAACTGGATTGAACATAGAGCAGAATTTCTTTTTTTAAAGAGAAACTTAATTGGAATGATATATTTCATCTAAAATGGCTGCATTTCTTAATTACCCGGTCATATCACAACCCCCCAAATCTGTAAGGGACTCATTTAAATACTGATTTTTTCACTTTACTTTTCCATAAACTAACATATTCTGCGCATCAATAACATTTGCTTTCAAATCATTACTTTAAATTCTTTTGTAGTTTGCTATTGAGAACTAAGAAGAAATACAGCTCTCAGATAAGTATGTTAGCCCTCAAGTGTTCTGGTGCTACAGACTCATTTAGCTGCATAGGTCACAGCAGTCACTGCAGTAAACAATGTTCCAAACTTCCAAAGCCTGCAGAGGTCAGTATAGCAACATCAACAAGAAATTATATAGCCTCACTGAATAGATTAGCAGTTAAAAATATTTATTGTTTAAACGCAAAAATGATGTAGCACTCTGGCCGTTACCAGAACTGTGGGACTACTGTGGCATATGATGGTTATTCCTGCAAACATCATATAATATTGCAGATGCTTAAAGTTTTAAAGATATATTTTTGTATTTGCATTTGTTAATTGTAAAAGGGTTAAATATATGTTTCTTGAGAGTGTTTGAGAAAAGTTGGATGAGCATAATGGAAAATGTAAGCACACACTTTTCTTCGGAAGCTGTCTTCTCTATGTTGCCCTGTCAATGACCTCTGCTGTGACATTGAAGAAATACCCTCTGTGTGGGTGAGAAGTAATTTGCTTCAATAGCTCTTCTGCCCCAGACATGTATAAAAAGGAGACTGTAAACATATGCCCCACGTTTGCTTTGGCACTGACACCATCAAAGTCATTTAGAGCAGAACTTCTAGCTGTTTGTGACAAACCAGATCAGGATGAGCGATCAAAACAGTACATGTTAAGATCGTAGCTCAGTGCAATGAAATCTCAGAAACTAAAAGGAATGACAAATAAATAGTGCTAATCAGGACCTTGAAAAACCCTATATTAACTTTATTTGCCCTCTTGGCCAGAACTGCCCACTGTTGGCACTAGAAAGCAGTTACACTACTGTTTAACTGTGCATTCTCAGTAGTATATGCAAGAATATGAAGATATTCAGACATGACTCCTGGGTCTGCAGAGAAAGATTTTGAGAGATACTAATTTGGCTTAAGCATATTTGATTTTTCTCCTTCAAAGCATTGCACTTAGGTAGCAAAACACATGATATCCACAACACAATATTCCCACTCCTAAAAAAAGGTGGTTATAGCTAAAAGGTTTTTCTTTCACAAGTCTGCAAAAGTTCAGGGCAAGCTTTTTGTCTCATCAATGCACAGTGTGTGTTCTTGTCTCAACTGCCCACATAGCATTAGTTGTGTAAGGTGGACACTGAGGTAAAGTGGTTCTGCATTCTTTTTTTTCCTTTCCTTATGAATATTCATATAACATATTTCTTCATGTGTCTCTGCCTTCACAGTTTCTCGAAAGAAAATTTGAATTGCTCAAACCAGAGTAACTTTAATATAAACATCTGAAACAGAGAAACTGTGCTGGATATGAGTGATGGGTCACATGCTCTGCTGCTTCTATATATGCATCCTTACTTGAACTTAAGGAAAATTGCACACAGATCTGTGGCAGTGGGAGGATTACATTTGAACTTTCTTGACCTTAAGAGACTCATTCTAAAGTGCATATTTCTCTATCTATGCATATATACAATTACATAGAAATTACATGGAGTTGATGCCTTTGTTAAGTCCAAGGCGGTAAAGTAAAATGATAAATGATGAAACATGCCTAATTTCACTTAAGTTCCCAGCAAATCATTGCTGTGCATTAGTAAGGATTCATGGAATTAGCAGTACTTACTGTTGATGTCAGTTGCCTTCGGGTTTTAGTTATGACATTTTGCTACGTAAGAAAGTCATAGATTTGTGTATCCAAAACATTGGAAAACTTTAACATAACCTCATCAAGTCACAATCAAAAACTATCCCTGAGAAGCTCATAAGAGCCAGTTGTAAGAAATTTCATGGGTGGGAGAGCGGTCACAGAGAAAATGTTTAAATGCATATTAAATCTCAACTTCTACTGAAACAGTTTGTTTCCTGTACCAGTACTAACATGGTACTGAATCAAGTATCTGCTTCACATCGCTCCTGCAAAACCAGGAGTCTAGGGATTCCTTTCTCTGCCACACTCATAATTATCTTTCTGAGAAAGACAAAGAAATATCATTCACAACCTGTCTCCTGATATTGTAAATATTGACATGGAGTGTTTCCCCTATATATTTTCCAAAAATTTTATTTTACCATGTAGAAGAAGGGACAGGAATGTGTAAACTGTATGTTAATGCTTAAAAAAACCCCAACAAAACAAAAAATACCTCTTTTTTTTTTTTTTTTCTTAAATCTAGATATTTAAATAGAGGAATCTTAAATAGACAGCTCACAGACTTTTATTTTTTAAGATTATGCAGTCTGAAGTGAAAAGCAAAAACTTTTCTAAAATAGCCATAAACTAGCTTCCTCTTTCACATTCTGTTCGTGCATGGTAGATCTCAGACCAGTTAAAGCAACAGAACAGATAAAGGAGTTTTGGTTTGAACCTGGAATAAAGTACAGTGACCTGAAATTCAAAATAGAAAGGTAAAGGTGAACAGGCTACAGCTGGTAATATAGATCTTCACAACCTTGCTTCTTATTCATTTATTTCCCTCTGTGCAAAATGGATGCAGAGTGGAGATGAAGGAGATTATCTGAGCAGAAGTGCTACATCCTCACCTGTCACAGACATGCATGACTGTTCCTAGTTCTAATTACTTAAACTCAGTCCAGTAAAACAAATAAGACTTAAAATATTTGTGATTTCAGTAGGTTCAGTGTAACTGTAGAAGAGAACATCAAGACATTATTTCCCTATTCATCATCATCACTGTATTTTTCACACCATCAAAGGCTTACATCAAGCATCAGAGGACTGATAATTTCTGACAGAGAATTGTTTTTCAGGATTTTTTTATTCCCTATACATTATCAGTAATGTAATTTTTAAGTCAGTGCCCAAATTTCCTTTACTGCTCCTCTGAAACTCAGAATTCATGGGAAGGGAACAGAATCTTCTAGAAAATCTACAACCCCAAGAAAGCATTTTCATTTTGTTTAGAGCAAATATTTGTTGAGTCAGCAATGAAAGACTGAGCTGTTGATAATGCAAGACTGAAACAGGTACACTCAAATATTTTCAAGACATAATAGATCTGCTCTATCATACCAGTGGCTGCCCACTACTGAAGAAAATACCCCATTCAGCCTGTCCTCAAGGAGTCCATAGCAGAAATCTCACCATCTTCAGAAGAAGCAGGATGGAATGGGAGCATGTTTTCTTCATTTCCATGGAAAGATCTTTTTAGGAAGAAGACAAAACCAAACTCAGTATATAGCCTGACTTCTTCCTAATTCTTGCCAAAAATAATCTCCCCTTCCCACACTTCCTCAATGTCAACAAACAAAGGGACAAAAACAGCCACTGGAGGCAATAGGTTCTGTTAATATCAACAAGAGTTAAATATGTTCAGAATTTCTCAGTCTCTACAAAAGTCACAGCATGTGACCCCCACAGACATTTGGCTAACTAGAACTCTTTAATAAAATCAAATACTTGTGCGATGGGTACATGCAGCTATATGTGTAGCACCCTGGGCCACACAGCAGAAATCATCATACTCTCAGTATTATAGAAAAGGTGAACATTTACTGCACTATGTAGAAGACATCCTCATTATATATAATTAGGAAACTTATTTTCCCCCTGCTGTCCTAATTTGTGGTTTTTTTCTTAATTTTTAAAATTCTCCGTTGGCTCTAATTAGCTTCTCTCTGAAATCACCAACCAGGTGAAATTAGAGCACTTTTTAAGCTAAAAGATGTAGTTGGATTTTTTCAAACTTTTTTTAAGTTGAGCTTTATTCCCTGAGGCCAAATCCTCCCCGCTCTTACTCATGAGAGTAGTTCTGTGCACTTCAGTGAGGAAGCTTTTCAGAGGAAGGCAGGTTTTGGCCGTAATGGGATGTACCAAAGCTCTTCTAAATATGGATGTAAGATATATGAGACAAATCCTCTCCGAGGAAAATCAGCAGTGTTCTTAAATCAATGAAACTAAAGCCATTTACATGCACTGAAGAGTTTTGCTTATGTTTTTAGATTACACAAGTCTTCACCAAATATTTACCACATGGAAAATGATATATTTTTGCTAATGACATTTCTATTCCTTCATTTAAAAATTCATCATTATATAATCAATACCAGTGACACAGTCCTTGCTATTGTGACAAGTGCAAATTTTACCTAAGAGAAATAATTTTTGTGGTCTACATGACATGATGTATCTTTAAGTGTTTTGTTGTTAATTAAGAAATGAAAAAAACAAGCTGTTTAAGAAATATGACAAAAAATATGAGTGTCTTCAAAATAATACACCTCTGAGCTTTAAAATGTTCTATGGGAGCTCTGCAGCTGGAGATAGTCATGTCCTTGTGATATTTCAGTGACAATTTCTATTTTAAGTGTAAAAAACAACTCTGCTATCTGGAGCAAGTAGTGTAGTATTCTCTCCTTTTAATATTCTAATCGTGAGGTGTAAAGTGAAATGGTTGCACAGTGTAATGGTGGTAAAGAAGCTGAGTGTCAATGAGACGGGAAAGGTGACAGACACGGAATGAGTCCCCAAGGTGCTCTCCAAGTGCATTGGATAAAGATTCCCCTGGGAAATTTTTCTCATTAGTTCTCAGACACAGTTCAGTAATTCAATAGCACCAGGTTACCATTAGTCACAAGACCAAAATATGTTACTTTCCATGCTTTAGCTCCTTGATTTGTATATGTCATTTTATGAGAGAAAATTATGAGATTATATAACAGTCAAAGTAAGTTCATATGTTGTTTACATACCTCAGGATGATCCATGACAAGAAGACTCCTATTACAAAAGAGCATAAAAATGGAAGAGAAAACAGACACCTTTTTGATATCTGAAACTGCATTAATGAGTGATCGCATTGTGCAGACATGAGCAAGACATTGCAGATTGATTTTCTGCACTAGTATCCAAAAAATTAATTATAGTTTAATTTTCAAACTCCAAATTATCAACAATTAAAATGGAAAAAAATATCACTCTAGATTGTTTCTGTGGATATAGACAGGTTAAAATAATTCTTCTATGCTTAGAGATGAAATGTGTAGGTACGTAGTTAATATGATTGGGAAAAGTAGCTAAAAAAGTTTGATGGTAGCTAATTTTATGTGTAATTACTCTGTGAAAATGTTAAACTAAATAGGCTATTCTCAACATTTTTTTTCCTATGCAATAAAAAATGTACTTACTTCTATGCTATCAAAGTTAACTGCACTCCCACTCAGCACTCGAAGGAATAATGGCTGGAGGTGTTGTCTCTCTCATTACCCACCAGGATGGAAAGAAAGGAGTGTCCATCCCAAGTGGTCATTTAAAACCCCATTGATATATTAAAAAAAACCAGGGATGACAAAGTCCAGAAAACACAAAAATTAGACACACAAACACAGTAAGTTATTATGTTTTACCTGTGCTGAGCATTAGTTTATCTTTTTGTGTATCCACGAACGTACTCCAGAATATTTCAGTTTAATTTTCACTCCTGATTAATGTATTTAGCACTCATCACTGCACCATGCACTCATATTTAGGAGACAGAGGCTAGAGGTAATTATTCTGCCTAAAGTAGTTCAAGAAAATACAGTTATTTTAGCTTCTTAAAAAAAACAAAAACAAAAACAACAACAACAAACTACCCCAAAAGGATGCATTCTCTCTAAACTTTTTAATTTTATTTGATTTTTGCAGTGTGGTGTTGTTGGGTTTTCCCCCCTCTTTTGAACAACGTTCAACATTTAATATGAGAAACAAACAAAAAAGTTTGCATGTAAATATCTGTCTTGAAAAAATAGTATTGAAATCTGTCAGTCAATAGGTGCTTCATTTTCAACCTGTCAACCTTTTATTACAGTCAGATCAAAATCATGCACCTGAGGTGTCTCATTTAGCCTACAAAATCAACTTATTAGTAGAATTCCTTAACAAGAGGAATTATATGTTCTTGTGCAGTAAATAGGGTTCACTGTTTTTTGACTAGATTCTGATGTGTTTATCGTTGCACTGCAGAAAGGCCATATGTTAAGTGCTATGGTATCTGTGCCAAGTAAATCATCGAGAGGCAGTTTCTATTAATCTTACCTATGTTATTGCACTGGAGTTGGATGTTTTACTCCCCTGATTAAGCTGAGAGAATGGCAGTTTTCTAGAAGTGTGAACTCACCTGTTTCATGTGTATTATTTTCTTCAAAGCTGTGCACTGCAGTCTCCAAAGGAAGCTCTTCTAATTGAAAATGTTTCCATAACTCTTTAACACTAAGCTATCTTCCAACTAATGATCAGGCTCCAAATAAATATGCCAAATACTTATGGTATTATTTATGTGCTATACCGAAGCTCATCATTGACTTATGAATTGTAAATATTTATAAGTGGCTCATATTAAAGTAGTTGTCAACTGCAGCTACAGTACTTCACCTTCTGTCACTCCCAGGTATCAAGGGGGCTGATTCAATCACTCTCTTGTCAGACTACCTTTCTTCTCCTGAATACCCAAATCCCTAAACACAACAAAATATAAATGAATGAAAAGTGCTAATGATGCATCATTACCAAGAGGTATCAAGTTTTTTAAGGTCCTTTGCTGACTAAATTTTAAATTAGCACAATTATTCAGAGCATTCCCCAAGGCACCATTCATTATGCTTAGCCACTGAGTTGAGGCACACTGCAAACGAAATATATATTACTGTCCACAGCATACTGTCTGTCTGCCTTCCTGGAGTAGGAACGCATGTAGTATCTACCTGAAATGGAAAAACTCAGAATTCATCATATGAAGTATTTTTGTGTATTGAAAGACATACATGTGTGCATATATTTTAGAACTGATCATATCTCTGCATTTCTATTACTGCTCTGTTTCCTACAATATATTTATATTCCTAAAGATCCTGAATAACAAGGACAGGCACCTAGGGACTGAGAATTTTTTTCAAAATGTTGTTTTATTTGCTTCCTAACACTGCATTTTTAATTTCAAGTGAAGTACAAAGACTGCTGAAGCCAGGACTTCAAATGTCACTGATACTGCCTAAACCTTCCAGAAGCTCACAGAGCACAGTGGATTATATTTTCCTTTGGCCTTGTCATCAGCAAAACAGGTCAGAGTGGACACTATCCTGTTAAGTGTGTTGGGCAGCCTGGATATTACATCTTTTTAGAATTCCCAATAGCAATGACCTGTGTTATACCTACCTTGTATGTGTAAAATTTGAGGTTTTTTTCATTCACTCAATGAAGAGTCCGAAGCTCTTGTTCATTAGGATATTTAACAGTTCTCTGAAGAGTAAGAAATGTTACATTAACATGACAGATCCTTCCTGGATTGTCCAAAAAGCAGATCAATTGGATGCACGCAACAATAGGCACGGTGCTATTCCTTGTAAAACGCTAGCTGTATTTTTCACAAGAATAGCAAAGCAACCAGTCCTTATACCCATGTTATAGGTTAACAGAAAAAGAGGAAAAACGTGACTGTCTGCATGCAACATGGGCTCACCAAACTGCATATTCGACAGCTCTCCCGGTAAGACACAGTGCTCATTCTGCTCATGCAGATGAAAATAGGTATATTCGTAAAAGAAAATTATTTCTGTATGTATCTAGCTGTAAAGTCCTGAGCTGCTTTTTTAACCCAATGACATCACCACACACAAGTTGGGCCCCACAGCACAGATGTGCTTTCATGTGCAGTGATATCACTTTCACTAAAACACTAAAGGCATGACTTTCAAGCAGTTTTAAAATTCAGATCAGTTCTGCTCATATTTAATCCAGACATGTTGGTTTAACACCAAGCCAAGCCAGACCTTTTAATGTTCAGTGGCCATGATATAAAATTCTTCACTGTGTTGCACCAATAAATCCAGAAGTGCAGTGTAATTTGCTATAGTCACAGAGAATCTTGTGAAATTTAAGCAAGAGTTGAAAGCAATCCTTCTTTTTGTGCGTTACAATACTTCAGCTCTTTGGAAAACATTTTTTTTTCACCGAAAAACAATTAACTGTGGGGACAAAATAATTTACTGCTGCTTGTTTTGGTCATGTAGAGATTAAATTAAAGGTAGGCTGCAAACCACCATCAGACTCTTCTTAAGTTAGGAACAGTGTCACTGCGGCATTATTTAGGAGTTATTTAAAACAAACAATGGAAAGAAAGTGCCACTTGACACTGACAGCAAGTATCTCTGTTCATTTTGCATTGTCAATAGCTCCAGTGGTAGCACTATTCTTTTGACAGCTAAAAGCAGATGTGTGGGTTAAGTATGGGAGCAATTCAAATGTCCATAGTAAACTGCAGGGGGGCAGAGAGAGCTCAGAGAGCAGCAGCTTTAAAGTAATTGACTAATACAGTAAGGATATTAAAGTCATTTAGTGCCAAAAGGGAACACACTGATCCTTGACCCTGAGCCACTTTGGAGTAATCTAGTATTCAATCCAGCGTGTAATGACTGCCAGGCCTGTCAATCCTCCGGGCTCTCCAGTCAAATGCCTGTGGCTACTATTGGCTTATGGTAAAAGGACAAAAATGCAAGGAAATGCCTCTCAATCAGGCTATGATGTGATAATGTTATTGCTCCAATGTATTCTATATTGTCCCTGCATAGTTTAGTCTGTTGAGATCCATGTCAAAAATTGCCCTTGTTCCCCAGAGGTCTTTACTGAACCTTTTAGTAATACAAGTGGATTTGAAAGGAGAGGGGTAACTCACTTGATGAATGGTTTCCAGTTAATATAAAAAATAAGAGGTCAACTGTGGCTTAAAGGCTAACCATGGAACGTATAAATTAGAATAAGCGTGGTAGTAATCTGATTAGTAAGTCTTGCTCTTCATTTACCCCAGTGGGTAAAATATTTTCCAATAAATAATATTGACACAGAAATTTATTTACAAGAGTGACATAATTCCTACAAAGTTTAGATGTTGAGAGGAATTTCGGCTGGGAAGTGATAAGAACAAAAGGCTCATTTGCTTCTGTCACTTCTTGTCCTTAAAATTTCTGCAACTACTGGGAATCTAGTATTTTAAATTAGGCACCTCACATTTGAAAAATATAATTATTGCTACAGGCTGAGTAGTCCACTTGAGCTTGAAAGAAGGAAATTGCCATTTTTTGTTATTTTGATTTTGCTAATTAAAACAGGGAAAACTGACCCACATAGATTCTCTAAAGTTAAAAAGTCAAAATGGGATAATAATTATGCAAATTTCAATGCATTGCTGTAAAAAATGATCTTTATATTTCATTATATGGTCTCCACTATTTCCTGACCCCACTTTCCATGTGCTGTACATAAACTTTGGGAAGGGTGAAGCTCTGGTGATAGTGATGCTCCCATTATTTTTAAAGAACCATGAGGTTACATAATAGGCACTTTGCCTAATTTGGTTCTCTGTGATTCCACAAAGCTCTCCACAGGGATGACACAATACAAAAAGAAAAAGAGAGACCCTCTCCTGAGAAATATCTTGCTTATAACTTTGAAATAACTTTGGTGTCAAAACCAAATGACTTTCTCCAAAATTTCGCCTGTCCTCTCTCAGTTCAGTGCCCCAAAGTCATTATTCAATGTAAGGTTCTATTTATAAACCCATTTTCCAGCCTGTACATACTTTTTACACTTGAAAAATTATGGTTTTGTGGACAGTTTTAGAGGATGAATCGGAGAAAGAAGAAAATTGTCCTTTTGTGCTCACTGAATTCCCTTGCCATGAGGGTGGAAGCACATGCAATGCAAACTGTGATCCCATCAGGAGACGGCTGGCTGTGTTCCAGCTGATCTCTTCACAGGCAGTTTTATCACAAGCTGGTGTTTTCACAGGGGGAAAAAAACCCCAAATACCAAAAAATTTCTACAAGCAAGCTAACCTGAAGCAGGATATGACAGGTGTCATGTTGTTGCCCTGTAACAGAGCAATTAGCCAGTGCCATGTAAATGGTACAGCTTGACAAAGAAGGCTCTTTGCAGAAACAACTTCTCTCTTTGCTTGGGAAGCTCTTGAAATGGTGATGAGAGACCAAAAACCGCTCACCTCCACCTGTGTCCTCTCTGAGCACTTGCTTACATCACTTTTCCTCCCAGACCACAGTGTCTCTCTCCCCCTTGGGGGATAGCACTTAAATCAGCATGGGAACCTATGTAACACTTCATCTGGGGTAAATTCAGCTGGGAAATTTAAATTAATTGCTCTTCTTTGCACCTCCAAAAGGAGGGTGTAACCTGAATCCACACAGATTTGCTCCCACTTCAGCAGTGCAAGCGATGCCCTAGCAGCCTCTAGCAGCTGGTGTGGAAGGTACTGGAAGCAATGCTCACCCTCCAGGAGGGAAGGGATCATACATTCCCTGTTTCCTGTCTGGGACCCAGGAGTCACATCTTTTCCCCGTTCAGCTTCCTCCTGCTTTGCCAGGGCCATTGCAGCACACAACACAAGGCACAGGTGATTTGGGAACAAAAGAAACCGAAGAGACTGAAGTTTCCCCTGCCACAAGTGCAGGACAGTCTCTTGTGACGCGGCACACAGACTGCTAGGCAGCTGTGTCCTTGCTGTCCTCGTACTCTCTACAGCACCTGTAAGGGCCTGGACGTTTGTCCTTCCTCCATCTCCACCAAAAGAGACATTTTACTCCTTTTGCATTACCACTGAGGCAGCAGAGATGGGTGACATCTTCCTTAGCTTCCCAGCCTGAGCGGGGATTGAGAAGATCTGCTCCCTTTGCAGTGTTTAATAAGGATATAGAGGCAGCAGCAATCAATGTTTCATGTTCCCTGCCTTTTTTTCTTCTCCAAAAAGTCTGTCCATGGTTTTAACATGAAAGTGTGGGAAACTAATTTTAAAAAGCGTGAAGTTTTGTGAATGGGGAAGGAAACACTTATCAGAAAATGTCAAGGACCTTTGCTCCAGCATTCACAGGGTAGGCAGGTACGAAACTCCTTCTTTTGGGGGGAGCTGTTCTTTGGGTATTTTCACTGGTAGTTCATAATCATGCTTGGAAGGTGCTGATCTTTAGAGAAATGATATTTCATGATGTATGTTTTTAAATTAAAAAAAGAGGGGGACAAACTTAGGAAATGCAAGAAAATTCCAGCGGTTCCTTAACCTACTTGAAACAAGAAATGCCTTAAAGCTAATAGGTCAGGCATTGCTGAGAATTCCACAAACCATTTCAAAATGTATCTCTGCTCTAGTACATCTTCCTTTGTTTTTCTTCCAGGATGATTGTGTTTTTACTTCAATTCCAGACTTTAAGTGCAAGTCTAAAAGCCACCTGACCCCTAAGGGTCTGGATGCTTTTTGAGTGAATCTGTAGTCATACCCCCTGCTGTCTCCCTTTTGTTAAATTAGTGTAGTTTTGCAGCCTATGAGAAGAAAACTTGTTTTTACACTCCCCTTTTTTGAGCATTTGAAACCATAAAACCATTTTGTAAACAAATTTTGAGACGATCATTTTAAAGCACAGCTTCAAACATAGACACAGACACAGACACACAAATGCATGCTTGCACGCATTCCACTTTTATGACTTTGGAATAAAAATGCAAATGAATTTATTAGCTTAAGCATGGCACCAAATAGAAATTTATGCACATACATTTAAAAAACAGACCCCCTGAAAATAACGCAGTTGCAACCTATTAATTTTCTTTTTTGACAGTTTTTAAAATTCCCCTAAAAAAATGAAACAGCATGAATACTGTCAATATATCACAACAGCCACATTAGGTTTTGTGATATACATCATAATATAAAGAGCACTATTAGAGCACAACCTGGGAACCATTAAATCATTCTAAATCACTGTTACATTCCATTAGTGTCAATGGTGAAACCACATAATAGGCTTTATTACAAACTTCACCTTGGTAGGCCATTGTCTCTAATAACCACTTCTCTATGATGTGGTATCATACCCAGAAATCCAGGGAGATAATAAAGGCTCCCTTATTTCTTTTTTATTGGATGGGTAAAGTTAAATTTAGCTGTAAGTAAAAAAAAAAAAATCTTGAAGCTTTGTTCACTAACTGTGAGTTGCTGCTATTTGGACAAAAAAAAAATTAGGCAGACTTGGGAGAACAGTTTGAAATAAATTTAAATCCTGGTAAATGCTTGAGGCCAAGGTAAGATAGGCAGTCCTGCAATTACGATGTCATTTTTGAAATGCAGCTTAGTGCATTTATGCCCTTCTTTACACTTTTGTTCACATACAAAGCATTGATTATAGAAACATTATAGGAATTAAATCTGTATTCTCATCTCTTCAACCCCTATATAAGCAGTATCCATTAGAAAATGAAGACAAGGAGAAAGAAAGAAAGAAAGAAAGAGAGAGAGAAAGAGAGAGAGAAAGAGAGAGAGAAAGGGAGAGAGAGAGAGAGAGAAAGAAAGAATGAGAGTGAAAGAAAGAGGGAAAGAGAGAGAGAGAGAAAGAAAGAAAGAAAAAAGAAAGAAAAGAAAGAAAGAACAACAGTCTGTGCACACTAGTGTTTTTTCTTCCCTTCTAAATTTTTAGAAATGCTTTGGGGGAAAAAATAATGCACATAATTAGGGATCCTTTTTTCCATCTTGCAGGGCTAAGCCTGGCTTGCCATAATACATATGAAGACACAGATCAACTCAACAGACAATGGTGTGGTCATTCAGGATTAGCACAAAGTGCCTCCCTGTTCTGGGGAGCTGCGGATATTCTGTGCTACCTGGGTGTGAGTTTGTAGGCAGCTGTGGAGGAATCTTGTCCCTTTGAAACTCAGTGGACTTTGGTTGTAGCTGGAGCAAGGACTTCAGCCTCAAGTTTTGAATTTTTTTCACACAGGAGGCTCATATTTCCTGTAGGAATATTGATGAATTTTGATAAATTAATGTCTCCATCATCACAGTTTTCACGTAGTCACCTTGCAAAAGCAGACTTGTGACTTCAGTTTGAACAATGCTGCAATCTCCCACCATCATTATTCAGTTATTGGAGTGTCTGAAAACATTTCTTATGGTGATGCCTAATGTATAGTGCCTGTCTTTATAATTCTTTCATGTGAGTTCACTACAAGAGTTGGAGTAACTGGGAGGTAGATGTGAAGAGACAGGTGAGTACACCAGCCTTGTACTGCAGCTGAGTTAATGAACTGTATCCTCTTGTCCACCTGACTGATTTCTAGGGCCTGGTGGCATTTTATCCTTAAATTTTCCTGTAGGGGCTGATTAGGCATGGATGTAAATAAGAACTGGTCCTTACATCATAAAAAGTAAAAGTCAAAGGTTTTTACAAGGTCAAAAGTCCTTTCTGATTGGGTCAGTTGTTATCAAAAAGAAAATATACCCCCTCCAATGAAGTAACCTGCAATCAGATGAAATAAAAAATAATCAGCAATATCCTCTGTTAACTCCACAAAATAAAACAATTTTTCTTTATTCCACCCATTCTAAAATTTAACCAGTTCCTCTGAGCAAATCCTCCTCTGTCCATTATTTCATTCCTTTCCTGCATCCTGGGTTTTTCTGCATCTCTCTGAAATGTTCCTGTTTTAAAACAATGACCCAGTTCCACATTCTCTGGTACGTCCCATATATTTGTGGCAATTTTGCACTTGCCTTTTTCCTTCTAAATGGCAATTTTATGTAGCAGCTCAAAGAGACTGCAAGTCTCTTGCATGTACTGGGAACAACAGTCAAGGTTTGTGTTGTCTTTCCTTACATTAATTCCTTTAAAACTTCAGTTCAGGACTTTCAACATCAATTTTAACTTCCACTGATCAGAATAAATTCTCACTATACATGAAATACTGTTTTAGAAGTATGAATCTGGTTTCTTCATCTACATAGTATGAATTTACCAATCTCCCAGGCAACCTGTACTGCCAGATACAGAAATCCCATATCTCCAGTACATAAGATCTGAAGTCAGAATGTAAAACTCACTCTGAACTTGGAATATCCCCAAAGGTAGCCAGATCAGTCATTGGAAACAAAGGAAAAACTGTAGGAGGAAGGGGGACTATAAAAGGATAAAAAGGTATGTCGAGGGAGATAAAAATGACAATAATTCTGGGTGGCACATAATGATTAATTGCAGATTTACTAATAAACCGTCGCGACTGGGCTTGCATTCATTTACTTCATTTAGGGTAACCTGAGACCAAGGTCACGTTCTTCAGCCGTGGATGAAGTCAGATGTGGTTCAAGAGGAACAGAAAGGTGGGGAGAGGAAGTGAAAGATGCCAGCAGATGAGAGAGCTGGGGAATACATTTGGTCTTTTGGACACTTTTATCAAAGTTTAAGCCTCCTTCAATATTGCTAGTTTGGAGTTTGGAATGGCAGACACCAGTCTGTTCTCAAAGTCAGATGTGTATATCCTGCTCCTCTCACTCATGTTTCTCACAACTTGAAAAATGCTGGTGGTTTGTTTCAGTGTCTAAAATAAACCATAAGAAAGGGTTAAGAAGACACAAGACACTCATATGAGCAATAATGAATAAAAATAAAAAATATAGGAAACAGAATTTTGCCTAACAGACTCTGTTGGGACCTAGAAGAGGGAATGAATGAACCCCGTTTAAATTTGGCCACACTTGAATAAAACATTTAGCTAAAATATAACCCTTGACCTTGTTTTCCATTTTCCAGTGCATATTGTAAAAATTTTTTAGTACTATAGTTAACAATGTGACTGATGTTGACAAAGATCTGGTTGATTTCTGATGCCATTTAAACTCGATAGTCTGTAAAAGCTTTAGCTCTTCCTTGAGCTTCTCAATTTTTTATTCCAGGTTTTTCTTCTATCTTTTTTTTTTGGGGGGGGGGGGGTGGAAACTAATACATCAAGGTAGTTAAATATTTAGAAAGTCTAATTCTGTGACATATGCAACATATGAAGCCAATACAAAGGCAATAGTGAAGTGTTCTTAGCCCCGGCTTTAAAATTCCTGTGATGTTAACTTGGGACCTCAGGCAACTTTTCCCTCCTGAGAACTGTCAAAATATATCATGTATTAGTATCAAACATAAAATAAATTCATTGCTAATTTTAAGAAAGAGCTGACTCAATACTTTAGATGATTAACAGGGAGCAGCAACTATAGCTGGTTACCATGTACGACATCCAACTCAAACACCATATCTAAACAGGAACATTTCATGAAGAGTTTTAATTTTCTACATTTTTCAATTTTTTTTCTGATTATGTGACACAAAATGGCCACTCAGATGGTCTCTTTTGTTACTGGCATTAAATGGTGAAGTTAATGGACAGATTTGCCCTCTCTAAGTTAGCTCATAAGGCACTTCCTTTGCCCTTCCCTCCCTCTCCTCCAAAATGTTGCCACTGACATACACATATGACACTGAATATTTGTCCCCACTCAGTTTCTGCAGAGGTGACAAAGAATGACAACAAGACATATGCAAGTTATGAGTGTTTCCAGAGAGCACTCTGCAGATGCCAAGTACATCACATTATTGCACATACTGACAAAAAAGCTCTGATTGAGCAAAATAAACATTTCTTAGCATCCTTACACCTGTGATCTTCCATTTTTCTGCAATTTGTGATGCAAAAAATAAAGTCTCTGGTTGAAAGAGAGCCACTCCTTCTTCTCTCATATTTTCTTTCTGCTCTCTTAGAGAGCGCTGCTCAGAGAACAGCCCGTAGTCTGTGGACAAGTCTTTAAAACAAGTTAAAATAATTCTCAAATGTCATTTAAGCCAGCAAAATAGGCTGGACTAAAATGGATATGGGACTGAAGGAGCACACAATAAAACTATTTGTATCCTTTTTCTGGCTAACCATTGAGCCACCAGGGCTGAGGATCCTTGCTCCTGCTTCTTATTTGCAGTTGCTAAAAAAACCCCGCACCTGCTATCTGTTCTGTATTGAGCATGCTGGCCTGGCAGACTAAGGAATTTAAAAAAAAGAAAATGTCTCTTCAGAAATTAGTTCATGATACTGTGTCCATACAATGCAGCCCAGGAAAAGAAGCAGGAAGATATTAATGACAGGTCTTTTTACAGAAATATTTGAGAGCTTGGTGTATTATAAAATGTATGCAAGCATTTGGTGTTACATGGTTTATAATGCCCCGGAGCAAGTTGTAAGCCATCAGCATCTGGGAAGATCAGAACTTTCCGTTTGGGTTTTGATTAATCAAATATGTTATGAAATCTTTGTTATGCCTTATTTTTCAGAAAGTTTATTTTTGATATTAATATGTCTCTACAGATTAGATACAGATTAGATACAGATCAGTTGTTTCATGAAAATAATGTTCTTATCTTTTTTCTCTTGCACAAAATATTATGGTTTTAAAAATAAAAACCATCAGATAAATATTTAAACACAGATTTCCTTCATGTGGGTATCTCTTCCATGCTATTTCACTTATAAGTCTTTTTACAAATGAGGCACTTTGAAATGTAGGACCTTTAATATTCTCTAACTTCTGAAACAATCACTAGAGGCCTGTAGACTGCTTCCTAGGAAGCGACAGCCAGTTGTATTTCATTCAGCGTCTTTATGGCTGTGTGTCAGAAGCCTGAGTGTTAAACCACGAGTCTCATCCTATTAACCCAGTCATATAACCTTGAGCTATCCCGACTTGCAGATAGCAACAGTACCTCTAACATGTATATCAGTCAGGGTGTGAGCTTTTTATCAGGTACAATTAATGTTTAAAAGTACCTGCATTAAATAGACAAGTATGCATATTTTGATTTAAAAATATCTAGAGTAAATTTTCCAGTTCTTCCAGTGTATTAAGGGTGTGTTGGTAATTATATCATAATCCTCTTTCAGCCCTTTGAAAAGGGGTAATGAACTTTTTTCTAATTTCACTAAACTGGAGAAAATTGATGTTTTACTGCTATAAATGTGCATATCAAAAAGGACTATCAAAATTAGTGGTCTCAAGTACATTTCTGATCTCTATTGCTGTTCATGAGGGCTCAATAACTTATTTGTTTAAAAAAAATTGTTTTTGATGACAGTTTAGATAAAACGGACATTCAAGATTTAATATTTTCAGTTGAAGAAGGGCACAGCTTTTCAATTCAGAAAGCAGATTTCCTATAAAAGTGCAAACTTTTCCAAGCAAAATGGCAAAGCTCCTTAGCACAGAGACCAGAGGTCCAATCCTGTGAGCTGCTGAGCAGCCTGTGCTCTGCTGAAGCTCACTGGCAGGGACTCAGCACCTTTCAGGATCGAGTCCATAAGGCATAAGCACGACAGCTACTCTGATACCAGTGACCTTAAACATTTTGGTCCATAGTGTCAATGATCCATGAACTAAGACAGATTTACTGTACACAAAGTGACTGGAGTGGTTTAAGAAGGTAAGTAAAAAAGTTGTGTCAGCCTTCACTTTGACCCTCCTTGCTCACAATGCATTTTTTAAGCCTCAGGTTTACCTACGTACCTCATGTCCTGGGTTTTTTGGTGGAGATCTCTTCTGTTTGTTTGTAAAACTTCTTCACACCGAGTAACAAATTTTGCTGGGTAAACAATCAGGACTTTGGTAACCAGAATAATTGTACTGACAGGATTACAAAATAACTACTACACTCCCTGCTGTGTGAATATTCATAAGAGGTACATTAGAACACACATGTGGCCTGAGGCTTCTGGATCAGCTGTGTGCGATGTCCCATATCTGTGCATGCAGAGATCTGCGACCCAGGGAGAGCAGTTGGATGCCCCTGATTCCTGGTCTGCAAGCCCGGCATTTGCCCCAGAAAGCACGAGACATACTACTCTCTTCTTCTGGTACATGCTTCATTTGGATGTCCTGCACCTTAAAAGGTACTTTATTTTATTCGATTTTAATTTTTTTTTGTTTTTTTCAATTCTGCCCAGCAGCCATTTTAATTGTCTTTTTGTGAGCAGAGAGCTTCTTAAGAAAATGGATTTTTTTTTTTTTTTTTTTTTTTTTTTTTTTTTTTTTTTTTTTGGTCCACTTGATCCCATAGGAGTGTTCAGTAGGGCTTTCAGACCTGGAACTATCTGGTCACTTCTATGCAAACTTGAATTCAGCATCATTTCTCTGTTGGCACTTCCTGCCACTCTGGGCTCACTCCTACTGACTGCTGAGAGCCTAGGTGGGGATTTGGGAGAGGAAGCTCCTCAATGCAAAATATATTTTGCCTCATCCACACTCCATTCCCCTTAGCACCAGCCTCCTTTTCTCTCCCTTACACATATTTACTGCACACACATGCACACACATGCGGTGTCGTATAAATGAGTGGATAGCCTGGAGGTAAATGACTGGTCTTAGAGCATTTTTTAAGATATTATTGGTGGTGTCCAGTGTACACATTGTAAACCTGTATTTATGCAGGCAACAAATGTACAAATGCATATTCCTTTTCTGTGCTCTGAAAGAAGAGCAGATAATTTTGTGACAGAGTTGGCAGGCAGATAAACAATCACAGTTTAAAAATACATAAGATGATGAATAGAGTTTCAGAAATGAACCATAGTTTATCTTGTTAATTCTTACTGTGTCTGAGTAGTGATGAAAGAAACAGTGCCAGAACTCAAGGATATGATGAATAAGAAAGAGCAAAATGACAACCAAAGGCCCTGGTGACCAGAAAACAAGCTACAGTTTGTCCCCCAGAGAGAGGCAGTGATGGGTTGAACTTGCCATTAGAGGGAAGATTAAGTGTCCTTGGTTCCTCAGTTAGTTAATTATACACTCAAATCTTCCCAGTATATCACATAAGCCAGGCATTTTGCTTTTGAATATCTGTATACTGACTACTTGGATTGCTTATTGGTTATTTCTCTTGACAACTCAAACCTGAACATTAAATCCCATTGGCAGCAACTATCTGTCAAGAGCAAAAAAAAAAATAAGATTTGTGTATTTAGTTTTCATTATAGAAGTGCTTGTAGTTGAAAAAATATGTACCTGTCAAGTTTTCGACATCTCGCTGGGGATGCAAGCAATGCTGTTGTGATTTCAAAACCTGGCTGACAAATTCACGTTCCAGTAGTAAAGACAAATCAAGGGGGTTTTTTTCTTTTTTTTTCTTTTTTTTTTTTTTTCTCTTTTTGCTTTTTTCACTGCTTTGACAGTCATACATAACAATTTGAGACCTAAGTGGCACTTTGATGCACTATTCCATTATTAAGTGGTATAGTCACTATAGAATAGATGACGGGCCTGTACTCAAGGCATTGTGAATTAAACAGCTTTCAACAATAGGGGAAATTGAATGGCCTAAAGAATTCTGAAACATAAAAAAATAATGATTAAAAATGTGTTTCAGAATCAGCAAGGCATATAATTTAAAATAATGTCAGGTACTGAAATTCAAACTAAAGAAAACAAAATATGTTTTAGAAGAATCTTTAAAGTTCAGAGGAAACATTAAATAATTAGCAAACAGTACTAAACCCACAATTACAAAATTTAAATATGACTCCTTTATGAATCTTAGAAAATTAACATGACATAAATCATCCTACCTAAAATTTAAGGTGTGAAGACATAAAGCCTTTTTTCCTCTGTTAGTACTTTGATAGTATATTAATTGACTAGTTTTGTACCATCATTTCCTTGTGTCTAAAGGTAGAGTTTTCAACTAAAGAAACATTGACTTAAAGTACTTAAATTAATTCTTTTGTCAATAACTATACAGCTAATCAATACACCTGGAATTAAACAACAGTTTTTGGCCAGAAGGCATGCTAATCCTCGGTTTCTTTTTGTTGCAATTCATTAATCATTCAGCCCTTCCCAATTAAAGATTTCCCTGTCTGAATTGGAAAGTTGATACACCAAACATCCTACCATGGCAAATAGAATAAAGAAAATAAAAGAAACATTTCAAAAAATTACTTTTTTACTGGGAAAATAAAAATTCAAAAGCTACATTGATAACAATTCATACTATATTTTTAGTTAATAAAATGTAAGTAGATATTTTTTCCTATTAAGATAAAAACCAAAAATGTAATGCTTGTTATACCCCAGAGCATAACTGGTCATATATTATCTTTTGTTTTTAAGATTATTAAAGGCTAAAAAATTACTTTTGAAACATTGATCCAGTGAGATTGCTGTGAAAAAAAGACACTAAGCAAGGAAAATTCTATTAATCCACAAAGTTCCTAAAATATTTGCTACAATACTTATCTTTCTGCAGTCCTGAAAACTATATCAAAATGATCTGTATCTTGAATAGGATGTGGATTACAATTTCAGTGCTTAGTACTCCAAATCTTTTTTTTTTCCTTATTCTGCACTAGAGAGAAAAAATTGAATTATTTCTTTATCCTTTTCAGCTTATAAGCCTACAAAGAATGTCAAACCACATTAGGAATGTAGTGTACTTTACAAGATGGCATAGGGTATGACTCATATCTGCAAACAAAAATCCCCCAAAACCAAAGGAAAAACCCAAATTTCCCAGTTTGGGTATGACATCTTAAAAGATAAAAGTGATTTGTGTGAGTTACTGAAAAATATTTCATCAATATCTTACTTTTACATTCTGAGGCACTAAGGGAGAAAAAAAGAAATGTAATTATGGAAAATAAAATAAGGGTTTTCTTAGTTACAATTCCTGGCCTTTCACTGATTGCAGTAAATTATAAATTATGCAGTCAATGTAGGCCAACAAAAGAAGACATCTTCAAATCTCAGTCAAAGGTAATTACTTAAGTCGGCTGAATGTTCCCTTTTCATAGAGTGTGATCTCTCTTTGACAGCTCACACTGACAGATGACCTTCTCAGCGACGTTCTTATCCTTCGGATCATGAGCAGTGTGCCTCTCTCCCTGAATATCTCTATATATTTGTGACACTAAGCTTTCAAATACAGCTATTGACAAATCAGAACATCAGTCTAAGTGCTGGTCTTCCTATCACTCACAATAAAGTAGCTATCACTTGTGGTGTTGTAGAGCAAGCACATCTCTGAAAAATGAGTTCTCACCAAGTGCTAATTTGACACAGCTCGCTTGCCTTCCCATAATTGCTCTGTCATTGTCAGTTGGCAGTTCGGGCTCATTCCTGGAAGCTGTGCCGTACAATTGGATACAATTACTCCCATTTACCACCACTATTATGCCACTGATGTTGCCCAGTTCGCATATTGACATGCCTCATTAAACCTGGATGCAGGCCATTAATGAACATTGTTAGCATTTCTCTTAAACTTTTTGCCTCTAATAAACAGTCAGTGTTCCATGAAGGAGCACTGCCATCCTTGTGATATGATATTTATTATCTTATGGGGGAAGGGGACTCTGCAAATGGAAACTATCCAGATGCTGTGAGAGAGATGTATGGTTAGATCAGTGGAGAATAGCCCTGATCAGGAGGACCTTTTCCATCAGGGGCATCCTGCCATTAACCAAGTGACCTCCCCTATCCATGAGAAGACAGGAAGGATAAACACGATAACCTCGGGGCGGCCCAGTCGCTGCAGGTTTCTCAAGGTTGCCCCGGCTCCTGTGGCTCCCCTCAGCCCCCTCCTACCCCCAGGTGGTGCTGCGGGATGCGGCAAAGAGCATTTTGCCCTGGGTCCTCAATCCATTATGTCCAGCTACTCCGATGTGCATTTTTATTCAGAGATAATTATGTGTTGATCAGAGAAGTCAGCGGCTGTCACCCATATGGCAGGCACACCTGCAGTGTGACATAGGTGGTAACGATGGCATGCTCTTGAGCTGTCATGACAGGGACAGGGACTTTATTATGTATATGTCACCATTTCTCTTAGGAAAATTATCCTTTTCCGCACAATGACAATAATGAATCTTACAACACTTTCATAAACCCTGTTTCCAGGCCCTGTCCTTGACCTTCATTAAAACTCTGCCTAGCAAATTCACTGCTCTATGAACAAAATGCAAACTTTCCAAGCAAATGCAACTGAGCTCTTGGAGTTTCTTTTTAACCACTTTTTCCACAGAGTGGCTGCTTTGATGGTCAGTGGCCCTGCAGAGCAAATCCCGCTCCTTCAACAGGGCAATGACAATGCATAGAAAGTCTAAGATGAGGACTAATGAGTTTTTAAGTGCCTGAAATCTGTCTGGGTCTTAGAGCATCTTGCACTAAAACCAAGTTTATAGGAGAAATTTTTTATCCATAAGTGATATAAAGACCCCTTCTGTCCAACATAGAGTAGAATATTTTCAGTTGGAAGGGACCTACAATGATCATCTAGCCCAACTGCCTGACCACTTCAGGGATGACAAAAAGTTAAAGCATATTGCCAAGTGCATTGTCCAAATGCATCTTAAATACTGATGGGCTTGGGACATCCACCGCCTCTCTAGGAAGCCTCTTCCAGTGTAATATAATATAGAATTATACTATCCCAAAATTACTCTCCTCTCTTCTTGGCTTACTTTTCTTCATTCTTCACATATTTCCTCCTGCTGTTTGGTTCATGGCACAACAGAAAGTCTCTGTGGAACTGAAACCCAAGAAGAACACACAGAAAGGCATTTTGTATCCAGGGAGAAGGAAGAAAAGAGAAAGAGAAGCAAGATTTTGTCATTTATCTCAGGCATCTGCAGAAGTTGTATCTAAGTATCAAAAGGAGAAACTGAAAAGCTCCCATAATAACGTCTATTATTTAGCTGGATTCTTTTTACTAAGGACCATTCTAATTACAGTGTTCTGAGTTAAAAATTGAAGATTGAGGCGATAGAAAAAATGTAAAGAAAATTGATGTTGTCAGTGTCTTTTTTACAGCTAACTTTTTTATTTTAAAAGCTTCAAAAGTTTGAATATACATTTTCAGTTGACATTCTTCAACTTTGGGTTATCTTTCATACAGATACTCGTATGAGAGTACAAGTGTGTAATATGCCTGCTTGCTGTGGTGGTGCTTAATATATTTCTTCCATTTTGATATATACAAATCTACTTTCTGCAACATTCTTTCAATAGCAATAGAGTACTTCAGAGTAGAAGTAATTTCTTACATGTGAGTGCTCTCTATCTGTCTAGGGAGAATTAAGGGGCCAGGGAATTTAGCTTTAAATTTACATTTTAACTTTAAATGACTTTAGCAAAAGTTGCTAGCAGAAAAAAGTGTAAAATTCAGGACAGTTGCAAACTTGTGAACTTTCTTAGTCTGTTTTAAATGTAAATATTATACTGTTGAACGTGCTTGTGGGACATGTATATGAATTCTGGAATAACAAGCCCTTTGGTTCCACTGTGGTCTAAACAACCATGTAGAATGCAGAAGTGTATCAAAAGTATCTGAAAACTTTAACTGAATAACCCAGTTTTTCTACTTAGTAGCTTACTATTTTGTTCACTTTGATTTGAATAATTTTCTCCATAATGACCTCAAATTACTTTGACAAATATTAAGTTCTCAGCTGTAGTTCTGAGCAGTTATAATTTATTTAATCAGTTCACTGCCACAATTACAAAAAATAATGTCATGGTGCTACATTTAAAAACGGAAACATACAATACCTCAGCAAACACTAAAGTCCTTAAACTTCCTGTTGGTATCCTGATCAGCATCTGAAGAAGCTACAGAAATATTGCACTGTCACTGGAGACAAAAAAATTTGTATAACAGGCAAATGAAAATTCATTAAAATGTAGGTCATCCAAGAATAACTACCAGTGCTGAAACTGCTCAGCATACAAAAGTTAACTGTTTTGAGAAACAAAAAAGGACTTGTTAAACAAAAGTGGTCATATCTCCATTTATACCCAGAAGCAGCATCACAAAGAGCCTAGTACTCTCTACCTGTGCCATATTGCTCGACACATATGCATCACTGTCAAATATATATATAGAGGATTTTCAGATCAGGTTAAGGTAATACACATAGCGTGAGTGTCTTGAATATTTTATGGATGCAATATTAAAAATAGGCAGTAAAGCAATAATATAACAACTTTTTTGTCTTTTTTTGTTTTTTTGAGGTGGAAGTGGAATACTTGCTATCTGGGAGGTAGAGGTTTTGCCTCATATTAATACCATTCTGCCTTTTTTGGATCTGATCACTGTTCTTCAGTCTCATGAGAGGGAACACTGCACAATTATGCCACATTAGAATCAAAGGATACCATGTTGGAAGAAGATCTCAAGGATTATCTGATCCAACCTTTCTTGACAAAATCTATAGTGAGATAAGGCTGAAAGATATAAAAGAAAAGAAATACTGTATTTTTTCCTTCCTAACTGAATAAGAATGTATGATATGGAAAGAACCATGTGTGTCACAGGGTCTTATTCTGCATGCCGAAGAGCATGACACAAGTAATGCAAGAATACCCCTACTTTCACTGTGAGCCACAGTGTCTACCTCCTGAGCACATATACATTGAGAAAAAATATCCAAATACCTCAAAACTTCCGTGTAAAACGAAAGGAGTAAAAGCCATCAAAGAAACCATTACTGCTTTTGATTCCTGAAATGGTAAGTAATTTCTTGAGGTTCTGTGTAGGACTATTGTGCTATTGAGATACTTCTGACACAAATCAATATAAAAAATGAAAAACCATGAAGGTACGACATGTACCTTCATCCAGATTCTTTCTGCTGCTTATTCCGCCCAGGTAGTCTCTTGTTTCTTTTCCAGATACAGTCTGTTCAGGGACAGCAGTTCAAATCTCCTAACTAGTGTGTTGCACACTTCATTAGGAAGTTCTAAATCAGACAAGAGGAAGGCCTGGGAAAAACACATTGGCCAGTTACCACAGGAAAGGGAAAAGAACTGCTCATAGAAATGTCCTTGAGAAGCAAATTCAGGGACAACCAAGGTCCTGACCTTTGAAAGCTGCAACACGACAGTGGATACTGAAGTTAATTATCAGAGTTTAAATTCCTAATGCAACAGCTGCTATGAGCTGCTATAGGGTGGACTATCAACAGGGTTTCGCAACAGTACAAGCTTATGATTAGAGGGAACAAATCACAGATTTCTGTGAATTTGTGTAATTATAGCTGTACATATTTTGGGCTTGCTTCTTCTACTCCTCCAGCTCCAGCAGAAACTTATTACTAAAAATGAAAGTTTACCAGAACAAGCTGTACAGCATGCAGTTACTTCATTTGGCAAACCAAATTTGACAAACCTAGATCTCATTTTAGCTCTTTTCAAGGTGATTGAATGTTATGGTGATGACGCCAGCACAATCTTTAGGATGGGCTAGGCTAGGCTAGGAGTTCTATACACTAGGATTTGGTAAAACCCAATGGAAGCCATTCTGAATAGACTGGATTGGAATGAAGGTGATGGGAGAGGGAGAAACTGGCTAAAGAAAAGTTTTTCAGCAGTTGTGCAGAGAGCTTCTACATGGAAAAATAGACTACATTTGCTCTGTAAGGAGGAGGTGTCTGATAATGGCTGTATGAAAATGTATAAAGAAATGCGATGGGCTGAGGGTGGTCTCAGATGGCCTGATCTGGCAGCTTTTGGGAAGGGACGGCTCAGAAAAGTTAGCTGTTTTTTGGTGGAAAGAATGAATATGTGAGGAAAAGGAAATTTCTGCCAGCAAGCAATTGTAGACTAAGTGATAGAAACTTGTAAGAGTGTACATAATTTGTGAAAGGAAGAGGAGAAAGATGAAGGAGCAGAGAAAGATAAAAACAGAAATGAAGATCAGAGGAAGTAAAAAGGAAAGTTTTGGCCCACCCTTCTTGTTACTTTAAAGTGGATTCTCATTCTCCATTAGGCAAGCGAAAAACTGATGGGTCAAGACCATTTTGTTCTTTCTCCTTCACCCTCCCACTCTGGAATTTACCTTTATTCCCAGATATTATGGAAATGAACATACTGTAAAAATTGAGATAAATAGATTGACAAGTGTTGTTCCAGATTTTGGCTTTGAAGTCTAGGTAGATTTCACGAGGATGGTGGATGACATACTGGGCAATGTTTGCAAACCTACTGCTTAGGTGAGGCACCATCTGCCAGGCTTCACACACAGCATTGGCCTCAGAGTCCCACTATGCCTTTATTGAGTGCTACTACTTAGACTGCCAATGTGGCAATATAAAAAGTCAGTAATATGCAGAAAACCCCCCAGTATCAATCAATCAAATAAAACCTGAAATATGAATTTAGATAATTTTCTACTAGTAGACATAAAGAGTATCTGTTAGCTTTTGCTCACTTTATAAAACTTCAGGGGGCAAAGAGCCCATAAAATGTGTGGATGAATGTTACCCTATGGTGAGAAATTTTTCCTCAAAGAAGTTAGTGCTTTGTGTCCTGACTTTCATATATATGTCATGAGGCTATTACTTGTGTTAACTAAATAATATTTGCATGCTAGGATAGTGTGCATGTAGCGTACATTTGAATATTGTAAATACAGTTGTATTTTTCACCATGCTTTATAATTTTAGTAAATTTCTTCTAATACGACATAGACATCCCATGTATCAGTAACTCAAGGCTGCCAGGAGGATCAATTAGCCTATGTGCACATGAATTCACAGCATCTCTCTTCAACAATGCACACCTGGAATAGTTCTCTCAAAGAATGAAAGGTATCTCACTTTTTCACAAGAGGTGAAGGAAGTTGAAGAAATTTTATTTCCAGTAAGTCTTTAAGGAAAAATCAGAGAATGGGTTACAGTCTCAGCTTTAGCCTTTTGGTACTTTTTCCTGTGTTATGTCCTTATAGCCTAGGCCCAAATTTTACTTGTTCAGTAGTTATGGTTTTAATTTATGTCCTTAATAGCAAAGACTTGAGGGCTTTGAATTTTTAAAAGCTGGAGGTTTTGAGAAATAGAAACACAATCCAACATAGTGGGGGGAGGGGGAGGGGTGTGTTTAGGCATAAAAACACTGCTTTTTTTTTCCTGGTTTAATTACCTCCTCTCAGAAAGAGTGCAAAAATGTTAGCTGAGATATATTGGAGGAGGCAAATAAGGGAAACATTCTGTCTGAATTTGATAACTTTATAATTTGTTTCAATGATTGAAAAGAATGGTCGTGTTTATAGCTTATTGGCAATACAGTAAGTCTTTTATTAATATGATCTTTAATGTGTTTTAAGAAAAAATGTACTGTAACAGCCATATGAACGGATTATTTTACAAATTAAAATCAGAGTATACTGAATCACAGAATTAGCTGGGTTGGAAAGGACCCACAAGGATTATTGAAGCCATCTCCTGGCCCTGCACAGAACATCCCCAAGGGTCACACCATGTGCCTGAGAGCATTGTCTAAATGCTTCTTGAGCTCTTTCAGGGTTCGTGCTGTGACCGTTTCCCTGGGGAGCTGTTCCAGTGCCCAATCATCTTTTGAGTGAAGAAATTTTGTAATATCCAACCTAAACCTCCCCTTACACAGCTTCATGCCATAATCTTGGGTCCTGCCACTGTCACCACAGAGAAGAGATCAGTGCCTGCCCCTCTGCTTCCCCTTACAAGGAAGTTGTAGACTGTGATTTTTTCAAATAACAACATCAGCAGTAAATTAAAGTCCTAATTTTACAGTCTTACCCCAAAATGTCAGTCATACTAACGGCATTATGTTTTTGTGAAGCCACAGGATCCTGAGCCAGGACAAACTGGCAGAGCTCTATTCATTTACACTGGCAGATCAGTCAGATCAGAAACTGAAAAACCAAAAGAGCTGATGAAGTTTCCAAGTGTGATTCTGAGTACTACTGCTTCATTGCAAGCATATCTTCGTCTTGAAATGGAGACACATGTAGGGATGTCTGAGGTAAGATGGATTTGGGAGGTCCATTGGGGATGTGCATGGTTGTGCTGGTTTCTGGCTTCATGCCAGATGCAGGCTGTCAGAATTTATGTGACTGTGGTCATCCTGCCTCCCGCCCTAAGCTAGCTCATGTCCAGCAATGAGCCATTCTGACCCATACTTTTCCAGCCTTCTATCCTCTCTCTGGAAGGGGAGTTGGAGGGTTGGTACAACCCAGGAGTTTGGTGGTTCCTCTATGCATGAACCTCACTGCAGTTTCAGTGCCTCAAAGACAGAGCCAGCCAGAATCCACACGAATCTTTCTGTTAACCTCCCTGTATTTCAGACTCAACTTTAGTGACGGTATAGAGATTGCTCTACAGTTTTCTTCAACAGTAAAGAAAAAGAAATAAAAGCCCCAAATAATTTAGCTTTGATGGCATGGCAGTCTGATCTCCATGTTTCCTTACTACACCGAATAATTTAACTAGGTATTTTTCATATATGTGCAAATACAAATATTCATATATTTTCATGTAGAGTTAGAAGTCTGACTTGTTGATGAGCTTTATAAATAGTTTCATTTGCAATTTGGCGTATTCATGTATTTATTTTCAAAGAGAGTTCAGAAGCTTATTTAAAAAAACTGTGATTTTATTGCAATTCTGGATTGCTCTGCAATGAATAACTGCAACTTTGACCAATACCTATTTAAAATACCCAACCTAAAGGAATGGACTCATGCATTTTTGCTCCCAAGCAAAAATACTTTTGCTAAAGGTAGCAGTAATACTGCATTATTTATTACATGTGTGCTGTCATACTTGACGACAAACTAACCCTTTGGATATATTACAAATCAAATGAACTCTGCTGAAGAAAAAAATAAAACAGCAAATGAAGACACTCGGAGCCTGAAGCCATGAGATGTTCACCAGCAGAGTCTGAGACAAGTTTCCTAGTTAACTTTCAGAAGCACAGTGTCCTTCTAGGTGAACGTACCCTGCTGATCTTAAACAGAACCCCTATTCATGAGCAAAATAACTGCACAGGGCAGGGTAGTTTCTGGTGTATTTGGATTTCAATACAGGAATGCTGCTATCTGATAATAAATATAATAGAAGTTCTTTGTTTCTGCAGAGACTGCAAATTATGAAGGGCTCTGTTACTGATCTGCTTAGTGTTATTGTTTAGAGACCTAAAACGTACCTTGACTATTCTTTAATGGCTTCTGTATTTACATTTCCTTGTAGATTCATTTAGTTGGCAGTTGTAGACATTTATGCCTGATGTTGCATAATTTTTGTTTTTCTGACATATACTGCCCTGCTCATTTTTGTGAAACAAGCCCTCATTGTCTGAGTCACCTGAATGAAACATTTACTTTATGACATCAGCCCAATAGATTGCCATACTCAGAGACACTAAATAATGAAGGATGGCAATTTGGGTTTTCCATCAGTCTAGTAGCCCAAAATGCTTTTCAGTTGCCAGAGACTTCTGCTAATTCTCAATGGAATAAATTATGTATCTTATAGAAGTGCTAAGTAGACAAAAGTTAAGCCCACAGATAAAAAATTAATTATTGTAAATGACCCAATGACAGTAATGAAGACATAGCCTCCAGTCTTTGCATGATGGCAAACATCATGGATAAGACCCTCCTTCAGCTGAGTGATTAGACTCCCAAAGCACTGTCATCTACAACCTGTTTCGATGACAATTTCAGAATTCCTCTGATTTTTCCAGCTTCCTGCTGCCCCTCCAGAAACTCATAGAACTCCTATCAGACTTGTTCTGTACCTGCTATCTCCACATGGGTATTTCAGATAGCATTGTAGTACCAATCCATAGTTTCTCTAGAGCTGAACTGATCACCTAAACATCCATTCATGATCAGAGGAAAGAAACAGGTACTGTTATGCTGTTAATCCATTGTCCTATTACAGACACCTAATGTAGGACAGCAGAACAGCACTCTGAGAGAACCTTAATTTCAGTTGATTTCATTGAGAATTATTTGGCTGGCCTGTTCTGCTGACAGCAACATCTGCACAGGTGAGTCCCACGCCCTACTTCTAGCACTCTCCTAAAAGGTGTTACCATTACTGAGAATACCTACACCGTAACCAACACTCTTGTTTTTGGAAGTCTTGGCTTCTGTTATGTCATGACCTCTTTCAGATTTCAAAAATAGTAGTGGTAATACTGGTCTCAAGCCTAAGCTCTCTGCTGTTGTAATCAATTTCAAAATTTTGACGTGGTAACTATTCCTGCACTTCACTGGCTCAGAACACTGCATGCGAATAATTATTTTTCATTTTTGTGTTAATCACTAGTGAGTGCAAGGAGATATACTGCATACCATTAATTTTTCTGGACTTTTTTTGTGCATTGTTCTGTAGCAGGAAAAGAAAGAATTCCTTCTTGTCTAGCCCACCAAGTGCTACAAATACATTTTTATAACAATAACCTTACTGTACATGAGTGTTTCATACTTCTCCACTCATAAGAAGGCGGTGATCAGCACTCTGATTTGACAAATCAGATAACTGGGATGTCACAAAAAGTTTCAGAATTTGGAGCAGCTCCTACATTTTTTTATGATAGACTGAAATGTAAACCACTTTATACTACATTTCCAAAACATCTGCCAGTTATATGTGTTTGACTAAGCTGTCTTCAAGTACTGTTTCAGACTTAGATCAACATTCCCCTTGTGGGGCAGAAATTTCAGCACCTCATTGCTATCTTCTGAGCAGCTGCAAACCACAGAACAAATGTACATTGTTTCCTCCTCTAGAGAGCCATCTGCCTGATGGATAATAGCTCACGTCTGCTACTTCTCAGCCTGGTGGCCAAAATCTATGCCATGAGTTGGAAGATGTTATCTTCATAACCCAGTGAAAAGTTAAGCAGGAGAAATAAATGTAATCACAATTAGACCATATTAAAATTTGTACATATAAAGAGCTAGAACAGGATTTCCTGGTAGCGCTGGTTCTGATATCTCGCTGTTTTAAATGTTTGATTTTAATGCCAATTTAATCTCGGTTTTGTAAATACGTAAGTCTGGATGTGAAGATCCCACTCAAAACACTTTTTTGCCTGAAAAAGGTACCATTTACTGCTGACCAGAATATTTCTGAGCTATGTCTGTAGTTATTGCACATACTTGTTCAATATTGTGTTAATTGTTAAATTGCTCCGATTAAGATTTTTATTTCTTTCTGTAAGTGTCGTAGCGCTTAGCACATCTGAACTGCAAAACATTGGAAGTTTTCCATATATATGCATTCATTATATATGTGCAATATGAATGAAAAGAATTATTTTCATTCATTAAGCTTCATGACAATGAGTTTGGTTTTCCAAAATAATATGAGCATTATCAACAACAGATGGCATGCTCTTATAATGCTTTTATTCTATTCTATTATTTTTTTCAAGTCCAAAATTTATTATGACACTAGTAGTGTGCCGTACTGTGTCTCAGGATGGGAGTTGTATTATTTTGATAATATATATATTACTTATTATGCAATCACTGTAGACCAAAGAGCTTTTGAATAAAGAATTCTTTCTTTGTGCAACAGTTAGAAATATAAAGGCTGTTGTTGTGGGTGGAGATTTGGGATGTTTCCATAATATAAGTATAGAATACTATTATTGATGGTGTTGTCAAACTGCAAATATAAAGAAAATGAAATGTAAAGAAAGACACCATTTTTTTCCATAAACTGTTCCAATTAAAAACAAAATGACTATGTATTTCACAAATACTCTGTTAGTCAAAAAAAATGTTCAGATTTCTCGGTGCCAGATACAGAGAACTTCATGCCAGAGAGATTTTTGAGTTGGACTCTCATAAAGAGTGACAAGTTAACATCTTTTTAATGATGAATTAATGGGCAGTAAAAGCATTGCAATTCCAATATATACAGAACCTTGTGTTTAAAGGCACAGGTTCAATGAAAGTGGTTCTGTGACCTTTGTGGTACCAGTAAAGGTTGGGTTCAGCGCAGGCAACATCCAATCAGTCTTTCAAGGTTAACTACACATGCCAAGCTGGGAAATGAAACAATTACTAACAAATTTTATGGGTATATTCTGTCAAATTTAAAAGGCAATAAGAACTCTAAATTAAAATTATGCCTGAGGAAAGTACAATAAAGAAAAAAAACGAAAGAAATTAGGAACTTTGGGTTGGATTTTTTTGTTTTTTTCTTCTTCCTTAAGTTGTCATTCTGAACTAGGCACTGAAAATACGGCTGGAACTAAAAAAGGTATGTGGGAGACACCACACACTGTTGGAGGGAAAAACCCACAATGGAGAGGGCAGGAGTGCCCAGGAAGGATGACATCAGTCATCACCTGGGCAACATTTACACAGTGAGTGGGAATGCTTAATTATGCTGTAATTAACTTTTAATTAACTTTATCTTGCTTTCCTTATTTTAGAAAGTAAAATAAACTTCATTTTATGGTATTCGCTAAACCAATGAGCAGAGTCTAGAATTCTGCTCTAATTGAAGTCAGCAATATGGCAAAACTGTGCAAAACATAAGGAAGTTTCCTTTGCAACTGAAGTTGTTTCTTGTATTTTGTAACGCTTCTGTATTTTTTAACTACTTCCCATTAGCAGCAATACACTGCGCTCTCACAAAATATTTGATCTTAGTTTTACATATTTCAGGAAAAACAACAAAAGTACTTTTTATATAAGTAAATAATTTCCTAAAATTATAAGCTCCATTTCTTTTTCATTCTCCTCTCCCCCATATGACTGGAAACACACTCAAAGAAATAATAGCCAGAGCAGGAAGTTGAAAAGAGCAGATCTAAAGTTGCTGTTTAAAAAGTTTGGGTCGGGAGTAGAAATATCTGATACTGGAAAAATATGTTTCTGCATGTTTGTGGGCTAATTCTCAGTCAATGAATTTCACCCAGTGGATCCTTTGAGATCTTTCAAAACTGTGTTTTTCCATGCAGTAGCAAAATGAATTAGATTCTAAAATTGATATCTTGTCATATTGGAGTAAGCAGAATTTTGCCATTGGCTTCAACTCTAAGTGAACAGTGATACAAGCTATTAAAACATGATTTTTTACCACTTTAAAAAATCCTCTTTATTAGAAATCAAATTTCTTTACCAAAATGTATTCCATTTTGAAAATGTCACCAAATAATCACGTACAGGATGACGTTCCTAAAGATGAATTGAGATCAGCCTCTAGCCTGAAGTCAAGAAGATTTGGCACCCTGCTTTGGTTTCCCTGAAAGAGCTCCCCATCTCCAAACTTGTGAGTTTGAAAACTCCCTTTGCTTTTGGGGCTTCTTTTTCCTTCCTCAAAATCTCAAATAAATGCAAATAAAAATAAATTCTTGGGCAAGAGAATTCTTACTTTCAAGTCAGTTATTCCATCTACATTTCTACAGACTATCATCTGACTCTACCTGGCTTTATGATAAGCAAAGGTGTGGCTGTCCAGTTATGCTTGAGGGAAGGGAAAGCTCTGCTATATCTGTTTTGTAACTGATGACTAGAGAAAGCCCTTTCCTTTTCTCTACTGATTTTCCTAGTTCACCAGTGTGCAGGACTCCTTGTTGCTCCAGTTAACTATAACAAAGCAACACTGCAGTTAAACTGGATTCCTCCTCTGTTCTCCCCATCTGCCTGCTATACTGGTCCCCTCTGCAGGCATAATTATAATTAAGTTGTATAGCCTGTTTCATATGCCTGGGCAAAGTAGATAATCTTCTGATCTTAAATCCAGCTAAGAGGTAAAAGAAGTCTAAGGGAAGAAGAGAATATTAAAAAGTGTGGAAGTCAAATCAGTCAAGTCAGAATAATTCAGAGGGAAAAAAATCACATTTGAAATAGGCCATTGGACCAGGAGGAAAACATACTTATTTCTGTAGAGTATGAGCTGACCCATAACAGAAGAGGTTGTTCAGACAGAGGGTGGAACACAGTCACAGGGGAGAGAAAGGGAAATTCTTGCTGATGTCAATCCTTGGTTTGCATTTCACTAGCAGATAAAAAAGATGGCAGTGATATGTGAAAAAAAAAGCACAAGTTGCTGATGACCTGCTGCTTATTTTTTCAAAATATTCACTTACTACCAGCTAATTAAGGAAGGGAAAAATCACACAATTCAACAAGTGAAATACAAACGTTCAACCTGACATCCATTCAATTATAACTTTTGCAATAACATAAAATAGCAAATGTACTTTGGTAATAAGGTTTTTTTAAAGAAAAATTTAAAACATTATTGAAAACTGTTTTACCTTTCTACATGGTTACCTGTATATTCCTTTGTCTCTCTAGGGATGTCAATTGAATTTTAATTTATCAGCTCTGCGCTTCTTTTTGTATTACTCTGATGTATAGATTAACCTGTCAGACTTAAACCCCAAGGCTTTGACCTCTACTCTTCATTAGGTACATCTTCAGGATTTTCTTCTGCAATGGCATCTACACAAAACCTGTGGTGGAGAGGTTGTGGTGCATTTAGGGAGACCTAATTACAATTAATTAATCAATTTATTAATGCTTTGGAATATTCAGGTTCTGTGATGGCTCCCTAAGTAACCTCATCAGCTTATTTTCATTATCTTCCTCTTGTCTATTTATTCCCTTCTTTATTTTTGTGTTAGATCTGCTTGCTGCATCTAGTTTCAAATTAGATTCTTCAGGGCAGGGACAATGTCAAACCTTGTTTGTACAGTAGCCATTGTGTTTAGGCCTTGTCCTGATTGGAGGTTTTGGACACAACTGTAATTAATTATCATTTACAGCTGAGACATAGGAATGTTAAATGCCTTGTGTAAAAGCAAGTCGGCAGCACAGCTGCAAATGGAACCCAGATGGCATCTTTCCTTTCTCCGACTGCAAGACCATTGCTTGTTCTGAGGGACTTCTGCACTGAAATAAATGTTCTAAAATATTACAAAATATTCCCAAGAAGGATGGTGTTTTTTATTTCCACAGACTTCTCAGAGAAAAGGGCCTTTTTTTGGTCTGTAATTATAGAAGCCTCTGGTTACCATAAAATAACTTCTTGCCGATCCTCAATAAAACCTCTTTGTTTTATTCTGTCCAAAAAGCTTTCAGTATGGTGTGGAGACACAAAAGATCTAGAAGAATGAGAGAATGTGATATAACAATTTGACCCTGAAGAGAGGACTGGCAGTTTGGGAAGATGATTTGCACTGTAGTGGTATCACAGGTAGGAGTGGCTGCTCTTAGATACACCTTTGCAACATTTGAGACTGCAGACACTCATGCAGGAGACGCCTAAATCAGGAATTGATTCTTATCTGTTAGTAGTTTAGTTCTACACCTTCAAGAACTTAAAACAATATAAGCCTAGAAATATTCAGCCAAAGATAGTAATCCTTCATACTTCAACTCTGAATTCACTGAGCTATGAATTGAGTTGAATTAATTCAGCTGTAGTCTTTCTTAACCATGGGCTACAGGCTGCCATGATCAGATCTTTTTTTATTGTTTTTGCCATCAACAACAAGCTTGAGAGAGTGACTTGGCTGTAGTGTTCTTACTAATTAGCTGGCAGGAGACAGAGTTGCCAAAGGCTTAACAACAAATAAGAATATGTATGAAAATTACTCAGTTTATGTGCATCTGCATGAGTGACTGTCATGTAGTGTGACTTTTCAGGGATGGGGCAGAAATGTTCTTTTGGCAAACCAGTTCTGGAGAAGAAACATTATTTAAAACAAAGTTTTCAAGTCAGTTTTAGGGAAACCAAAAGATTTTATGAGAATTCCCAAGTATCTGTGGATCTTAGACTATAAACCAATAAAGAAACTGTAAAAACAACCCTGAAATATGTGTATAAAATTAATTGTGAAGCTAAACTTCAGATACAGAGATGATATCTAACACCCGCAGTGGCAATGAAAGAAATATACACATTCAAATCTGCATCTGAAAAAACAAAGCAGAAAACAAAATAAACCCTTTCTTAACAATTTGCAGATATCTAAATTCACCAGGTATCAGCTTTGATGTTTTGAAACTCCCTAGACTCCAGTGTTTCTCCAGTGAGCATGCCCAGAGCACTTTGCCCTGCAACAGGGAAGCTCCTGCTTCTCCTCTAAGTGTGGGTCTGCTTTATTCAGTATGACATATCCCAGTGCTATCATATCTGAAAGTTCAATTCATAAGAGAGATATCTAAGGCTGTGGCTACACAAGTCTTTTAGCCCCAAATGAGAGTGCTTTTTTGAATATAATCTCACAGTTAGCCTAATCCAGCACACTTTGTTTGGCATCATGGGGTGGCTTTGAGGCATGTGAATTGCATTCCATTCAAATGAAAATAAATTGGTGTATATGGTCTAGGAGTGCACAAAGATTTACACATCTGAAATTGGACAAAAGTAATGGCTTGTAAACTACAGTTTATTCTTACCTCATTAGTTTGGGGCAGGTACATTTGAGTCTTCACACTGGAATACTGAGATCTGCCAAGAATGCCTTATTTGACCCTAATCTGACTCTCCTGATATTACCTGACATGGCCCGGCTGCTAAAAAAAAAAATCTACTTTTCCAAACAAAAGTGCTGCTGACTGCATCCTATGTATTAACAACTGTTTCTGCTTTGTTCTTTTGTTTGAGGTTTGTTGGGTTTTTTTGTTTTTCCTATGTTAGCTGAGGGAACTTATTTCAGAAACAAGAGTATCTACTATGTTTTAGCTAACTAATTGCAGGAATAATATTCTTCTAGGCAGATTATCCTCCTGAAACTGGAAGGAGTTTACCTTGGCTATACCATGGCAATGAATACATTTGTAGTTCTAAACAATGAATTTCTGATTAAAAAATCATGTCTGTCTAATACGTAGCCCTATTGAACAGACTCCACAGCTTGACAAAGAGTTTTAACTTAAGTGGTACAAACCACCAAGTCTCATTGCCTTCTCAGAATTGTCTCTCACCCTTGCTCCTACATCACAAGGCCATTTCATATATGAATTTATTTTGTTTTTCTAGTTCATTAGATAATTACAGAATCTCAAACACAAGCCAACTTTTCTTTTACGGATCACAGCCTTTTACTAATATTCTGCTAAACACATTCGGTTGTATTTTTGGGTAATTTTCGTTATCCTCTCTATTTCTCTAAGTTGTGGCTACCTCCATCCCTTCTTTGTAATCTTTCTTTGAAGGTATTTATAGACTCATATAATGTCCTGCATTAATCTTTCCTATTCTCAAGTATATAAACTTAGATGCCTCATCTCTTTGCTTACATCTCTTGTCCAGTGTAGTGCTCTTGTTCTTGCTGCCATTTGTTTTCATTTCACATGTAAATTTGGTTGCTTTTACATAAAAATTTCTGGGAAATTTAGTCTTATGTTGGGTTGACCCTGGCTAGGTCCCAAGTGCCCACCAAAGCCCATGTACCACTCCCCTCCTCAACTGGACAGAGGACAAAATACAGTGAAGGGCTTATAGGTCAGAATAAGGACAGGGAGAGACCACTCACCAATTACCACACTGGTAGAAAATGGCTAAGTAGATTTGACTGGGGAAATGAATTTTTACCAATCGAATCAGAGCAGGAGAATAAGAAATAAAACAAAACTTTGAAGCACCTTCTCCCCACCCCTCCCTCCTTCTCAGGCCCAACTTCACTTCCAATTTTCTCTACCTCCTCACCCCCCCCAGCAGTGCAGGGGGTCTGGGAACAGGGGTGGCAGCCTGTTCATCACACGTATCCACTACTGCTTCCCCTTCAGGGGAAGGACTCTTCACACTCTTCACCTAGTGTTTCTGTCATGGCAGGCACTCCTTCATGAATTCATAGTTTCACATGATCTGCTCCAACATGGGTCGTTTCCACAGGGTGTAGTCTTTCATAACCAGCTACTCCAGTGTGGGGTCCTCCATGAGATCACAGGTCCCGCCGGGAGCCTGCTGCAGCCTGGGCTTCTCATGGAGTCACAGCCTTCTTCAGGTGTCCATCTGCTCCAGCGTGGGGTCTTCCGCAGGCTGCAGGTAGATCTCTGCTCCACCATGGATCTCCATGGACTGCAAGGGGACAATCTGCTTCACCAGGGTCTGCACCATGAGCTGCCTGGTGCACCTGCTCCCCCTCCTTTTTCCCTGGTCTGCAAAGTTGTCTGTCTCGCACAGTCTCACTCTCTTCCCTGCTGTTGTTGTGCAGATTTTTCCCCCTACATTTCTTAACACCTTATCCCAGAGGTGCCACCTCTGACACTGATTGGCTCAGCCTTGGCCAGTGGTGGGTTTGTCTTGGAAGTGGCTGGCATTGACTCCATCAGACTCGGGGAAAGCCTCTGGCAGCTTCTCACAGAGCTATTCTTATAGCCCCCTCACTACCAAAACCTTGCCCTGCAAACCCAATACACCTTTCAACCTTTTGAAACATTAAATAATTTTGAATCTCAGTACAGCTAACATTCCATCTCTCAGGCTAATCCTTATCTGAAAGACCACAGAGAGAGGGAATTCTTAGATAGCATTTATATAATACTCCTTTCAATCCCTAAGTGATTTCCAGAAAGTTATAAACACGTAAATCTGTCCATAGATTATGGTAATTTGAGTCTAGTATTTTTTTACCTGTATTTCTGAGGAATGGATATTATCCAATCAGGTTCCACATGTCTGCACTCCTTTGTCTGTCTGCTCCTCTCCAGTAATTCTCTAATCTGCTGGCAATTTTAGTTTCAGACACATTTGAGAGAGGAGTAGAATCATGATAAGTATGTTATTTCTTTAAGATTGATGAAAACAAGCGATTGGGTAGAAAAGACTGAGAAAGTTACTAACTTAATCTTCACAAAGAAGAGAGCTTTAGAGCAAGATAGCACAGTTTTATTAGACACCAGTGAATCTAGTTTGCATTGGTGGTTTCTGTCTCACATAGATTCCCTAGTATTTGGTAATGCAAAACCCTTAAAAGATGTTTTCCCAGTGCTTAATTTTCTTAACTGCAGATGTTCCCTGTGGATTCTCTGTGCTGTAAAAAGGCATGAATTTATTCTGCAATCTAGTAAAATTAAGAATTACCAGTCAACCACAAGACACAAATCTATTTGCAATCAAGTTATTTATCTCTTCTGATACTTGTTATGTATATTTGTCACCCTTGTTCTTTCTTAGATTTGCAACTTTTCAGATAGCTGTCGTCTACTCTTTTTTTATAGTCTCCTTTGATTGATGACT
Organism: Acanthornis magna; assembly: GCA_036785705.1. Classification (NCBI taxonomy): domain Eukaryota; kingdom Metazoa; phylum Chordata; class Aves; order Passeriformes; family Acanthizidae; genus Acanthornis; species Acanthornis magna. The sequence continues at coordinate 21,759,668 of JAWUZG010000001.1, forward strand.
ATGTTGACTCTCCCCTCAAATGAAACTTTCCTTCAGACATATTGTCCCTGTGTTTTCTCTGTTGTGTTGACATTTGGAACTGATTTCAACCATTTGCTGCTGTTTGATATGTGTGTTCCAGCTCCCCAGTTCCTGCCCCACTCACTCCACAATAATTAGCACAAGAAATGGAAGAGGTGTTTGCTTGGTAAAGAAGTTGAACAATTATTCTACTTTGAACCTGATTCTTGGTCACCTTCAGCCCTTAGCTTCAATCTTTGTGTGTGTTATATATAACGTAAACCCTGATTGCAAGTAGATACAGTTCCTCCGCTTTGCTGTGGAAATCATGTTTTGCATGATGGAAATTATAGCAGTTAAACAGCCAAAACATCTGCATTGCATGGAAAATAGGATTCCTGAAAATTTTAATGTTTGAAGCTAGACTGGCTAATGAAAGTAAATGAAGAGATGAGTTTGGACGTAAGCCAACACTCTCAGGGAGTCGGAGTTAGATACACAAAGGGACATTGGCAATAGCTGCCACCGCAGGTACCTAACTCCAAGCTGAATTCTCAGGTTGCTGGCTAAGGTTTAGCACTTCAGGCTCAAGCTGCTGAGGTTATCACCTATAAATTTCTTCCTGGATTCAAGGACTGGATGCTGGATATGCTTAGAAGGACTTACATTCTGGCAATGCATTTTCCATTTAATTTTTACTTAGGTCTGTCTGCCCAGCATGCTGACTACAATGTTTTTAGCACAAGTTTCCATTAAAGCTCTTGATCCTTAACTTGGAGCCCAGTATTTCAGTATATGTAACCAAGTACTTAAAAGAGTAAGAACTGCAATGTGGCACATCAGCCTCCTATGAGAATTTAACTTTGAATAGTAAACAGGCAGTTGCCCAAAAGTGACATCTACAATGGCTTTTGGGTACATTTCAGGCCTGAAAATTTACTGAACAAACCCCACAGGGCCCCTCTGTTTTTTCAGCATCCTACGAGTTTGTTTACATTTAGAAGCGTCTTCCATCACATGCAGCGATGGGATATGTGAAACTTTGTTGATCTAGCTCTTCATACAGCTGCATGGCACTTGGACATGGAGTTATGGAGCCTTACAAACTCCAGCCCCCTATGGACCATACCCTCTATATGGCTACGCTTTGTGTCTTCACAGCAGTCACTTTGAAGCAATACCTACCCCAGCTGTGTAAAGGGACTGAAAAGTGGACAAAAATATCAAACACAAATCGATTCTTAAAAAATAACAAGTTATCATTACTTGAGTAAGCCATAGTTACTGTTCACCTATGAGTTTAACTATCTCAATTCATAAAGTAATTTGAAGAGTTTTAAACTTTAGCGAGACCTTTCAATGTCAATTGTGAGTTTATTTCTGATGCAACAACTCAGTCCTGTTCTATCACATGCTCCTTCCTTAGGTACGGCTTTGTGCACCCATTCCATACCTATCCTTTACAAAGTGATTTCCTAAGTCCACATTTGGTGCTTAACTTCAGATTTAGACACAACAGATATCCACAACTACAGGACTGCTGAAGAAGACAAGGATCAAGAAACAGCAAGGGACAAATACTAAGCCAGTTAATAGGAAATATGGTTATATCTGGAGTGTCACCCACGTTTTCAGCTGAAGCACTGAACCCAGAGTTTATGTGAGATTGGCAGTCAGAGCCTTACGTTCTCCTGCTGCCCCAAACACAATTTTACAATGAATAGTATACTTAGTAATTTCTTGTGAGGGCAGGACTACAAGTGGTGGTAAAACCATTAGACATATGTGCAATCTTCTTTGTGCTTATAATATCATGTAGTGATTTTCTGTCCTCACTTCCCTTCCACTGTCCTTAATTTTCATAGAAAAAATTTATCGTCACTGCACATTTTGTTATGCTCAAACATTTTCAAGGATTTTCTGAATTCGGATGACAAGGAGTTTGTAGGCCTCCAATTTGTTATTTATTCATTAATTCTGAATTTCAGATCAGCATTATTGACCTTTATCTTTAGCCTACCCAAGATAGTCCCAGTTCTAAAAGTGGAAAATTATATTACTTAGGCTATAAATATGAATCTTCTGACTAGAACATAGAGGTCCAATAATTTTCAGAAGTACAAATTTTTAATAGTTCTCACTTTGGGTGTAAATGTTTAAATTCTTCAAAAATTGCATTTCAGCTGCTTATCTCTTTTTTCATATCTGTGTGCTTCAGAAACCTGATAATTCTCTTATTTGTCTTTTATTGCCAAGAGCCAATAATTTGCTTTTAAATAGGTGCTGTACTGCCCAACATATCTGTATACCAGTACCTAGTCATCTCGTTGGGAATTTGAGAGATACTAGGTTGCAAGCAGAGTAAGAGCATATCCTCAGTATTAGGTCCAAAAGAACACACTTTCCTATATTTTAAAAAAATCCTACTGGGTTTCCTGGATTTCAAATCGAAATAGAGGTTCAAGCAAATTGTTTGCCAGCATCAATACTTTGTCTGAAGACAGAAACACAGAATCAATATTTTGAAAATCCTCTAGGCAGAGAGTGCTTATAAGTATTTTGGTACCGCAACGGTGGTTTCAAGGGAGAAGGATTTGTTGGCATGTGACCTGTGGCTTTGGAAATATCCTTTATATCTGCATAATGGACATGACTACTCTCTTTAATCTCTTTAAAATTTTGCCTTTGGTGTCCAAGCACAATTAGTGAATCTTCTGTACTTTCCATGGCTGAGATAACAAAGTTGTCATTAGAAATAAGATGGATTCCAGTAGTGACCACAGTGATGCTGCCTGGCACTCCTAGATAATACACTCCCCTGAGAAGCCTTACCCTAGTAATTACTTTCTTCTCCCTTTTGTCAACCTATTTGAAATCTATCAGTTTTAATGAGTATTTATCTCCAAGTCAGTAAATCTGTATTAGGTAGCGCTTTGTATAATGTCTTATTTTAGTCCATTATCCATGGTACTCTGTCCTGTCTACACAACCTTCATTCCTACAATTTGCTCCACATTGACCAAACCCTTTGCTCATGCAGAGCCCCTTGGACTCCACCACCATTCCATATGGACCTAAGACTCCATCTGCATGGATATATGGTGAGATCTGGGTCAGTAATTACAATATAGAAAGTGATTAGATTTTTTTAAAGCATTGACTATTTTTAATAAGCTTACTTTTAATTATTAATTGGAATCTCCCTAAATATTCGCATATTGATTCCCTTGTATGCCTGAATATTATGCCTAGAATCTATGAAAAATTAATTGGCCAGATTTTTCCCAGTTCTTTCTTCCTGCTGTATAGGGTTATTTTTAGTCTCTGAATCCCTAGCTTGATTAACATTATGTGTAAAAGTTCAAAAAGTCCTTTGGATAGTTCCTTAAAATATTCAGGTGCACCATTTTTAAATGTCCAGATGCATCTTAATTTTGTGCAATAGTAGTTAGTAAGCAGAGAAATTATTACAGGGCACATTAAGAGAGATAATCATCAAAGATGTTCAAGTCAGTGAACTGCAACTTGCAGGGTCAAGTACTGGCTCTACAATTAGAATCTGCATATTTTTACAGGTATTAACAAAGCTCATGACTGCTTTTATCCTTTGAGCTATTTAGCCCCAGTCAGGACAGCGGCCTTGTAGTTCTTGGTAAAATACAGATGAGGAAACAACTCTTCTCAACAGTCTTAAGCTCATCATAAAAGTTGCATGTGGCTAAATCATTCATTTGATAGACATTCCAGGTAGGGAAGGATTACAGCCAAGAAAAAGGATATCTCCTTAGGAAAGAAGTTCTTGCTGAACCAAGGGGAAACTCTGGGACAATGACCAAACCTTATGCTTTATTGACAAGGACTGTCTTAGTGGCTCCTGACACAAGTGGAGCTCACTGCTGGTTTCAGTCTGCAAGGAAGGTAGTCCTGTCTGGTGGTGACAAACGGAATCCATGAAGGAACACTGCAAAAACCACGGCGAGACACGTTCCCCGCTGTGAGGGGTGGTCAGCCAAAGATCATACCTTCTGCAGACCAACAACAGACAGTGCAATGACCTTCAGTGTGAGGAGAAGACAAATAGGGGGACAATGGTTTTTAATTTTTAATTACTTTGTGGATATTTGGGAAAAGTCCATGTAAGGAAGATCATCTGTCTCCACTGTTTTGCCATGGTCCACACATGGATGCAATTGTTTTCACACAGCAGGTTGCAAGACCAAACCTGTAAATATATTTAGTATGTTCCAGGCAGACATAAACTAAAACCATGTGTATTTGCTTTTGAGGCAATCAGCTTCAGTAGTGTTGTCAGCACCTCTGAGGGCCCTCCCCAGGTGTAGACGACCTTATTCACTATAAACACATTCAGTGAAATAATTCTGATGTTATCCATTTATGAGGATGTTAAGAGGCATGACACCACCCAGTTCTCAGGTGTTTCACTGAGGAATTTTTGGAACTTGATTACACAGAAAGTGCTTTCCCTGGAAAATCTTGAAGCAATTTTTCTAGGATAAGTTTTTGTGCTGTTATAAATGAAGATTTATTCATGAAGAGACATATTCAGCTGCAAGCAGTAAGCAAGTGTAAAGATTTTTCACTGCTTCAGATGTCAAATAAAAGCCTTATTAGGATAGACGTTGGCTTCTGGATGGCAGGACACTTGATCTTGAAAAAATCAGAGCTATGAACTAGTAATCTAGACTCAAATCATCAAAAGTATTTTCAGCAATGTGAAAGCCCACAGCCTTCCTGTGGGTTTCACTGAGAAAGGTTTGGGTTTTTAGGTTCATGAAGCAATCAAGGGAACATTTCACTTCACCAAGAACATAGACACCTACATTTATCAAAACATTACACAAGATCCCTTCCTACTGATACAGGTTTATTATGGTCTATCAGGGCTTGTGGGATTTTTAACAATTGTTTTTAAGCATATAATGTTCTGTGACTGCAGATAGCCTAGAGGAACCCAAGCCTTCTCTGTGCTCACTGCTTTGATAACTTCTTACAAATTCATCACATATTTCATGTAGTAGAATACTCTCTCTTAAAAAGGGGAAAGATTGACCTTCGTTGTCCTCTTTTGCTGTGGACTTGCCTTTACCACATAAATATGTCATTACTCTTTGTCACAGGCACAATGGTCTTGACTCTCTCCATTTTAATTAATTAATTAAATTTATTGACCAGAAACACAGACTTTGTATTATTGAATTGAGTAAACATTACTTTAATAGTATATTAAGTAAACATCTTCCCTTTCAGCACCTTCAGTCGAACAGCCCTGCTCCACCCTTTCCAGCCTCAGATCTCTTGCTTTCCTCGTATGTTCCACTTAGTCTATCCCAGTGCCTTTGGCGAGATGTTGAGGGCCAGAAGTGGCTGGGAACACTGTGTGATGGTTAATTTCAGGTCCTCTGTTTTTCCTGATGTTGCTCTGCTCCAGGATGGATTGCTGTGGAAACCTCTCAGGGGTTTCCCTGCCATGAGTTTCCTGTGAGCCTTTGTCCCTCAGAGATGACCTCCTCTGACACAGAGCTCCTTCTTTCAAGAGTCCATCTTGAGCTATGCATCGAGCAATGTCCCCTTCCATGCATCTTCTCCATTTCTTCTTCCCCGCAGCATCACGTGGTACTTTCGTAACCTGTTTTAGCGAGGCACCATGTGCTTCTGTGACTTGCTGAATTTTTACCACATGATGGAGTGCTAACCCTTGTTTCAGGGCAGCTGAGCCCAGCTGTGGACAGCACAAGAGAGTTTGTGTCATATTCCCAGAGAGGTCACTTTGCAGCATCTTGTCAAAACCCTGCAACTTCTGCACAGCACTTCAAAAAAGAAATCTTGTATCTTTTTAAAAAAAGAATATTTAAAGATATTAGAAAAAATTGAAGAAAAAGGGTCAGAGAAGACATTTGAAAAAATTGGAGAAAACAAGGCTTCAAGAATAAGGTTTTGAACAAGGGTTTTGAAGATCAGGATACCATGTAAGTACCTAAAAGAAGTTCCAGTTTGGTATACAGATGACTTAAACCACAGTCACAGCTCAAATGATGAGTTGTGGACAGAAACATAAAGCTAAAAATTCGTCATCAGCAAGGAAGCTGAAGTTATTTGAAATAATGGTGCATGAAACCATTATTCTTTATCTCCTGCCTTTCTCTTGCTATGCATTTCACACCACAGGTAAAGGGTTAAATTTTCAAAGAGGGCCTAACTCTATGACTTCTGGTTTTAAAGCAAACTGCCAGCCAGTTGCCTCTCCTTATACCCCAACCCACAGTGCACCATATCTCAATGGAAGAAAGCTGAACCAGAAGACAGATGATAGAAATCAGTGAGAAGAATAGTACAGCTGAAGGGATTTTTCCTTTATGTAAGATCCTGTGGTGTAATTTCTTTTTCTGAAAGAGTTAAAAGAACACTGGCAAAATGGAAGTATCTCTTGTTGGTGAGGGCATGTGGCCAAGAGACCTCTTCTCAAAACTTTCTTTCATCTGAGATTACATTCTTCATTAAATATAGCCATAGACATACAACCACAAATCTCTGTGCAAGTCAGAAGCTCACATCTCATCCTATCATGGCTAATTGCTGATATATTAAAAATACCAAGGTGCGGGATTAAATAAGAGAGAAAAATTAAAAAGTTAGTATCATCCCTTGGTTAGAGTACCCTTCCACTGCAGGAAAGATCTCACATAAAACCACAGCTGGAAGAAAGTAAAGGAGGAAGAAGAATTTAATATATTCCTGATTTGAATCTATACTTTTCAGTCTCTCATTGAAGGGGAAGGAGAATCTCTTTGCCTTCTGATGGTTAGGCATTCTCTGTAAATGATTATTGTGATGGATCTGTCAAGCAAAAAAGACGGAGGAACACATGATTTGTGAATGTTTTGTGAACCTAAGCATGAATTGGAGCTTCAAGAAATTCAGCACTGACTAGGCAAGAAAGATTTTACTCAAATACACCTATTGAAACTTGGATACCTAAAAGACTTCACTGGAGAAAACTTAGTCTGTCATAGACACTTGATAAATTGAAGGAATTCTAAGTGCTAATGCTAAGTATTAAACTGCATGCTCAGAGACTGATTTAGGCCTCTAAATGACTCTTGAAAACCTACCAGGAAGTGGTAGGTACAACAGACACCCATAACATACAAGTAGAATAGAGTTTTTAAATTATATGGTATATAGACAGAAAAGGGATTACTTAGTGAAGAAGACAGATGGAGTGAACAATTGAATGACATTTACTAAACAGGAGAGGAAAGCGATAGGGAAAAGGGACAGCTGTAATGAACACATACATGTAGAATGGTGTGCTAGATTTAAAGGACATCTGGTGTAAGGGACAGCTGAAGTGTATGAGTGACGTGCCCTAGATATACGGTTGGAAGTTCTGTGCCTGAGTGACAGCTGGCTTAGCTATCATGGGTGACATGTCCTCCACAGAGGAATACAGTGCTGGATACAAGTGACAGCTAGTGTGTACTTTATGAGTGAAATATCTTTGTTACAGCAGGCAAATATGAGGAAAAATTATCTGTGGTGCCTGAGCAACATGTTCCTCACCAAAGAAGGAAGAGTTAGACGCAGCACAAAGATGCAATGCATAGGTAACATGACCTAGAAGGGGAGAAGAGCAGTAAAGGGACAAGAGCAATAGGACCAGACTGGATTAAAGAATCCTGGTGAGAGGAGATATCCTAAGTATAATGTATGACTATAGAGTAGAATTGATACACCCCTGGCTGAAAGTACTGTCACCAGCCAAAGCTGACAGAGTTGGCAGCTGGCTGCAGCCAACACTAATGTAGCCATAGTCCTTGATCTTTCTGGTACTCCCCTGAAGTGGGTCAAATTTTCCATGGCAACCATCATGGGGATTTCTATAATCATAACCATAGTTTTTAATGGTGTCACGATATTTTGTCCTTATTTGGACATTTGTAAAAAATAACTAAGATATATCAAAGTAGTTCACAGTGTACTTTTTGGAAGTCATCTTTCAACTCATTTTTTTTCCAGCTGATGTTCTTCTACAAGGATACGTAAATGAAGACACTAATTTTTTGGTCTTAGAGGATTTTCCATATTAATTCCCTCACTAAACAGAATATTTCTGAAGACATACGAAGCTGCTCTGTGATCATAAGGCGAGAAGCCCTGATAATGATCAGTGTTATTTGAAAAGAGTCCTTATTTTTCTCACTCTTTCTCTCTCTCTTTATGTGCATGTATATGCGTATATATATGTATAGATGCCTATGTTTATGTTTTTATATTTTATTAACTGGTTTGTGTGTATTATGGTAAAATATAGATAAATTTGCCACACTGAATTGTTATAGATGAACACAAATAGAAAAAGACTATAGAACTTTAAAATTTATCAATCAGAGATCTAGACTCATAAGCTGGGCTTAAAATCTATGGGATGTAAACAAAAAATAAAAACTAAATGAGGGTACATTTCATTCATCCAACTGTGAGGGTATTCTCAAGGCTTGTAGTCTCCATACTGCCTTTTATCTTATGAAGACTAGAAACTTCTTTTCTTTTAATGAAAACACCAAGCCCCAGTGAATTGTATGACTTCAGGAGCCAGGGATTAAGAAAAATATGAAACATCATTAGACATATAATAAAATCCCTATGACAGAATCACCTGAACCGGCACCAGTGAGGTGGAAGGCCAACTTTAATTTAACCCTGGAGTGTGATGCAACACAGTCCCACAACACAGGTCACATCTGTGAGGCAGAACTTAGTTCTCATGGATACTCAAATTCTCTTTTATTGAATATTCTTCATAAGTATATTGCAGCTTTGGCCTCTGTGAAGACTTATGGAAACAAATACTGTGAAGCGTAACATTGTAGAGTGCTGTATAGGAACAGACAAGTTTTAAAATGTTTAATCAACCAGTCTATCCACACGAATTTCACCAAACACTGTTACTGTTGATCATCTCATACACTTATTAAAAGAACAATGCTTGTTCTTGCAGCTGGGAATAGCTTTTAGCTTGAACTGAATAGATTCCAGGAACCTAAGGCTCCGGTGTAGAGAAGAAATGAAACTCTGACTGTTTTCTCCCAAATGGATAGGAAATGGCCAGATCCTGGGCATCCTGCCTACATCCACATATTTGGTGATTAGAATAGGTAAGTAAGAATGAAGCAGTAGTGGCTTTTTGTTGACATAGTTATCAAAGAGATCTTTGGAGCTCAGAGGTGCCTGCTAGAAGTGGGACGTGCTCCACAGCTGCCAGGCAGGTGAGCATGATACAAGTTTGTATTTAGTAATGGGTAGCACCAATTTATCTGTAAAACTCAGAGACCTCTCCAGGGCCTCTGAGCAGTGGGAGCTCATAGTGCATCATGCCTCTTTGAATTTCTAAAGCAAACAATAATCAGCCTGAGTGCTTAGAATGCCCAGCAGAAAAGCTGCCATTATAAATGTGAAGATAAAAAGGCATGGGTATAAATGAGGTAGTGCAGGGAAGGAAATGCATTTTACTGAAACCTAAGCAAACCTACAAGTCCAGGAAATGAGAAAGAAGATAGCTGTCTTTCAGTCTGTTCAGGACACTTGGACAGGGTCACCCCATCAAAGCCTTATAGGATACAGATACAGGATCTGAAGAAAAGCTATTGAGATTATCTCTCCTGTCTGATAACAAGCATATTGGGTGGTTGTGTTTCATTAACTTCTCAAAACACGTCTTGAAATGGCATAGGAAACTTTACTCCCATATGTGATATTGGGAAGCTGTTCTAAGATCTTACTGTTCCAGTGTGACTTCTTTTTAGTCTTTTTGGGTCTGAATTTGTTCCTGAAATCTTTATACCCAGGTATTGTTGTGCTGAAGTTTAGTTCTTCTCTTCCTTCCCAAATCTGTTCCCAACATGTATTTATATCCTTGTTCAATTTTATTTCATCACATTATGATGGCTAAATTCCTTTATTTTCAACTTTTAGTGGAGATCCACCTTGTCTTTGATTTTTCTATTGACCCTTTCCTGCTTTTTTAATTTGGATGGATCTCTGCAAAACAAGTGAACAAAACTATGTATTGAGGAATCCTATGACCACCTTTAAGGTTTCACTTTCTCAGCATCTTGATGACTTTGAAACATTCAGTAACTGACTATTTTCTTTTTCTTGACATTTTTACTGTGTCTGTACTTGCATAAGGGCAAAAAGGAGATAATACGAACATATAATCTCATCAGTCTGATTTTAGTGAAATTCAAGACTTCAGCTCTCTCTTAATGAAATTGTTCGTGATATCAAGATGCATTGAAAATATTAAAAAGGA